>JASPKZ010010250.1:0-335000 GCA_030220185.1 Diploptera punctata
TCTCTCTTCATATGCTCTATTTCTCGATCTATTCTCTCTCCTTCTTCTCTTCCATTTATTCTCTTCTTATGTCGCTCTCTCTCTCTCCCTCTTTTCTCATAAGTTTCAGTTGTATAATATTAGTCGTACACGATCTATTGGTTTATGAGATGAATTGCACTTTAATTTTAGGTGCCAGTTAAATATGAAGATCTTATGGATGAAGTGTAATTAAAATATTTATATGCGGCTTAACTCATTAACAATAATTAGTTGCGGAATGTAAACTAACAAACGTTAAATAGGTGGCGCTCTTTAGAGCAGATAGACAGCCCCATCTTTTTCAAACATTCCACACCCTCCTTCTTCCCCATTTCTCTAAACTTCAATAAAGTTTGTAAAGTTGGCAAAATCCCTTTCACCAACATGTAGTGCCTTGTTTGTGTGTGTGCCACAAGCCCTCTTATATAACACCCTAGAAATTGTTGGTAAAGGGTTACTGACAGACAGGGCTGCAGGGCTGGATTCAAACTTTATTCTATAGCTGCAAGATTTTACGAGAATTGATGTTACCCCTACATAAACCGCACTGCTTCTATTCTTTTCATCCTCCCTTAGTTGGTTTTAACTTTAGTTTCCCATTTTCCTTCTAAATCGAAAAAGAAAATGATGGAAGACCCACGATAGAAGTTTAACCTACCCACTAACTGTCTCAATTCTTTATTTCTAGATAGTCCATTATGTTACGAAAATTAATTTAAAATTGAATTCAAATGTCACACAAATCAATGCCTAAGATACACACTCCAATACGCGACAGGCCTGGAAGGTCGTTGACCTACCAGCCGGCTGCTCGCTTCATATCTATATGTGTTAATCACAGAGGTAGACGATTATCCAGTCAATGTAGGGGTGATATTTGGTCACCATGTAGGGTCCCCCAACCGTTATATCTGAAGACTTTTGTCACTGAACATTGGTGCTTTATTCTGTCATATTAAATTTATATATTACTAGCTAATGCCCGGCGTGCGCTGCTACTCCTAAATAAATGCTAATGTGTTTTTACCACCAGCCTTGAGCTGCTATACTTGCCCGGGAATCAGCTTATCCCGATCTTCTTGGAATGAACGAAAGACAAAAATGGTTATTGTGAGTTATCCCGGTAAAAGGATAAACATATGCTGTCGCGGACTTTTTTGTACATTTTTTGAGATATTCAACTCTGTGTACATTAACTTGGTGTATTTGTTGTGATTTATGCAGCGTAAGCCATTTAAGTGTCAAAATAGGGAATTTATTTAATGTTTTTCGCTACAAAGGATGATTTTTTTGGGGTGAAGGGGCTGAGGATTACAACTCCCTTATAGCCTATGTTCATCCCGGGAATATCTCCTTGAACAGTTTGCAAAAAAACCTCCATCAAAATCGGATCGACGGTATGGCCGCGCATAGAATACGAACAAACCAACAAGCAAACATTGATTTTTATATACTAAATACGTGGCACAAAGATTTCAATGTGTATCTACCCATACTTCATCTTCCTTCTGGCGCGTAGCTCAGTATCTTTGGAAGTATGAATAGTTTATTGTAACTTGATCATCTCGACTCATTTTGTATACATCGAAAGTTATGGGGGCTAGACTTTGCATATGTAATTTGTTAAGGATATCATCGTTTCTCCATTGCTAAAGTAGTGAACATTTTCAGAGGTCTCATCTCTATTGCTTCCAGTCTTCGATCCGTGATGATGTTTCAGATCGATATAATAAGTGTTGTGCAGTGTTTTGTAACTTAATATAATAAATTTGGGAATTTTTAACATTATGTTTTATTAACCCTTAAATTCATAATGTATCCTTTTGGACACATCGGTTGGTTCAATTAATTTAATATTTTAAATAAATCAGAAGAAAACGAGCAAAAATAAACCACTTAAATGTGTATCTAATTATACAATATACCTAATAACAATAGTTGCACAAGATTTCGTTTTCACTGCGGTCCGCCACATTCAAATACCTATCAGAAGAAATTTGTGTTTTGCCAATTTAAGGGTTAATAAGATTCAAATGAATTGTGAATTCTTCTTACCTCAAACGGACTCTTACTTTAAGGGAGGAAAGGAGATTACGAGTATTTGAGAATAGAGTTCTTAAGAAAATGTTTGGACTAAAGAGAGATGAACATACAGGCAAATGGAGAAGACTACATAACAGTGAACTACATGGTATTTATAGAAAGCCAGATAAATAATAAAAACAGCTAAGTCCCGTAGACTGCGATGGGCAGGACATGTGGCACGAATGGGAAATGAAAAGCGTGCATGGAATCTTCTTGTAGGAAAACCAGAGGGAAAACGCCCAGTTGGTAGACCAATAATGAGGTGGGAGAATAACATTGACTATGATTTGAGGGAAGTAGATTATACAGGGAATGATTGGAAAGCATTAACTCGGGATAGGGATGTATGGAGAGCTTATGTCCGCTCGGCCATGAACCTACGGGTTCGATAGTGCCAGTGAGGCATCCTTCTACGTTTATTTAAACACAGCACCGCAGTATCGGCGAACAATCTTCACCATCGTCATCTGTTTTCACGACTGTCAATTTTTACTTTTGCTGGTAATTATCCAAACTGCCATGTGGTGTTCTTTTGAAGGAGTAATTTTCTAAACTGCTATCTGGTGTATTTTTGAAGAACTTTGTAATCAAGCTTGGTTCATCCGGAATCTCGAAGTTCATGATTCTAGTATGTTTTTTTTTAATATATATATTTTGTCCACCGCTGTGATCTTGAGGTAGCATGCTGCTTTGTCACGCAGCGGGCCCGGGTTCTATTCCCGGCCGGGACAGTTTTTCTGTGTGAGGTTTTTATCGGGGATTTTCTCACCTGTAAGACAAATTTCAGGATAACTATAAGGCCCGAACGGTCCCCGAAATCATATGGCCATCGTAATCATCATCATTCATATTCATCTTAGGTTAAGCTTAGGATAGGGACTCTCCTGGCGCACCACTATCATCATCATCATCATCCGTCATATCATTGGGGCAGCGTGACCCCGCCTTCCAGGCGCCCCAACTTCAGAAGTTGGTTACAAGTACGGCATACCAGGAGAGAACAGCAGGAATGTCGAAAAACAACCTGGGACATTTGCAAAAAAAATCCCTTCTTCTTCTTCTTCTTCACGGTTTAGGCTTATTTACTAGCCTGTTCCGGCTGCTGCTCTTTCCATCTTTTCTTTGGTCTTCCAAAACTTCTTCCTCGTGGTGAATAGCTGTATGCTGCTATTCCCAAACTGTAAATCCAATGGTTTAGATAGATGTTCCAAGAGTTTTGCTTATTTTTCAAATCTATGATTCTCTAATAAACTATGTTCGCTATAGCTGATTTTTCAATTTCTCAATTTTTATGTTTCTAAAGTGTTCTTTTTTACGAGTTTCCAAATTCCTTTTTGGTTTTCCTATAAATATAAAAAATACAAAAATATATAAAATTCCTATGTTTTGTAAATGTATAAATAGCAATTTGTCCGCTGCCAGACTATAGAACCTTTTCCAAAGTTCTCTCGCTCCCCTGAAAAAAAGTTCGCACTGCACAGTTTGAAAACCTCTGCTATATAGAGCGACCAAACGTGATTTGTAACTGAAGTGTCAATATTTTCCATCAAAGAGACAATTAAGCAAGATATTGAAGAAAAGCTAATGATGAAAATATCACATTTTATTCTTTATATTTTATATTTATATATGATCGCAATTTCAATGGAATGAACTCTGTTCATTAGAGGAAGCAAAATTGCTGTTGCATCGAAGATTAGAAAACCGAGGAAAACCCATTCAACTATCAGACTGGAATAATTAAAAGCTCGCTTCACCCACAATGACCTGGGAAGCTGACACTTCTCCCACATGTCGGGGAAATTAATTCAAAAACTCTTTCTTCATTCTCCATCCATGCGTGTTACACTAACACAGTATTTTTTTCCCCCTACTCTCGCCTTTCAATTGATATAACACACACACACACATATATATATATATATATATATATATACCACCTCTAAATTATACATCAGAATACCTCTTCCGAGCTTACTTCCAGTTGTCATGTAAACAAATCAGATATATATGACTGCATTTTCTTTGGTCGAATAATGGTCACGAACATCCTTTTCGGATAGAGAAAATGTAGTCCGCTCTCTAACACTCGGAATAAAGTCTTCTTCTTCACGGTTTAGGCTTATTTACTAGCCTGTTCTAGCTCCAAATTCCTGCTCTTTTCATCTTTTCTTTGGTCTTCCCAAACTTCTTCTTCCTCGTGTATGCTGCTTTTGGTATTCTATTCTCAGTCATCCTTGACAAGTGTTCTTTCCAGTTTGTTCTGTATTTCACTATTGTTGTATTTAATTCATCGACTTGTGGTTGTTGTCCTATTTCTGTGTTATGTTTTTTGTCTCTCCTTTGATATCCTGCTATTGGTCTGAGGAATTTCATTTCAGCAGCTTGTATTCTGGCAGATTGTTGTGTTGTCACTGTCCATGTTTCGGAACCATAAGTAATAATAGGCACTGCCATTGTCTTGTATAACTTCATTATAGAGTTTTTCCTGGCTTTATTTTTCAAAGTTCTTTTTAGTGTTCCTATTATATAATTAAACTTATTTAGTTTGTTATTTATATCTGTTTCCGCTGTGTATGATATTTCGCAACCTAGGAAGTTATATCTTTCCACTTGTTCTATTGGTTTATTTTCTAATATTATCTTTGTCCGAACTGGATGAGCGCCCTTGAAGGCCATTGTTTTTTTAATTTTTCTGATGATATTTCCATGTTGTATTTTTTTATATTTCGTTTAGTTTATATAGCATTCTTTGTAGTTCGTCCTCTGTTTTTGCTATTAAAATCTGGTCATGTGCAAAGGTTACTGTTTTTATTACTATATTTCCTAAGTTAATTCCCCCAGTCGTCACTTGCTTCCATGATCTTATCATGTCGTCAAATTAAATGTTAAAAGAGTGGAATAAAGTAAATAAAATATATATTCTAGCACATGTCTATATACGTTATATGGTAGAATCTTAAAATATATAATTCCAATTTTCATAAATTGAGTAGGCATTGTTTTATTCATATGCATAAATATTGTAAAATACTTTAGAGTTCCAACTGTTTAAAAATGACCGCTTCTGTAAGGAAAAACGTTAAAAAAACAGAAAGAAACAAATTATTTTGAATGTTTTCTATTTACTGAACATATCTTACATTAGTAAGTGAGGAAAATAACACTGGAATTTACAGATGAGTGAGCTTGGAGCATATAATTTGCTCATAATGAAACTGTAAATAAAATATATCAATCGACATCGTGGAAAAGTCTTGAGTGTCTGATTAGGTAGGCGCATATATAATTTTGTCATAAATAAGTAATAAATGGAAGTTCTTAATTATTGGTACCATTTTACCTTATATTCAGTCTTATTACCCGTAAAATACGATGTTACCTGCAGCAGGCTTTTGAAAGGCACGTGGATCCCTTCAGGGCACATATAGATTAAGCTTATTTCTGGGTTCTACCGGTGTGAAGGACAAGGAATTGGATGATCAGTAACAATGAGTTGTGTAATTTATTTAAAAGGGTTTATTTTGTTAACCTCTTATGAACAACACAATACACAACAAATTAATAGTATCGTGTAGACTAGTTGAACAAATTTAGACTTCTCTAGTATATTTTACGTACGATAGATTGATTCACACTTTTAGGTAATAATATGCGAGCAACAGGCTCCTCTGAATACTCGTTATATGATAAACTAGCCCACTCTGTTTTCGTAAGGGAACTACTGGCTCCTCTCTGTATTTACTCGTATTGGAGCTACTGGCTCCTCTCTGTATGTACTCGTATTGGAGCTACTGGCCACTCTCTGTATGTACTCGTATGGGAGCTACTGGCTCCTCTCTGTATGTACTCGTATTGAAGCTACTGGCTCCTCTCTGTATGTACTCGTATGGGAGCTACTGGCTCCTCTCTGTATGTACTCGTATTGGAGCTACTGGCTCCTCTCTGTATGTACTCGTATTGGAGCTACTGGCCACTCTCTGTATGTACTCGTATGGGAGCTACTGGCTCCTCTCTGTATGTACTCGTATGGGAGCTACTGGCCACTCTCTGTATGTACTCGTATGGGAGCTACTGGCTCCTCTCTGTATGTACTCGTATGGGAGCTACTGGCTCCTCTCTGTATGTATTCGTATTGGAGCTACTGGCCACTCTCTGTATGTACTCGTATGGGAGCTACTGGCTCCTCTCTGTATGTACTCGTATGGGAGCTACTGGCTCCTCTCTGTATGTACTCGTATTGGAGCTACTAGCTCCTCTCTGTATGTACTCGTATTGGAGCTACTGGCCATTCTCTGTATGTACTCGTATGGGAGCTACTGGCCACACTCTGTATGTACTCGTATGGGAACTACTGGCCACACTCTTATGTGTATGTATGAGCTACTAACCACTCTGTGTTCGTATGAGAGAAACTGGCCCCACTGTGTTAACAATAAAATGGCTTGGCCTTTTATATTAATTTCCCAAGGAAGTTTTTAAATTGGCTCAAGTATTCCTTTTAACAAAATTTATTGTTTTGCAAATTTGACCATATTCAATACGTCAATCAAATTTACACTTCTGTAGTAAACATTAGTTTCGCTTCGCTAGGTACATGTACCTGCCAACCCTTGAGTTACCGTTAACCACTGTATAACAAAATAATAACCAAATTAATTCTAGGAATTACTAATGCTACATACCTAAGAACAAAGTTTCTATACATGACAGTTGCGTTCACAAATCAGCCATATGTCGGGTAAAAATAGCACCACGGTTCCCCCATTGGACGGAGTCGGCGGAGTTTAAAAATCCTGATCCCATCTGGACTCGAACCCTTGACCTTCCGGCTTGTAATGCAGTGCCTTAACCACTACGCTACGGCATATCAATAATATCAATTAATAATCTGTAGCCTATTTGTATTTATTATTGATGTATTCAGCTTTGTAGATAATATTTCTTGGTGTGTTATGTATGGTATGTCCACTTGATATTTCAGAATGCACTAGAATAGAAACAATGTGCCTATAATAGGAATAATAACCCACAAGTGCAAATAGTGTAAAAGCGTAGTGACGTTTATAAATGACGTGAGTGTTGCATACGTTCTAAACTGCAGGAGCAGCTTATATGATTCATCCTTCCCTAAGATTTTAATATAGTAAGATTTAGCGTTCAACATCTATCTACTTGCCAGAAATATGTTTGTACGCGTTAGGAACTAGACTAATATCAACTTAGCTCCCATCAGCTGGTAAAGTGAAAACTCTATACTCTTATTCGATTATTTATGTAACTGCAATTACGTCTTCTTTTTCTTTTATTGTATACAACTTTCCTCATTAGAGGATTGCCTCAAGGACAAAGTGATACAGACAATTAATTTTTGGAATTGATGAGATACATTTTGTAAATACATTTTAAAGAATTCAACTTGTAGGCCTAATTGAAGTATACAAACTATAAAGTATAAATTTTGTAAATGTGGTTTCTTAAAATTGAAATTGGTCCTCTAATGGCAGCGATGGCAATTTTAGAAAGATACGCCCTGTCCAAATCTAAGGAATTCCAAAATTTAACTAAGAATCCTGGTATAGTACCTCTTGCCCCGATCATCAATCATGTGACAGTTATACTATCTAGTTGGTATTTATCTTTGTAATAGTCAATTGTGTTGGCTCATATATGGCTTTCTTTTCAGAGTCAACTTCCTCAGGTTCGCCGCTATGAGTCTCAAAACGAATTGTGGGATCTAATATCATACCAATTTTAGAAGGTGGTCTAAATGCAATAATATCTATTCGTCTGTTACTTCCATTAGTGGCCACACATTGAACTTCATCATAAACTGTGTATTCGAAATCTCGCAAGGCTTCTGCCATCATATTTCAAATAGTATGATGCCGAATGTTTCTCTGTGATTCTCCAAACGGACAGGCCCCAAGAACGTGTGCAAGGGTTTCGTGCTCTCTGCGACAACGTCTACAGAGGGTATCGTCCCTAGACGATTAAGGGGTTAAGCCTGTTGGCTCGTTCTGGTTTCATGAAAGTTAGAATTGCTAAATTGTTCAGACCATCTTCTGTGTGGGCCTCCAACATTTCTCCTTCCATGTGGTTTATAATTTAGCAATCATTTTGGAAGTCTTTCTTCTGGCATTTTATCAACATGTTCTTTCCAGTCGTTTCTATATTTGATTATTCGGTTTGTAAGTTTGAAAATATTTAGTTCCTTTCTTATATCTTCATTTCTTTTCTTATCCAGCAGAGTATATCCTGCTATATTTGTTAAAAATCTCATCTCGAAACCTTCCAATCTTTGTTCTTGTATTTTAGTGATCGTCCAACATTCTAGAATCTCCCCAACTGTTATATAGGTAAACGCCAAGAACACATTTCTTCTTCTTCTTCTTCTTCTTCTTCACTTCACGGAGTAGACAAATTGCCTGTTCCGCCTCACAGTTGTTCTGTCCATATTTTAACTGGCCTTTCTGCATTCCTTGAACCTCTTGGCTTGTAGTTAAATGCTGCTTTTGGTAATCTTGTTACATTCATTCTTTCTATATGTCTAAACCATTTATCTCCATATACTTTGATTTGTCATTCAGTGGATTTATATATATATATATATATATATATATATATCTGATCTTATATATTTATTCTTTATCCAATCCAATCTTGTGCAGCCCTATGTTTTTTGTAAGGAAATTCAGTTCTACGATTTGTATTCTATTTTGTAATTTTTTAGTCATTGCCCAAGTTTCACTCCCATAAAATAATGCAGGAACTGCCAATGTTTTATAAAACTTCAATGTAGTATATCTTCTTGTTTTGTTCTTCAGTGATTTATGTATAGTTCCGCACATTATTTGAAAATTTGACGCTTTCATATTTATGTCCCTTTCAGTTTTTTGTGTTTATGCTAAAATTCAACCTTATTTTTGTCTATTATGATTTTTTATCGTATTTGTTCATTTTCCCAAAATATCATTTTCTTATATTTTAAAATTATATTCTTGGCAGAACTGATTTAATTGATGTAAAGAGTGCTGCAAATTATTTTCATTATCTTGAATAATAACCACATCATCAGCAGGATACCAAAAGACCGATGAAAAGAAAAACGAAGATATAAGAACAGAACTTAATATATTTAATCTCTGTGAAAGAATAAAATATTATCAAAATGCTTATCTTCAGCACATATTACGAATGAATGAACAGCGCATACCAAGAAGAATGTATAATTATAAACCAAAATGGAGAAGATTGTTGGGAAGACCATTGAAGAGATGGAAGAAACAATTCGACCTATAATGAGATCGGAACAGGCCATTGGGCTTAATCCTTATTGTTGTTGATGATGATCATCATCATCAGCCTACATTTGAACCAAAATTAAAGAAAACGCAAATTTAATTTAATTTAAAATAATGATTATAAAGTCCAGTCCTGAGTTAAGGGAATACCAGTGCGCTCAGCCGTGGGTTTTTTGGGTGTGTTAGGTCGGTACTTAAGTGAGAGCAGGAGATTGCGAAATGTCATTTGAATTGAAGTTGCGCGCGGTGAAGATGAGGTTACCAGACCAAAGCTAAGGATAGACTTACAAACGCAGTTTCCATGGCAACACAAACATTGAAGCCTTCAACTGTTACTCCAGAGACAATAAAGACACTTGTAACACGTGCGAATCTCTAACTTTGAACACAAATGGTCTTCGAGCCTGTCCTATACTGACTTAAGCTATGCCTTCATATGAACGTGTTTGGTTATATCTCAGACAACAATTGTCGCTACCTTTGGTCTGTAACTTAGAATTAAATTTACCACAATCATCGCCTGGCTACTTCAGTTTGTTTCTATTAACTACACTGGTCAACATGATTTTTGTCTCATGAGTACCAATAGTTGACTTAATGCAATTTTTATCGTGTTTTCAAATATGTATTCGAAATTTATCCATCACCCACAGTTTTTTTTTTATTTCAATTTCAATTAATTGATTTAAATAATTATTTTTTAAATAAATGTTTTTTCGTCCATTTGTCCATTGTAAAATAAAACGGGGAACTTTCATCAGGAGATTTCAGCTATGGAAAAGAGATATAAAGGCAAATGAAATCCTAATATGCTGGCCGATTATTGTTGGAACATCAAGAGGGATGCTCCACAGGCGAAATATAGCAGAAAATCGTCATTTCGTACTTTCTAGGTGAGTCCGAATGTTCGAATATTGTGCAGTTACAAATGTAGAAAATATTAAAGTGTTTGAAATTATAAATTCCTGTCTCTCGGAAACCTTGCGTGATGGGAAAAAACCGATATCATATTTGAATTCAGGAGAAAATATATTATGAGAATCACATATGTTTCTTTCTGAGATAAAAAAAAAAGTTTATTTTTTGTTGCTCAGTGTAATCATGAGTAGGAATGAGATAAGAATAAGAATAAATTTTATTTACAAATGTTTATTGCAAACGTCACAGAATGTAACTTTTTCGATTAGATGTGAAATGAGGGAACTCGTGTTTCTACTGTTTAATTAAATGCGACTTGAAAGCTGGAAATTTCGACCAGATGCAATGTTCTTTAGAATAAAACGAAGAGTTTTGTTTCCAGTCGGTCAGTGGACAGCACCTTGCCGTGTGACATATTGTCGCCTCACTATGATGCTTAACAAGCGGCTCGCTTTGTTTCCCCGCAGCTGTTATATGTTATACAAAGATCTCGACTGCCGCGACTACCACGATATTGCCACATTGCTATTCTTCCCTCAGTTTCAATTAAAACTCGGAACGTGGAACAGTCGATCCAGTTTTAAAATTGTATAGAAGAGTAATTAATTGTTATAATTATAAGTGATTTATTGTCATATGTAGCTCGAATAATAACACAATATCTGCATATTATATTTGTTTAATGTATAAGTGATTTCAACATGTGGCGGCCATGGGAAAATATTTCAGACCGAACAATAATAATAATAATAATAATAATAATTTTAATATTAATAATAATAATAATAATAATAATATTTACAGCATGATGTATGAATATTAAATTTATGTAGACCTACAAGTTATATAATGTAGGAATTAAATTATTTAATAAATAAATACATACATAATTTTAATTTTAAATGTTAAACAATACCAAATAATAACAAAAATTAAATAATAACATAAATATAATCAATGTCTTCTGTCCTTGTGTAATAAACGCTCATAGCGCTATGAGAAACCTGACAACACCGCATGTCAATCATTGCCGAGCGGCACCCGCTTTTATATAAACTGTTAACCATCAGAGTGAGGCGATAATACAAACTATGGGGATGTTTTGAGAGAATCCGGGAGTCTAAAATAGCATCCTGTGCAGCTGGTTTTTAGAAAGATCTTTCAGCTTTTCGCTTAAAAGTCAGATTTTGTTTGAAAAGTGTTGAAAAAACAATAGGTTCTAACGTTAATTTAGATATTTTAAAGTCTATTATCATATAAATGTATGAAACGTGTAACTACAACTTCATTTTAAGGGGATAATGTATCTTGTAAATGGGCAAACTTTGAATTTTTGTTTTTCGCTCATATTCAGACCTTGATGTGTGTTCTATTTGAATATAACTTGAATAATCAATTGAGTTGGTGTTTACTTGATGAAAATCCATATTTATTAATTAAATAAAAATAAAACGTAGTTTTATTTGATTTTCATATTTATTATGTAATTCAGTGACAGCTGTTTCGGTACACTGTACCTTCTTCAGACATGTTAACAAATTATGAATTGTGTTCCAACTGATCTAAGCGACATTACTTTATTTATTTAAATTTAAATAAATATTGTTGTATTGTTGCTTAGATCAGTTGGAACACAATTCGTAATTTGTTAACATGTCTGAAGAAGGTACAGTGTACCGAAACAGCTGTCACTGAATTATATAATAAATATGAAAATCAAATAAAACTACGTTTTATTTTTATTTCATTAACGAATATAACTTGGTTTTACACCACAAACTTATTTAAAGGTCTTAAGTGTGAGTTTAAAGGACATGCTGCAGGGCAAAACTATGAGTAGTGTAAAAAAATTAAACTCAATTTGCAGCTATTTTTGTTTTTACAAGCCTTATGTTCCTTTTCTGTGAAACTATTCATTCCAGAGAAATGAAATCTTCACAGGTTATTTGTCTGGTACTTAGGCATAATCTGGCATTTTTCAACATTTTAATGTTATTATAAGGGGCACCAAAAATTATTTTCCTTTTCAAAGTGCACCAAAGATAACACTGTTTTAAAAAAATCATTACTGTTTCATTTGTAATGCTGTGTTCTGGAAAAAAATGTTATTTTATTGCCAAATTGTGTATGTATATGTGAGAAAAAATAATGTTCTGCTGTTAACAGTCTTTCAGAAAAGGAACATTAAAATTAGAACATTTAACATGGCAGCGATACAAGGTACCTTCTCCCCTTAAATTATATTTTCAGAAGGACTAGTAAGGCCGTTTCTAACTGTGGAATTTTATATGAATTTGGGTCTTCCAGGACAACATAAACTGCAAAATTCGTGTACTCAAATACTGGTTTCGGGTAATCCAAAGTGAACAAACAATGCTTAGAGCAATTTGTTACGACCACCAAATTAGAAACATAGATGTGAAATTTGGGCAGACGAGGTTAGGAGAGAATTCCAAAAGATTGGGATGGGTTGGATATGGGAAAAAGGGACTGAAAATCGCAAGAACGTGGGAGAAAAATAAGGAGGAGGTACTTATATATAAACCAGCAAGATATTTTCGCCGAATGTACGGGAAAGCGCTCACTGTGTTTACAAAGAGACCTAAAACACGTTTTGGGAAAAGAATCTTATATACTCAACCTAGGATTTAAAAAGAAGTCAGGGCTTGTTTGGTTTAGGCTGGGGACATGGAAATTTCTAAAAATTAGCGACGATCACGATATGCGAATATGTCCAATGTGCGGGAGCTTTGAAGACGAGATATATATATTAGAAAAATGTGATGATTTAGAATATTGGAGACGACAGTTATTACCGGAAAGATTTCTAAATTAAAATCGGGAAAGATTGGCATGCTCCGAGTTAATGGTAAATACAGAACATGTAATAAACTTGGGAAAAAATTTCTGGACAAAACGCGGAAAGGAAAAATAGAAAACACTAATTCGTGATAAAATGACCTGTTATCAAAATGCAATATCATTAATTCTTAATAATTCTACATAACTTAATTAATGTATAATGTTATTGTATTGTTATGTAATTGTAATATTATTGTGTTTTCTTTATTTAATTGCAATTTTTTTTTATTTTTCTTTACACTAGTACCAATTATTACTTTATTGCGTGGATAAACCTCGGTAAATTTCTGGACAAAACGCGAAAAATAAGGACAACACTCATTCATGAATAAATATATGTTATCAAAATGCAATACCATTAATTATTAACAATTATATATAAATTAATTAGTGTATAATGCTGTTGTGTTATTATTTAATTGTAATATTAATGTGTTTTCTTTATGTAATTGTAATGTTAATGTTTTTTTAGTGTATAATGCTATTGTGTTATTACTTAATTGTAATATTATTGTGTTTTCTTTATGTAATTGTAATGTTAATGTTTTTAGTGTATAATGCTATTGTGTTATTATTTAATTGTAATATTATTATTGTGTTTTCTTTATGTAATTGTAATGTTATTGCTATTGTGTTATTACTTAATTGTAATATTATTGTGTTTTCTTTATGTAATTGTAATGTTAATGTTTTTAGTGTATAATGCTATTGTGTTATTATTTAATTGTAATATTTTTATTGTGTTTTCTTTATGTAATTGTAATGTTATTGCTGTTTTTGTGTATTTTTCTTTACACTAGTACCAATTATTACTTTATTGTAACGGACTGTCAACAGCACGTACGGCTTACTGCCCGTGCGACCCATATTTGTAAATAATATTGTAAATATCTTACTTTTTTGTCTAATAAAGTCCTACTACTACTACTTTATTGCAACGGACTGTCAACAGCACGTACGGCTTACTGCCCTTGCGACCCATATTTGTAAATAATATTGTAAATATCTTAATTTTGTCTAATAAAGTCCTACTACTACTATATTTTCAGGAACAAAATAGATATTTGCTCAAATCCGTGGTCTAGTTATAGCTGTTAGATTTCTAATACCGTAGCTGCTCTAAGTTCGCCGCTTAACGTTTCTTCATGAGTACCGTAATTTGATGTTTAATGTGTCAGACATATTACATCCTTGGGGCTCTCACCCACAAAACATCTTGCTTTATTTGTGTTCTATATTTGATCACTTGAGAGGTTTGGATCACTTTCTGAAAGTGACTCTTTAAACTTAAAGGATGTGAGGCAAAGTGAAATATCCCTGAGCGGGGTAAAAGAGAAGTGTCTGAGGGAATTGGATTGGCAATCTTGAATGTGTCAGTATAAAGCCATCTTCTATATCTGCAGTCCGTTTGTTCACTTCTTAGTGATAATGCACATCCACTGAACAGCTTCTGCCATACATTAAATACCACAATCATGCTGATATCCTGTCATCAAGTTTATAGGTCCTTCCTGCTGGTCTAGCGGTAATCTTTCTCGCTTCTGGTCCGGATGTTGCAGGTTTATATCCTGCCGCAGTCGATGGATTTTAATTATGTTTAAATTCTGGATATCTTTTCTTACGAAGGAAAGTAGCAGTAGTAATAGGACTTTATTAGACTAAAAGTAAGATATATAAAATGTTATTTACAAATATGGGTCGCACGGGCAGTAAGCCGTACGTTTGGTGACAGTCTGTTACAATAAAGTAATAATTGGTAATAGTATAAAGAAAAACAAAAGAAAGCAATAATATTACAATCATATAAAGAAAACACAATAATATTACAATTACATAATAATACAATAACATTATACATTAATTAAGTTATGTAGAATTATTAAGAATTAATGATATTGTATTTTGATAACATGTATTTATTCATGAATGAGTGTTGTTCATATTTTCCGCGTTTTGTCCGGAAATTTACCCAAGTTTATCCAATTTTATGGATTTACCATTAATTCGTAGTATGCCAATGTTTCACGATTTGAATTTAGAAATCTTTCCGGTAATAACTGATGCCTCCAATATTCTAAATCGTTACATTTTCCTAATAGCCTATATGTATCTCGTCTTCAAAGGTCCCGCACATTGGACATGTTCGCTTATCGTGATCGTTGCTATTTTTTTTTTAAATTTCCATGTCCCCAGCCTAAACCAAGCAATCCCTGATCTCTCTTTAAATCCTAGGTTGAGTATATAAGATTCTTTTTCCCCAAACGTGTTTTAGGTCTCTTTGTAAACACAGTGAGCGTTTTCCTGTACATTCGGCGAAAATATCTTGTTGGTTTATATCTAAGTACCTTTTCCTTATTTTTCTCCACACATTCTTGCGATTTTCAGTCCCTCTTTCCCATTCCCAACCCATCCCAATCTTTTGGAGTTCTCTCCTAACCTCGTCTGTCGTTGAAAGGAAAGTAAAGACGTGGGTACCTTGTCTTGATTTCATCATCATCATATATGGCATCAGCCCATTTTAGATCCTAGTCTTCCTCAGAATGTCCTTCCAGACTTCTCTATTTGCTGCTAAATTCTTCCAATTTCTAATTTTACTAATTCTAATATCCTACAAGACATCATCCTCCCATCTTAATTTTGGTCTTCCAACTTTTCTGGTTTGTAATGGTTGTGCCATATAGATATTTTTTAACAGTTTTATTATTGTCCATAACATATAACTTCTTAGGTTGTGAAATATCATACACAGCAGAAACAGATATAATTAACAAAATAAATAAGTTTAATTATATAACAGATACACTAAAAACAACTTTGAAAAATAAAGCCAGGAAAGACTCTATAATGAAATTATATAAGACAGTGGCAGTACCTATTATTACTTATGGATCCGAAACATGGACAGTGACAACACAACAATCTGCCAGGATACAAGCTGCTGAAATGAGATTCCTCAGACCAATAGCAGGATGTGAAAGAACAGACAAAATACATAACACAGAAATAAGACAATAACTAAAAATAGAGGAACTAAACACAACAATAGAGAAATACAGAACAAACTGGAAAGAACACTTGGCAAGGATGACTGAGAATAGAATACCAAAAGCAGCATACAACTATTCACCACGAGGAAGAAGAAGCTTGGGAAGACCAAGGAAAAGATGGAAAGAGCTGCAATTTGGAGCCGGAACAGGCTATTAAATAAGCCTAAACCGTGAAGAAGGAGAAGGAGGAGATTATTGTTCGTGCGTATCAAATGTGCAGACCAGACTAATCTAATAATTTTTATAATCTTCACTAAATTGGGTTCCTTATATAATTCATTCAATTCTGAGTTTCTCCTTCTTATCCAAATATCACCTTCTTTCACAGCCCCAAAAATAACTCTTAACCCATTCGCCTCAGAAGACGAGGTAGACTCGTCAGCAGTTAATGGCCTTCAACTCTGATGACGAGGCACACTCGCTGTTATATATTTTTGAAAATATTTTATACATCCCTTGGCAAGGTAATATTTTGTTAACATTTATGGATAGCATAGGAATTTTGTTTTTGCCTTGGCCCTTATTGTGATCTCAAGTACCGTTATCTTTTGCTTGTTTTTTGAATGTATGAAAATATACAATATAATTTATGGTAACTTAAATCCGATTTCAGGGGAAATGCATTGAGAATTAAAATCTGAAACGAATGGGTTAATATCCTTCTTTCAATAGTAGCCAGTAGAGAATTCCGTCGTCACAAATCACAAATCCCTATGAAGATAGTCTGTGTTTGAAAAAATCAAGAACAAATCAATTGGCTCTGTTTATTTAGATGTTTAATGTGGCAGGAACATACTTTCGAGGAGTAATGTGGGGTGAATCCTTATCAAGGAGTGGACGTAATGGGGTGACAGTTTAAATGGTGTGAAATAATTGCAGTTTCCGACATGGCTGAGGTGTGTGTGTGTAGCCGGCAGTAGCTGACAGTTGTGGTTGTGGCCAGAACACATGTTCCATACCTCGGTTTATGTACATGACGCAATGGTCATTCGCATCGGGAACCGATCCCGAACTTTCTGCCCACTATATAACTTCTTTCCCCACTGTTTTTTTTTTCTTTATACACTCTCGGTTTTTATCGCTTCTCATATATTATCTTTCGTCTTCTTTTTCCTTCGGCTTTCCTCCACTTATAGCTTTGCGGGCTTCTGTTTGCATTTATTTCTATTAATCCAAACTCCTTCTTTCAAATTCCTGTCATCCATTATAGTTCTGACATAGGTTTTCCATTTCCATCTTGTACTGCCACGATTACTTCTTCTAGGATGTAAAAATTTGTATATATTTTTGGGCCACATTTCATTGTACATGGCCATACCATTTAAGAGTTTGATTTTCAATCCTCTTAACAACAGATGTGGTGACATTCATTTCTCTCCAAAGGAATTCAATTCTCATTTTATCCTGTTTTGTTTTCTTAAAGACTTATTTTAAGATAATCAAATTCAACTGTTCTAATTTTATTCTTTTGTATTCTATCAAAGACCAAGTTTCATTTCCATATGACAAAATATTCTGTATTATGACCTTATAAATTTTCATTTAGTTTCCTTTGTAATATTTTTGTTCCAAATTATTCCACGTAGTGTCTTAGATGCATTTTTTGCCATTGAAATTTTAGTTTGTACATCTCTTTCACACGTACCTGAATATGCGACTATAATTATTATATTCTCTTTTAATACTCTTGAAATCTATTACAATACACCATTGAGGTTTCTACATAAATGTTAAACTAACTAATTAACAGACTCCTTTGTTCAATCGAACCCGTAGGTTCGTGGCCATGCTGATATAAGCTCTCCATAAATCTGTATCCTGAGCTAATGTTTACCTATCATCCACTGTATAATTTGCTTCACTCAAATCAATGTTCTGGAAATGCGTGCTATTATGCATTGCAGAGACTTTTGATGTCCCAACTCCTTTCAAAAAACGTTAAGCTGAAAATATATAAAACTATTATTCTACCAGTTATATTATATGGGTGCGAAACATGGACTCTTACTTTAAGGGAGGAAAGGAGATTACGAGTATTTGAGAATAAAGTTCTTAGAAAAATTTTTGGACCAAAGAGAGATGAGCAGACAGGTGAATGGAGGAGACTGCATAACAGTGAAATACATAGTCTTTATAAGAACCCAGATATATTAAGAACAATTAAGTCTCGTAGACTGCGATGGGCAGGACATGTTGCACGAATTGGGAATGAAAGACGTGCATGGATGCTTCTTGTAGGAAAACCAGAAAGAAAACGTCCAGTTGCTAGACCAAGAATGAGGTTGGAAAATAACATTGACTATGCTTTGAGGAAAGTAGATTATACAGAGAATGATTGGAAAACATTAGCTCAGGATATGAATGTATGGAGAGCTTATGTCCACCCGGCCATGAACCTACGGGTTCGATAGTGCCAATGAGTTAGTTAGTTAGTTACCCAACTAAAAATAAAAATGCATTTAATTTATTTAGGTGCATGTCAGAGGAAAACATTATAAAATATATATTTTTTTTTATTTCATTACATCCTTTCTGACCTGTAGTTTGAGAAAAGCTGATCTAGTGAATAAATTCATCATCATCATCATCTTCATTCATGGATTAGGTCTGTTGACCCGTTCCGACTTCAGACCATCTATTTCTAGGTCTGCCCACATTTCGGGTGCCTTTAGGTTTGTATTTGGTTAATAGTTTTGGATATCTATCTTCATTCATTCATTCATTCTGTCCCTTGATTGAGGTCCACTCCAGGGAGTAGGCGCCTTTGCCCTTTTGTGAGCTCCAGGTCCCACTCGCCCAGTGGGTAGTACCTGGGTAGGACCCCGTCCATAGCTTTACGTGGGGAGAAGAGAAGTCCCCAAAGCCGTAGTGAAGGCAACTTCTCTAGGAGACGAACACTCCGAAATTCCAGTTCCCTGCCCTCCAGGAAAAGGGGTTTGGCTAGAGGCTGGTAATCTCTACTAGTAAAAAATAACTTACTCATAAACTTCAGCAGGAGTGAATAAATTGTTTTATATTATATCGCAAGTAAGACTATAGGCGGCCTGGCACAGAACTCTCTGGGACACTGCATATTTTATAATTCAGGTTGCAGGAACGCCTGCTCGCGTGTGTGTGCATTAGGTCGTACTCTAGCAGAGCTACCAATATGTCTAGTGAAAATAACGTTTTCTATTATAGCCCTAGTAACACTGTCAGCTGCCAGATAAGAGAAGCAGAGAGATTCAGCCTGTCAATAGATTTCTGTCATCTCTGGCGTAATCTTGCCATTTCTCCGCCGTCACAGAGACTGGAAATCTTGTTTTGAGGTGAAAGTCCATGCAAATATGCATGAACACTTCCATAAGAAGTCCTCTTTTCATGCTCAGATTTCTAACCTACAAATTCCTTCTTCCAACGACTGTCCTGACTATATTATTGACTATTTAACTCATGCCCCAAATGGGATTCAATGACCAATCACGTTTCAATTAATTATGTTTTACAACCAATCACAGTCGTATTTCACCTCGATAATTATCGAATTTTGATTACCCAAATAAAGAAAGAAAACTCCTAAAATATTCTGAACAGGTCAGAGCATTATTTTGCAGTGAGTGACGCTAACAAATACGTTGAATATAGCAAATAATGAACAGATTCATTCGACCTACACATTTTATAATTGTATGTTCAATAATTGTGCATTCTATAACCTCTCCTACCTAATTCTCACCTGCACGTGGTACACCCTGCTTTTAACTAACGAGGTAATGGGGACCGAGTCACAGCGGTATAACCGTTCCATCAAATATGGAGGAAATTCCATATTTTGAACGCCTGACTAGAGGCTATAAGGTAGCAGCCCTACCACTAGTCTTGCTCTGTGAATGGCTGGTAACCAACCCAGGGGACTTCCTATTACTCGAAGAAACTTAACAAAAGGCTGGAATGAACTTCAAGTAAGCCAAATGCGCTTATTACGATCATTGTTAGGAGTTAATAGACTGGATCACCAAAGGAACACTCTTATCAGAGGAAAACTTGGAGTAACAAGTTTAAATGAAGATATACAAAGATACCAACAAGAATGGAAAAATCATCTGAGGAGAATGGCAAGAAATAGACTTCCAAAATTGGCATTCCAATATACCCCAACTGGACATAGGGACCAAGGAAGACCAAAACATCGGTGGAAAGATCAAGACCATCTTCGCTAGGTTTACCGTACAGGCCACATGGCCTAAAACGAATTTGTTCATGATGATGATGATGATGATGATGATTATGTTCAATAATTGTGATTTTAAATGCTGATTTAACTGAGTTTTTTTTCTTTAAAAAATCAATTAATAACCTATAATGTTGGTTATAATATACAGTGTTCTGTGTTTGATTTTTTCTCCCCTAGGGTGCATTCTTACAATATTGCGATCCTATTTGCCAATAAATAGTATGATCAACTTGTAGCGATGAACAAATGAAACATAACCAAACAATTTTCATTTGTTTTCAAACATCGCCTTTTACATTAGATATATAAATATTTTTAAATAACTGTACTTATGTAATGATTTGTGAGTAAACAGCTTTATTTTATTCGTTAAATAGTCCTAACAAATGCCACGAGTGATTTCCAAATCCTCTAGATAAATTCACGAGCCTCGAAGTGACTTGTTAATTTTTCGATAATTTGGAACTCACTCGTGGCATTACTTATGGAATAATTTTACAGATTTTCACCGATTCTATATATTTGTAGTAAAAGTAAGTAAGTAAGTAAGTAAAGTGATCCCACAACAGACCCGAAGGCCCTTGGGGTAGTAGGAGGTTAAGGCTCCCACTTTTTCTAGACAATCGGCACTTTTTATGTCAGCCGGGTTGTCAGCCCTGCGTGACGGCCGCTTTCACCCCAGAACAAGCGTCTGGTACTCATTTCCGTTAGAGGCTGAGTCGACCCCATGGCCATAGTGCCGCCAGAGGGTTTGGGTCAGTTTAAAAATCCTGACCCCAACGGGACTAGAACCCTCGACCCTCCGGCTTGTAGCTCAGTGCCTTAACCACTACGCTACGGCGTGCCCCCCTAAAGTAAAGTGATCCCACAACAGGCCTCGAGAGGCCCTTGGGGTAGTGGGAGGTTGAGGCTCCCACTTTTTCTGGACAATCGGCAATACATGTCAGCCGGGTTGTCAGCCCTGCGTGACGGCCGCCTTTACCCCCAGAACAAGCTTCTGGTACTCATTTCAGTTAGAGGCTGAGTCGACCCCAGGGCCATAGTGCCACCCGAGGGTTTGGGCCAGTTTAAAAATCCTGACCCCAACGGGACTTGAACCCTCGACCCTCCGGCTTGTAGCTCAGTGCCTTAACCACTACGCTACGGCGTGCCCCATTTATTTTTCTTATCTTGTTATATATATATATATATATATATATATATATATGTGTGTGTGTGTGTGTGTGTGTGTGTGTGTGGGTAAAACAAGAAAGAGGGAGTGGTTCATAGCGCACTAATGTAGATGTCGGATTCAAATCCCAATTCAGGTGTTTTTTTTAATATTGATGTGCATGGAGGCTTCTTATAGGAAAACCAGACGGAAAACGCCCAGTTGGTAGACCAAGTATGAGGTGGGAGAATAACATTAACCATTATTTGAGGGAAGTAGATTATACAGGGAATGATTGGAAAGCATTTGCTCAGGATAGGGATGTATGGAGAGCTTATGTCCGCTCGGCCATGTACCTACGGGTACGATAGTGCCAGTAAGTAAGAGAGATAGATCATCGGTTGATTAATGCCTTTGACATCGTCAGATTCCTAACAGCCAATTTTTGTCGGAGCATCCAATCTCCTGGTGGTAGATGTTTCTCCTTCATGTATAAACATATTCCCAGACTCCAGGAGGTTTTAGGTCTTCCTCTGCCTCGTCTTCCCTCAGGTTTCCATTCCAAAACAGGCTTTGGTAGTCGATCCTCTTCCATTCGCTGAACATGTCCGTACCATCTTAATTGCTAAGTTTTAATATAAGTAAGTAAGTTGTAAGGGGTAGTGACGTGTGTATAACCTCTCCTACCCAATTCTCATCCTCACCTTCTCGTGGTACAACCCGTTTTCACAAACGAGGCTCTGAGGACCGAGTCACGGCAGTATAACCGTTCCATCGGGTATTGAGTAAATGCAGTATCCTAATGTCTGTCCAGAGACTAAAAGGTAGCAGCCCTACCACTGGACTACTTAGCGTCGGGCCAGTAACCTGTCCTAAGGAACTTCAAAACTACTTTCAA
Source organism: Diploptera punctata (assembly GCA_030220185.1). Lineage (NCBI taxonomy): Eukaryota > Metazoa > Arthropoda > Insecta > Blattodea > Blaberidae > Diploptera > Diploptera punctata. The sequence goes on from JASPKZ010010250.1 coordinate 22,499, forward strand.
GTCTCAACACGAAAAAATCCAGAAGGAATTGAAATATGACGACCCACAGCAAAGAATTAATAAATTCTATCTTCAAGCCACAGTTAGTCCAAAAGCATTCAAGACTGAAAGTGTATAAAACACTGGCTCTTCCAACTCTTTTGTATGGTAGCGAAGTATGGACGTTGAAACAGAAGGATATACAGAGACGTAGATCTGCTGAAATGTTTATAAGTCAAGATGGATACAACATGTTCATCGAATGGAAGATCACAGAATACCCAAACTAATGTTAAGATATCAACCTGCAGGAAGAAGAAGACCAGGACGTCCACTCAAAAGACTTCTGGATGGTGTTTCTCTTGAGGCCGAAACAAGTCAACAAATGGCCTAAATTCGTGAATGTACTATGATGATGATGATGAAGTAAGTACTACTAAATAATGCATTCAGTTTATTTTTAAAGGTGTGTCCACCTCTTGGATGTGACTATACGTGGAACGAAGTAGCGAGAGCGCATGATCAGCTCGTTGAAAATAATGAGGAACGTGGAGCATTGTAAAGCTTTGTACTGGTAATTAGAACTGCAACTGAGTATTGTTATTCTCTGATAGTCAAGTGGCTCGGCTAATGAAGCCACGCTAGGCTAGGGGTCACACTCAAGTGCAACGCCATACTTAATGACGCAGCAACTCTCATTTTTACAAATATTATGAGTTTCTAGAAAAGAAAAAAAAAGAAAGTAACAGCTGAAGGCAAGCATATACATTCAAGTGTCTGTTTTTATTAACATATTCTTTTGTTTTTCCCATCTTATTCTTCCTTCTCATTTGGAAATAACAAAAGGATAATTAAAGTTAGATCTGCAATAGCAATGTTGAATGAAATTTTGTGGGATTATTTAACTGATGCCCCCAAATGGTAGTCAATGACCAATCACGTTTCAATCCATTTTGTTTTACAACTAATGACAGTCGTGTTTCGCCTCGCTATTTATTGAATTCTGTTTACTTACTTACTTACTCACTGGCACTATCGAACTCGTAGATTCATGGCCGCGCGGACATAAGCTCTCCATACATCCCTATCCTGAGCTAATGCTTTCCAATCATTCCCTGTATAATCTACTTCCCTCAAATCGCAGTTAATGTTATTCTCCCACCTCATTTTTGGTCTACCAACTGGACGTTTTCCCTCTGGCTTTCCTACAAGAAGCTTCCATGCACGTATTTCATTCCCCATACGTGCAACATGTCCTGCCCATTGCAGTCTACGAGACTTAACTGTTCTGATTATATCTGGCTTCCTATAAAGACCATGTAGTTCATTGTTATGTAGTCTTCTCCATTCACCTGTCTGTTCATCTATCTTTGGTCCAAAAATTTTCCTAAGTACTTTATTCTCAAATACTTGTAATCTCCTTTCCTCTCTTAAAGTAAGAGTCCATGTTTCGCACCCATATAATATAACTGATAGAATAATAGTTTTAGGCCTATATATTTACAGTTTAACGTTTTTTGAAAGGAGTTGACCAAAATAAATAAATCTCCTCCTTTTTAATATTCTGAACAGGTCAGAGCATTATTTTGCAGTGACTTACTCTCTAATAGCAAGTAATGAACAGATTCCTTCCACCTACACATTTGATAATTGTGTATTCAATAATTGTGTTTTCAAATACTGATTTTACTGAGTTTTTTCCGAATAAAAACTGAATGAATAACCTATAATGTTGGTTATAATATAGAGTTTGATATGTTCCATTTTTTCTCAGCTAGGGTGCATTTTTTTACAATATTACGATCCTATTTGGGAATAGATAATATAATCTAGTTGCAGTGGATGAACAAATGAAACATAACCAAACATTTCCCATTTGTTTTCAAACATCGCCACTTACATTAAATATAAACATATTTTAAAATAACTATATTTAAATAACGATTTGTGAATAAACAGCTTAATTGTATTCGTTAAATAGTTCTAACAAATACCACTCTTGATTTCCAAATCTTCTAGGTAAATTAGAAATCACTCGTGGCATTTCTTATGATAAGCAGATATTCAAATAAATTAAAATCCATATTTAGAAATCAATAGTAAGAATTTTAATGAACTATGGAGTAGAAAGTTATGCTATACTTGCCAAATTAAAGTCAAAATTGCATTTTACACAAATTACTCGTATTTTTTTAACAAGGACTGCACGATGCTCTAAATTAAACAGTATTGCCCGAAAAAAATCATTAAATAAATAATTATGCAATTTATTGGAAATAAACAATTACAATGGTTTGGACACGTAAGGAGGATGAATGAAGGTAGATTGCTAGTTAGGAGTTTGGAGTGATTTCCAAATCGGGGGAAAAGTAGAGGGAGACATAAGAAGACTTGGAGAGAAGAAATTACACAGCTCTACAAAAAAAAATTGTTACCCTGGATATCTCAGCGAATTTCTGTTTTCAAGTGCATAGTTTACGAATATATTCATGAAAATGCTGAATGTGCTCTAAAAAAATTAGAGAAGAAAATCTTTCACTGAAGTATAACATGGATTTTCGACATTTTTCTTTCTATTTACGTCGGTGTATACTAATTTTTCAAAAAACAATTATATATATATATATATATATATATTATGGGGGCACGCCGTAGCGTAGTGGTTAAGGCACTGAGCTACAAGCCGGAGGGTCGAGGGTTCATGTCCCGTTGGGGTCAGGATTTTTAAACTGACCCAAACCCTCTGGCGGCACTATGACCCTCGGGTCGACTCAGCCTCTAACGGAAAATGGGTACCAGACGCTTGTTCTGGAGATAAAGGCGGCCGTCACGCAGGGCTGACAACCCTGCTGACATAAAGTGCCGATTGTCTAGAAAAAGTGGGAGCCTTAACCTCCTACTACCCCAAGGGCCTCCGGGCCTGTTGTGGGATCACTTTACTTATATATATAAAAAATGGTAAAGTATTCCCACTACAGGCCTCAGGGGGCCCTTGGGGTAGTGGGAGGTTAAGGCTCCCACTTTTTTTGGACAATCGGCACTTGATGTCAGCCAGGTTATCAGCCCTGCGTGACGGCCGCCTTTACCCCAGAACAAGCGACTGGTACTCATTTTCGTTAGAGGCTGAGTCGACCCCAGGGCCATAGTGCCGCCAGAAGGTTTGGGTCAGTTTAAAAATCCTGACCCCACCGGGACTTAAACCCTCGACCTTCTGGCTTGTAGCGCAGTGCCTTAACCACTACGCTACGGCATGCCCCCATAATATATATATATAATATGTGTGTGTGTTATTTTTTTCATATTTTCCGATTTTTGTAGTGTAAAATGAAAACAAAGATTAAAAAAAACAGAGAAAATCTTCCAAAATCATTGATAGTTTCATTAATTGTGAGCATAAATATATCAGAAATTAATCTTATATCAAGGGCAACAAAACCACTGTTGACCAGTGTTATGAATTTGATGAAGGGCGGGGACTGGAAGATAGAAATGAATTGAGGAAGACAATCAAAACTTAATATATTACACTAAGTTTACATACATATTTATTCACGAATGAGTGTTTCATATTCTATCGCTACATTTTCCTAATATGTGTATTTCGTCTTCAAAGCAAACGGAAAGAAAGAATAATAATAATAATAATAATAATAATAACCTATAATGGCTGCGCGGACATAAGCTCTCCATACATCCCTATCCTGAGATGTTTTCCAATCATTCCTTGTATAATCTACTTCCCTCAAACCATACTTAGTGTTATTCTCCCACCACATTCTTGATCTACCAACTGGGCGTTTCCCCTCTAGTTTTCCTACAAGAAGCTTCTATGCACAATTTTCTTTCCCAATTAATGCCACATGTCCTACCCATCGCAGTCTAAAAGACCTAACTGTTTTTATTACACCTGGCTTCCTATAAAGACAATGTAGTTCACTGTTATTAGTGTTCTACATTCACCTGTCTGTTCATTTCTATTTGGTCCAAAAATGTTCTTAAGCCTAATTTCTCAAATACTCGTAATCTTCTTTCCTCCCTTATTATTACATAAAAGTTTCCTCATTAAAGGATTACCACAAGGATAAACTAATATAGACGATTAATTTTCTAAATTGATGAAATGCATTTTTAAATACATTAACAAATTTAAAATTGTAATTGAAGTATATTCTATAAAGTAGAAATTCCGTACAGATAGATTCTTAAAATTGAAATTGATCCTCTAATGGCAGCGATGGCAATTTTAGAAAGAACACACTCTGTCCAAATCTAAGAAATTCCAAAATTTAGCTAAAAATCCTGGTATAGTACCTCTTGCCCCGATCATCATTTGTCACAGTTATACTATCTAATTGGTATTTATCTTTGTAATAGTCAATTGTTGGCTCATATATGGCTTTCTTTTCAGAGTTAACTTCCTCAGGTTGGCATCTATGATTGAGGGATCTAATACCATACCAATTTTAGAAGATGGTCCTTCTCATTCTTCTTCTTCTTCTTCTTCACGGTTTAGGCTTATTTACTAGCCTGTTCTAGCTCCAAATTGCTGCTCTTTCCTTATTTTCCTTGGTCTTCCCAAACTTCTTCTTCCTCGTGGTGAATAGTTGTATGCTGCTTTTGGTATTCTATTCTCAGTCATCCTTGCGAAGTGTTCTTTCCAGTTTGTTCTGTATTTCTCTATTGTTGTGTTTAATTCCTCTACTTTTAGTTGTCTTATTTCTGTGTTATGTTTTTTGTCTGTTCTTTGATATCCTGCTATTGGTCTGAGGAATTTCATTTCAGCAGCTTGTATTCTGGCAGATTGTTGTGTTGTCACTGTCCATGTTTCGGATCAGTAAGTAATAATAGGCACTGCCATTGTCTTGTATAATTTCATTATAGAGTCTTTTCAAATGCAATAATATCTATCCGTCCTATGTTCCACATCCATATAATCGGAGAGAATAATAGATTTATATATTTTCAGTTTAACGTTTTTTTTAATGAGTTGGACAATAGTCCCTTGAAATGCATAATAACTTGCATTTTCAGAATTGAGTTTACTTTCTTTATGCATCTCATCCATTAAGATAATTTTTTTTTCTCTCATAAAGATCTTGAATCTTAATGGTACATAGTTTTCAACCAACCATACGTCATTTATGAAAATATGCCTTATAATTTTACCACAGAAAACATGTCATTGTGTGAATTCTTGCTTTCCATGATGGAAGTTAGAAACAATGTGGACATATATCTTTTTTGTCTGGAATTATGACTTTTGCGGGAAAAAGGTTGTTCTCGGTAGAAAATGCTGAGTGTAGTTTAAAACAGTAGGAAAAGCAAAATGCGCCACGGGGGTTGAAGGAGGGAGGGAGGGAATAGAAGCAAAGTTGTTGAGTCGTGGCTGACTACTGTATGCCTTGCTGCATGAAGTCAAGTACTTCCAGAGGATAGGGAAGGGGTTGAATTTTCTATCCCTCCTTCACCTTCATTCCTGCCACAATTCTACCAGACTCCTTTCACCCTCAAAACCCTATCAGCACTTAAACAATCCATGCTTCTGAATATTCAAGACACAAGGGCTGAATTGACCCCCTACTCCTCGTCGCTGAGATTCTGGAACATGCACTACAATTTCGAGAATAAAAAGAGAAACATGGAACTTTTTTCTTAAGTGACTTAGTTATTTTAATCTGTGATTTTGATCTTTAATAAGGTGGTCTTGGATCGTTACCACTGGAAAATATTGGAAGAAAAATAAATCGGCAAGAAATATTCTAATATACAGAGTGAAAACGAATAAAACCCAAGAAAATATTATGTTTACAGACGGGACGCAGGTAAGAAATTTGAGACAGAGAAACCGATGAATTTTCTTACCTTTGATAGGCCTAACCATAACTCAGAATTAAAATTACACAGGGTATAGGGATAGAGTGAAATAGCTTCAGATCTTAATAGTGTATAGGGTTTGGATGAAGTCCAATTAAAATGTATTTTCAAAAATTTAGATTTTAAAATATTCATCATCATCATCCGTTATCATGGCAGCTGCCGCCGTCTTCCGGAAACCAAACGCCATTCCTGTCCATCCATTGATCTTCCTCCATTCCTCTGATATTCATAGCTGCTTGTACCCCTTCTATCCAAGTTTTCTTCGGTCTTCCTCTATTCCTCCTTTCCATTGGGATACATACCATAAACATTTTTGGCAATCTTTGCTCTGGCATTCGTTTGACATGACCATACCACTGCAATCTTTTCTTTTCTATGATGTCTATGATGTCCGGCTCCTCTTGTACACCCATAATTTCCCTTATTTCTTTATTTCGTATTCTATCCATTCTAGATTTTCCAGCTGATCTTCTTAAAACATCCATTTCTGTACTTAAAATTCGTTTCATTTCCCTGGTAGGAATTTGCCAGACTTCAGCACCATTTTTAAAATACTGTTATTAATTATTATTATTATTATTATTATTATTATTATTATTATTATTATCATCATTTGATCCTTCATTTGTATTCTCTTACCCTGCGAGATGCCAGCAACATACCTAGGGAATATTTAGACTACTAAGGTAATAGATTTTGGGTCGACAGTGTTATACAATGAGATCGATGATGATGATTATTATTATTATCATTATTATTATTATAGTCCACCGCTGTGCTCCCGAGGTAGCGTGCTGCCTTGTCACGCAGCGGGCCTGGGTTCGATTCCCGGTCGGGAAAGGCTCCCGGGTGAGGTTTTTCCGGGGTTTTTCCTCACCTGTAAGACAAATGTCAGGATGCTTAGGGCCCAACGGTTCCCGAAAATCATCCGGCCATCATCATCATCCATATCATTATCATCATCCTTCATCGGTGTGGAAAGCAACGGGAAGCTACCATACCTATAATTCCCTAGTAAAGCTGCAAAGCATAGCATGAAAATACTATGATTGGAGTGAAAGTCCTGCCCTCGGGCAGAATTGCTATGGATGGATTATTATTAATATTAAGAATTTTATTAAGGAAATAAGAACTGGAATGAGAACAAGAGAACTGGAGGACATGGAATGGATGGATAGAGACGAGTGGAGAAGAAAAATAAAACTTTATGCACACAAAGACGCGTAAACATTAAAAATCTGTATACAAATAAATAAAAAATAATAATAATAATTATTATTATTATTATTATTATTATTATTATTATTACTATTATAAATTAAACGAATATACCGGTATCTAAAATTATTAGAAAGGTAAAAACAATTGCCTGCTATGGGAGTGAAACGAATGTATGAAGAATAAAATGGAAGTGAACTCTTTGAGATATTCGGGATTGCAGAAATTAAACAAAATTTCATGTTAGGAAATAGATATTAAAGATTGATGAAGAGGAAATAATCATCTAACAAATTGAACGTATATCTTTAAGAAGGTTGGGATAATGAAGCAAGATAAGTATGGAAATGAAAGGGGGGGTTTGAAATCCGTTGCAGGAAAACCAGAGGGAGAGAATCCAGTAGGTAACCAAGACTGAGGTGGGAGAATAATATTATCCATGATTTGAGGGAAGTAGATTATACAGGAGATGATTTGAAAATATTAGCTCAGGATAGGGATGTATGGAGAGCTTATGTTCGCACAAGACACTAGGGGTCGACAGTGCGAGTTAGTTAGTTAATATTTAGGCATTGTTTTGAATCATAAGATGCGTGAGGGATCTATTGTTTGAAGAATCAGAACGTGCCTGAGAGGAGACACACGACCGCTTCATGACTAATCTGACATATTTCACATTTCAAGTGCGAGGCTAACAATCCAATTCACATTGAAATTTGCCAGAGTTTGATAGAGATATTCCTTCACTTCCCCACCTCTTTCATCTATCATTCATTTCTCCCCACCCGATACGCTATATGTATTGAAAGTGTGGTTAAAGCTAAAAAATTGTATCATAAGGACCTATAATACTTACTTACTTACTTACTCACTGGCACTATCGAACCCGTAGGTTCATGGCCGCGCGGACATAAGCTCTCCACACATCACTATCATGTGGTAATGTTTTCCAATTATTCCCTGTATAATCTACTTCCCTCAAATCATAGTTAATGTTATTCTCCCACCTCATTCTTGGTCTACCAACTGGACGTTTTCCCTCTGGTTTCCTACAAGAAGCTTCCATGCACGTCTTTCATTCCCATACGCGCAACATGTCCTGCCCATCGCAGTCTACGAGACTTAACTCTTCTTATTATATCTGGCTTCCTATAAAGACCATGTTGTTCATTGTTGTGTAGTCTTCTCCATTCACCTGTCTGTTCATCTCTCTTTGGTCCAAAAATGTTCCTAGGAACTTTATTCTCAAATAGCTCGTAATCTTATTTCCTCCCTTAAAGTAAAAGTCCATGTTTCGCACCCATATAACATAACTGGTAGAATAATAGTTTTATATATTTTCAGTTTAACGTTTTTTGAAAGGAGTTGGGACGTCAAGAGTCTCTGCAATGCATAATAGCACGCATTTCCAGAATTGAGCCTATGTTTAATTTCTTTGTGCATCTCATTCCTATTTGTGATTATTGTTCCTAGGTATTTGAATTCAGTCACTTCCTCAAAATTTCCCTCATTTGTCATTAACTGTCCATTTCCATATATATAATGCATTTCCACGTGTGACCATATAATTAGTTTTATTGATATTTACTTCCAGTCTTAATTCCTTAGTGTTACTCAATAGTGTGTGCGTGTTGTCCTTTAGTATCTCCTCGCTATCGGCCAATAGTACTACATCATCAGCATAAACTAACAGCGTATTAATACCATTGAGTTGTAGGTCTTCCTCATCCTCTAAAGATTTGATGGCGCTTTCTGACTATATATATATATATATATATATATATATATATATATGATATGAAAAGAAAAATGAATGCTTGATTCGGGATTTGAACCCGAGTCTCTAAACTCTGTACGTTTAGTGCTCTAACCAACTGAGCTACCCAAGAATTCCAACACAAACATATATTTTTCTTATGAATGTAGTATTCTCAATTCACACAAGAGGTAGCGGAAATTTGTTCCAACTGACATCTAGTGGCTAACATAACAGTTAAGCAAATTTTTAACGAGAATAATTAGTTTATAGCAATAACGCTTGTATATATAGATGAATATATAGATGTGTATATATATATATATATATATATATATATATATGTATATATATATATATATATTTATTTATTTATTTATTTATTTATTTATTTAAATATAGATGGTGCCTAATTATTTGTCCACCCTATAGATTTATAATATGCTACTTTTTTAATTGAATCAAACTTAACAAAATAAGTTTTAAAATTGTTTAGGTCGCATGTCACGTGACATGGCATTTTATTTCGTCTCGTGAAATAACACGGCAGGCTCGTGATATCAGCACAACAACACGTGAAGTTAAAAAGACTAAGAGCAAACATAACGTTGTTACAGTGATAAGAAATTTTTCAAGAGTAATATTTTTTCAAGCGCTATTTAAACTACAATCTCCTGCTTGCACGAAACCTTTCCATTTTTATTATTATTATTTTTGTGTCAAAAAAAATCAGGAAAGCAAAGCTTAGTGCGGCTGCGATCAGAGATTATAGAAACGAGTAAAGTTAGTTGTGACGTCATTCACATATCAGAGTAAGGGTGCAACAACTACAGCTAGCTGTGAAGTTCACAGAACATAACTATATATATATATATATATATATATATATATAAAACTTTCCTCATTAGAGGATTGCCTCAAGGACAATGTGATACAGACAATTAATTTTTGAAATTGGTGAAATACATTTTGTAAATACATTTAAAAATTTCAAATTGTAAGCCTAATTGAAGTATATATACTATAAAGTAGAAATTTTGTAAATATGTTTTTTTAAAATTGAAATTGATCCTCTAATGGCAGCGATGGCAATTTAAAAAGATACACCCTGTCCAAATCTAAGGAATTAAAAAATTTAGCTAAGAATCCTGGTATTGTACCCCGATCATCAATCCTGTGACAGTTATACTATCTAATTGGTATTTGACATAATTAATGCCACGAGTGATTTCCAAATTTATCTAGAGAATTTGGAAATCAAGAGTGGTATTTGTTAGGACCATTTAACGAATAAAATTAAGCTGTTTATTCACAAATCATTATTAAATATAGTTATTTTAAAATATTTATATATTTAATGTAAACGGCGATGTTTGAAAACAAATGAGAAACGATTGTACGCTTCATTTGCTTCTTTTGTTCATCACTGCAACCAGATCATATTATTTATTGCCAAAGGAACGCAATATTGTAATAATGCACCCTAGTGGAGAAAAAATGAAACACATCAAACTGTATATTAATTCATTTCTGATGTTCTTTGATGTAAATATGACAATTATAATTTTCAAAAATGCAGATATACCACAGGAATGGAAGACAAGCATTGTTCCCCTGTTCAAGAAAGGAGACAAGAGAAAAATGGACAACTATAGGGGAATCAGTTTGTTAAACACATGCTACAAAATTTATGCAGACATTTTTAAATGGAAAATTGAAAAGTTTCAGTGAAAAATTCCTTATGGAATGTCAAAATGGATTTAGGAAAGGACGATCTTGTATTGATTCAGCATTTTCTGTTAAACTATTGCTTGAAAAAAGAAGAGAATTCAACTTAGAAACACATTTTGCTTTCATAGATTTTGAAAAAGCATTCGACACAGTCAAGAGATCAAAACTCTTAAATATATTGGAAGACAGAAATATACCAAATTTACTTCGGCAGAACATACAAAATATTTACAAAGACAACACCATAAAGATTAAATTAAATAACAGATTTCTGAAGAAGGAATTATAAATCGTGGTGTGAGACAAGGCTGCCCCCTATCCCCAACACTCTTTGCAATTTATATCAATGAAGTAATATGTTGCTGGAACAAAACATATAAATTTGGAATAAGAATATCAGAAAATAGAAAATTAAACACCCTATTGTTTGCAGATGACCAAATAATAATAGCAAATTCCGAAGATAATCTACAGAAAGGTCTGTATGAACTTAACAAAATTACAGAAGAATATGGATTAAAGATATCTACAGAAAAAACAAAAATTATGGCATTTCAAGGTGTAGATCCTGTCAGAAGTAAAATTGTACTGGACAATAAAATTTTGGAGCAGGTGAATAATTTTACATATCTAGGATGCAATATCTCATATGAAGAAGAAAAGGATGTAAATGCAAAAATATCTAAATTTTAAGAATTTTAGGGTTAATAAATTCTATCTTCAAGCCACAGTTAGTCCAAAAGCATTCAAGACTGAAAGTGTATAAAACACTGGCTCTTCCAACTCTTTTGTATGGTAGCGAAGTATGGACGTTGAAACAGAAGGATATACAGAGACTTAGATCTGCTGAAATGAGATATCTTCGGAGGACTGCAGGATACACACTACTAGATCACAAAAAAAATGAAGACATCTTAGAAGAATTACACATGGAATCTTTAGAAAACAAAATTTCTGATTATAAGTCAAGATGGATACAACATGTTCATCGAATGGAAGATCACAGAATACCCAAACTAATGTTAAGATATCAACCTACAGGAAGAAGAAGACCAGGACGTCCACTCAAAAGACTTCTGGATGGTGTTTCTCTTGAGGCCGAAACAGGTCAACAAATGGCCTAAATTCGTGAATGTACTATGATGATGATGATATTTTTCTGGAATTTTATTACCTGCAGAAAATACATTTAAGAAAGTTCAAACAGTGATTTTTTGTGGTATATTCAATTCCTACAAATGTTTTTATATTAACAACTCCCGCACTCCCGCTTGCGCTATGTGTTGACATTCATGCACTATATATACAATGTAGTAGCCGTATTTCTTAGAGAGTCAGTCACTGCAAAATAATGCTATGACCTATTCAGAATGTTTAAAAGGAGGTGATTTCTTTATTACGATAAACTTTGGTTGGTAAATTCTTGGCGAAACACGACTGTGATTGGTTGTAAATAAAAAAAGCATTCAAATGTGATTGGTCAATGACTCCCATTTGGGGTACGCGTTAAACAGTCATAAGTAATGCCACGAGTGAGTTCCAATTTATCTGGAGGATTTGGAAATCAACCGTGGCATTTGTTAGGACTATTTAACAAATAACATTAAACTGTTTACTCACAAATCATTATTTAAATATAGGCATTTTAAAATATTTTTATATTTAATGTAAACGGCAATGTTAGAAAACAAATCAGAAATGTTTGGTTAAGTTTCATTTGTTCATCCACTGCAACTAGATCATACTATTTATTGCCAAATAGGATCACAATATTGTAGGAATGTACCCTAGTGGAGGAAAAATGAAACACATCAAACTGTATATTATAACCAACATTATAGTTATTAATTTTTTTTCGGAAAAAAAACTCAATACAATCAGTATTTAAAAACGCAATTATTGATCACAGAATTATCAAATGTGTAGGTCGAAGGAATCTGTTCACTATTTGCTATATTGAACGGTATTTGTTACATAGTAAGTCACTGCAAAATAATGCTCTGACCTGTTCAGAATATTAAAAAGGAGGAGCTTTCTTTATTTTAGTAATCAAAATTCGATAATTACACAGAGCAACAAAAAATAAACTTTTTCTTTTTGTCTCAGAAACAAAAATATGTGATGCTGATAGTATTTTCTCTCCTGAATTCAAATATGATATCGGTTTTTCTCCATCACGCAAGGTTTCCGAGAGAGAGGCATTTATAATTTGGAACACTTTAATATTATCTACATTCGTAACTACACAATATTCGAACATTCGAACTCACCTAGAAAGTAAGAAATGACGATATTTTGCTATATTTCGCCTGTGGAGCATCCCTCTTGATGGTCCAACAATAATCGGTCAACATATTAGGATTCCATTTGCCTTGATATCTCTTTTCCATAGCTGAAATCTCCTGATGAAAGTGTTCCCCGTGCTCATCGCTACTGCGCCAAGATTTTCCTGGAAAAAATCTAGGTTTATTAAAAAAATAATTATTTAAATTATTTAACTGAAATCGAAGTAAAAAAATGGATAAATTTCGAATATATTTTTGAAAACACGATAAAAACTGCATTAAGTACAACTATTGGTACTCATGAGACAAAAATCATGTTGACCAGTGTTATCGAGGTGAATCAAGACTGTGATTGGTTGTTAAACAAAATTCATTGAAACGTGATTGGTCATTGACTCCCATCTGGAACATGAGTTAAAGTCATTATATCAACATACACTGCACTGCAATATATTCAACTTTTAATTAAATATAATTAATCAAATACGTCTTTATTGTATACAGAGTGATTCAGAATAAGTGTTATAGACTTTTAGGGGTTACTACAAGTGTGGTTTCAGGTGGTGACCCTGTTGTTCGTTGCACAAAAGTATACTATACCCGAGCCGCCATATCTCCGGCTCTGAAGTTTAGGTGATACGAGGGGTAAAGGGAGAATTCGCCCTCTACTGCCAATAAGGATATGGTTGTATTGGGAGTAGATATCTGCCGCAACCAATCACTGCTCTTGACGCAGCTATAGCGCGCTGGTAAGGTTTGAAATTGCTGAGATGTTGTCAGCTGTATGTCTAATAACCGCATACATAAAGCGGCCACTCGCACTGAATATCCGTATCGGCAACACTTTCGTGAAAACGTCAAGGACGGTGAATCAGTGGCTGTAGAATTCTTGCGACGCATGTTTTCATACACACCTAGTATATGCTCAATAGAGTTTCTGCTGCCTCCAGAATCCGTGGAAGAAGATCTTTCTTCGACTCGACAGGCTTAGTACAATCCCTAGAAGTCTGTAATACTTATTCTGAAACACAAGACACACGATATCAGGTCAATATGTTTCTATCTTCAAACCCATTTTACATCGAAATGGTACGTTTCCGGACATGAGTTCCTTATCAAAACATGATCTACTAAGTCCCCTATACAACTCCTGTAAGTATGTAGTACTTATTCTGAAACATCCTGTATATTTAACTCTGTGTTGCATATAGATTCTTGATAATTTGATGCAGGCAAGAATTTCAAAATTGAAAACGATAAAAGTAATTAGTGAAATTGCTACAGTGTTTTAATTGCCATGATACTCACTTTTAATGTCAAACTGCCATTCCCCTAATGTAGGCCATACGTCATACACACACTTGCACGTTGTAATCCATTATCATCCTCCCATTTAATATCAATAAAGAAATTTCATTCATTTACTTAATAGAACAATTTTATCGGAAACAATTTTTGGAAGTGATAGACAATTACCTTTACTATCTTAATTGTTATAAATATAATAAATTACAACAACAGGGAGAAAAAGTGAAATTTACGAAAATAGAGAAATCCCTGGCATCTGGCGCAAATTGTTTAATTTTTCAATTGACAGCGATGAACTATGGGTTATTCCAAGCAAACCAGTATGACGCAAAACATCAATAACTCCAAATTAGTTCAAAAATTTATATTTAACTATTAATAGCATATGCATATAAATAACTATCGAACCCGTAGGTTCATGGCCGCACAGACATAAGCTCTCCATACATCCCTATCCTGAACTAATGTTTTCCAATCATTCCGTGTATAATCTGAACTGAAATCCTGGCGCGAAAGGCTTAGTAGGCCCTTAGCCTAAAATCCGGCTGCTGGCCTCACATCCACATGTGTCAGTCACAGAGGTAGACGATCATCTAGCCAACTTCCCTCAAATCATAGTTAATGTTATTCTTCCACCTTGTGTAGCCTCATTTCCGCCGTCCATATTCTATCTTTCTGCTTTTTTGTCGGATCCCCAATCTATTATTATTATTAATTTTCTTATTCTTCTTCTTCCTCTTCCTCTTATTATTATTATTATTATTATTATTATTATTATTATTATTATTATTATTATTATTATTATTATTATTATTATTATTATTCATCTGGTATCATGGCAACTGCCACCGTCTTCCGGAAACCAAACGCCATTCCTCTCTGTCCATCCATTGATCTTTCTCCAATCCTCCGATATTCATAACCACTTGTACCCCTTCTATCCAAGTTTTCTTCGGTCTTCCTCCCTTCCTCCTTTCCATTGGGATCCATTCCATAACAATTTTAGGTAATATTTGCTCTGGCATTCGTTTGACATGGCCATACCACTGTAATATTTTTTTTTCTATAATGTCTATGATGTCCGGCTCCTCTTGTACACCCATAATTTCCCTTATTTCTTTATTTCGTATTCTATCCATTCTAGATTTTCCAGCTGATCTTCTTAAAACATCCATTTCTGTACTTAAAACTCTTTTCATTTCCCTGGTATGAATTTGCCTAACTTCAGCACCGTATGTTAAAATGCTCTGAATTATGGTTTGATAGATTTGTAATTTTCTATTTTTTGTAATATTCTTGCAAACAGAGTTTAAAGAATTTAGTGCTTGTTTTGTTTGTGCGATTCTATTTTTAATTTCCACTGTGTTATCGCCTGAATGGTCTAATTTTGTTCCTAAATAAGTGCATTCAATACTAGGTTTTAGTTCTTCTCCATTGTTGAAATTTATATTTTCCATTTCTCCTATACACAGATATTTAGTTTTCTCTATATTTATATAAAGTCCCCATTTTTGATAGTTTTCTTATAGTTTTTTGCCATATATATTCTATGTCATCATGGTCTTGTCCTATTAATACTTGGTCGTCTGCAAAATTGAGTGAATATATATGTGTATTTTGGATTGGTATGCCCATTTTTGACATTTTTTTCTCCAGTCTCTATTACTAGCGGCGCTAGTGGATGTAAAGTGAAATTAAATGTCCTATAATGTATTATAGCGTAACATAAAATAGTGAGTATTTTGTTATTATGAAAGGTACCTAGTGTTTTTAGTAAAATTATAAATTTTGAACTTAAGGGGATAAAATATAACTTAAGAGAAGAACAATGATTATTCACCAGATGGCGTTATATAATTATAATTCATGATTTTTACCACCAGACGGTGCTGAATTTCCTATTAGTACCAAAACAAATCGAAAAAATTTAGATGTCGTACATCTGAAATCCATTATAAAGTCACATTTTTAAAATCTTTATTAGAAATGGCTGACACTAACATCACTCTTCGCAACCTAACAAATCTTAGAATTTTATCACTTCTAGTAGGTTTATCTTTGAAAATAGATTCACATTAAAAACGTAAACAAGTTTGAATTTACTTATAAATTAGATTAAAATAAAATATAAGAAATGATTTTAACTTTCGATAGTATATAATTTTTACAGTACCGTCTACATAGAACGAAACGATAGCAGTTAAAAATTTAAATTTACAAAATGGCTAATTTCCCATAATCCCGAGTGAACACGCCGTGTGCCTTGCATTTGTTTTATTTAGTTACATATTATGTTACTACGAAACAGCGCTACCATTGTAGTTTGCTCATTGTAGTTCATCGTAAACGACCGAAATTTTATAGATGTCACTGTACTCAGTTTTCCCTCTATTCGAAGTTTCTCTATGAAGTAGTCATTCCGTTAATATTGGATAAGACGAATTTAAAATTATGTTTTAATAAGCAGGTAGACTTTATAAAGAAGATGGACAATGTGTGAAGTAGCAGAGATGTTACTCGTACAAATGGATTTAATTTGTAACACAATTTGTTGAATCTGGTAAGAGGATTGTGCAGTGCGGTTACAGGGATGAAGTGGGGAGAGGAGGGGTGTTGTGTTGCCACATTCTCATCGACACAGATGTCTTAGCAGCTTGCAGGGTATTGGAAACACATGTTTGCTAGTGTCTACAAACTTGCCATAACAACTGGCTGCTTTTAATGTTCTCAGGAAAGTTCACATTATAATTATGCAAGTTCATACCATAACGTTAATTGGGACTGAAAATATCGTTTCTTATAGGGTGACAAAAAATCACTTACTATTTTATACAAGTATATTAATATATTTTTTTTGGGATACTCTTTAGGTTACAGAAAATCATATTATGTTGAAATAAAATTGAATAGATTGAGACACCTGTGTGCTAAAATACAAGGAACATTAACCCACTGGCTTCAGGTTTAAATGCTTAATGCATTTCCCCAGAAACCGGATTTAAATTACCGTAAATTGTCTATTTGCAGATATTAAAAACAAGCAAAAGATAACGGTACTTGAGGAAATGATAACTAAATAGAAAGTAAGAAGCTGCACAGGGAACGTATTCACTTTAAAACAAATAATAGAGAAGCGAAGAGAATTCAATTTAGAGACGCACATCCTCTTCATAGATTATAAGAAGGTTTTTGATAAAGTGTCTAGACCAAAATTACGGAACATATTAAGTGAAAAAGGAATTTCACTACACTTGATAGCAGTAATTAATGTATGAGAAAACAAAAATAAAAAAATCAAAGGGAACCAGTACATATAACAGGAGGAGTTAGACAAAGTTGTCCACTATCAACCACTCTTTTTAACATTTATTTCGACGACATGATAATATCATGGAAGCAAATGACGACGGGGGGAATTAACTTAGGAAATATAGTAATAAAAACAGTAGCCTTTGCAATTACGGAACATATTAAGTGAAAAAGGAATTTCACTACACTTGATAGCAGTAATTAATGTATGAGAAAACAAAAATAAAAAAATCAAAGGGAACCAGTACATATAACAGGAGGAGTTAGACAAAGTTGTCCACTATCAACCACTCTTTTTAACATTTATTTCGACGACATGATAATATCATGGAAGCAAATGACGACTGGGGGAATTAACTTAGGAAATATAGTAATAAAAACAGTAGCCTTTGCAATTGACCAGATTATAATAGCAAAAACAGAGGACGAACCACAAAGAATGCTATATAAACTAAATGAAATATAAAAAAAACACAACATGGAAATATCCTCACAAAAATCAAAAAACAATGGTCTTCAAGGGCGCTCATCCAGTTCGGACAAAGATAATATTAGAAAATAGACCAATAGAACAAGTAGTAAGATATACCTTCCTAGGTTGCGAAATATCATACACAGCGGAAACAGATATAAATAACAAACTAAATAAGTTTAATTATATAACAGGAACACTAAAACGAACTTTGAAAAATAAATCCAGGAAAGACTCTATAATGAAATTATACAAGACAATGGCAGTGCCTATTATTACTTATGGATCCGAAACATGGAGAGTGCAACACAACAATCAGCCAGAATGCAAGCTGCTGAAATGAGATTCCTCAGACCAATAGCAGGATATCAAAGAACAGACAAAAAACATAACACAGAAATAAGACAACAACTAAAAGTAGAGGAATTAAATACAACAATAGTGAAATACAGAACAAACTGGAAAGAACACTTGGCAAGGATGACTGAGAATAGAATACCAAAAGCAGCATACAACTATTGAAGTTGTGTTTAATTTTATGCCCCTCGTTGTGGAGACATTTAAAGTTGGGTTTCTCGGTGAGATATCCGAAGTTGAAGATTTGTGATATAACTTAAATCACTTTAAATCTGCCACGGCACTAATAACTCTCTTCAGGGGAATGAGGAAATGTTTCTTACACAAATAACAACACTTTATTAACAGTTGAACGATAAGTTAGTTTATTTAAAACTCTCACTTTGGTCAAGATGAATCTTGTAATTTAAAAGTTCCAAAAGATTCCGGCTTAGGTTGATATTTTTCACTTCTAGAAGATTACCATTTTATGTATTTAATGGATGACGAATGCTAACGGTCAATCCAGTCATCATTATTCATTATTTTCACTTAGAAACTGTTTTTCACCAAGATGGATGACTATTATATCACTATATAATCTTTCATACTTTTAACACTATTTCTTTCAACCAACATCAATAAAATAAACAATTATTTCCTTATTCTTTAAGGAGCAGTCGCTGAACATGACCGACCATCTTCAAGTATTGTAGCCATCTTGTTTATTCAGTTATAATCTCTATGGTCTGATTGGTCCAACAGAAAAGGAAGGAGTATTTTCAAGCTAACTTCTATCCTCTTCGTCCAATCCCATTTATTTCTTTATAAAATTATCAATTTGAATATTTGAAGTATTTTACATACTGCATCAGTTATAAAAAACATCTAACTGTATTAACAGTTTATATTGACCAGTTATTTTTTTTTTATACTTATAAAAAAATTTGAATTCTATAAATCAATCTGATGTCCATTCTTCATATAAATAAATATAATTTAAACAAAACAAAAACCCTTATTATTATTATATGGGGATAAATATCCGGTTTTAAATTGCCCCTGATTTATTTTAATCTTAGCTACAACTAAGTGTGAGGCTAAATTAAAATAAATCACTTTCCCCAAATATCAAGTTTCTTTCTATACAAGATTCATCTGTATTAGAATCAATACAATGTAATACATCACAATTATAATAAATACATGTTACATAATGAAATAGAAGTATTAATTTTACAAAATTTACATACAATATTTTAAATACACTTTGAACTATTTGAAGTCACCAGCTACAACTAATTAATAGGAGTCTGAAATGGTTTCAAAAGTTCTTTGGAATATTTTCCAATTTCTTTTCTAGTGTCTATTTCTCTTAGCTCATATGTGGTATCATTAAAATTTTTAAATATTTCATAGGGACCTTTATACAATAGGTTCATCCTATGATATTGTTTCTTTAAAGCATTGGATAGTGAAATATCCCTTATGAGAACTTTGTCTCCAACTTTGGGATTCCACTTCCTTTTATGTCTTTTAACTTTATTGTTGCGCTTTTCTGCGCGACATTCTAACCTTTCAATAACTCTTTTACATATTTCCTCGGATGTCTCCGGATTTGACTTTTATCAATGATAGGTAATGGTAAATTAGCAATTAACCTGTCAGGTTGTTTACCTGTCATTAGGAATATGGGTGCTTCCCCAGTATTGACATTAATTGAATGATTCATAACATTCTCTATGACGCTGATATGTTTAAACCAGTCAGAATGTTTATGATGGGTCAAAACTCTTAAACTTGTAGTAATTTCCCTATTAACTCTCTCACAGGGATTACTTTTTGGGTGATATTTACTACAATGGTACAATTTAATTCCTATCGCAGTAAGTTTATCTTTAAACTTAGGACTTGAGAACACTGAAGCATTATCACTAAGTAGTGCATCAATAGGTCCATAATTAGGTAAATAATCTCTCACAATTTTACCTAGGCAAGCTCTGCTATTTACACTTCTTAATGGATATATTTTTACAAATTTTGAGAATACATCAGATAATACAAGAATATGCTTGTAACCAAATTGAGTAGTAGGCATTTCTCCATGAGTATCCATTACTACTAAGCTATTTACTTTGTTCCTTAATATGTTTTGTGGAACTATATCATATTTTACGTTCATACATTTGGCTTTTTGACAAGTTATGCATGAAGAAGTAAACTTTCTCAACTTTTTATCTAAATGTTTAACATAAAAAAATTCACTTATGTTGAGAGCTAATTTTTCACAACCTGCATGATTTAAGCCGACATGAAAAGTTCTAAATAGTGGAACTTCCATATTATTAGGAATTATAACTTTCCATTTTTTCACATTTCTCCCATGTAATTTGTAAAGAATGTCATCCTTTATACCGATTTTCTTATTACAATCAATTCCATTTTTGTCATCATTATTTATATCTCTCGCACTATACTTCAATCGTTGTAACTCTATATCAGATTTTTGATGCTCAACAATGTTTTTCATCAACAATGAAAATTCTTTGTCTCTATACAGTTTTACATTAAACATTACTACTTCGTGTTTAGGAGTATGTACAGTTTCAGGTATTTTCCCAACACTTTTCAATCTAGACAGGAGGTCAGCAAACACATTCTGTTCTCCTTCTATGTGTTTTATTTCAATATCATAGGAAATTATTTCCATGATCATCCTACTCAGTTTTATTATTGGATAATCTACATTTACTTATAAAACTTAGTGAAATGTGGTCACTATGAACAATAACTTTGTTTTTATAAACATAAATTCTAAATTTATTTAGAGCATAAAATATTGCTGTAAGCTCCAACTCTGAAACAGTGTAATTTCCTTCAATGATGGTAGTCGAGCGCGAAGCTGTCGACACAACATACTGTTGCCCATCATCGTCAAATTGAGTTAAAACAGCACCGAGGCCAGTTTTACTCGCGTCTGTGTATAATGGAATTCTCTGTCCATTTTTGGTCTCTGTAGTGAAATACTATTTGCAAATAACTTCTTAACATATTCAAAAGTAGATTGATGGTCCTCTGTCCATCTCCATTTACTATCTTTCTTCAGCAGCCCTCTCAGCTTACTAACCGCTGAGGCATAGTTGATGACAAACTTCGAATAGTAATTTAAGATTCCTAAAAATCTACGAAGTTGTTTTATGTTCTTTGGTGAAGGAATTTCTAAGATTCCTTGAACCTTGTCTGGGTCAGGAGTAATCCCTTTATTAGAGATCCTATATCCTAGGAATTGAACCTCCGACCTAACAAACACAGACTTTTCTAGGCTGACTGTCATTCCACTATTCTTTAATTGAGACAACATTAAATCAATATGAGATATATGATTCTCAAAAACATTATCAATAATAATTGCATCGTCAACATATATAGTACAATGTCTTTTAACATCATCAGATAGTACAATATCTAGGGCTCTAAGAAGCGCACTTCCGCTATTTCTTAGACCGAATGCACACCTGGTAAATTCATATACTTTTCCATTATGTATAAAAGCTGTATAGGGCCGAACTTTGGGGTCTAGTTCTATCTGCCAAAATGAAGAAGTTAAATCAATAGAACTAATAAATCTACCTGTTTTCATATTTGCTATAGATGCTTCAATTGTCTCGGGCCTATAATTATCCCGGACAGTGAAAGAATTAGTCCTACGACTGTCTAAACACAGGCGAATTTTGCCATTAGGTTTTAACACCCAGCAAATATGGTTGGCGTAAGGAGAATCAGATTTCTGTATTATTCCTTGCATTAACATGTCATCTATCATTTGATCTGCCTGCTCTCTGATGGCAATAGGGATGGGTCTACTTTTAATATTTATAGGTGGATGTTCCATCACTTTAAAGGAATATTTAAAACAGTTGCACAATCCCGGCTTCGAAGAAAAAGAACTCTTATTTTTCATTAAGATGTCATACAACATGCCTTTCTGTTCATTGTTTATGCCATGAGTGTCTTTAACTTTTTCCTTTATCATTTCACAGATGTCTTTTTCAAGTTCGTCACTCACACAATATAATAGAGGAATTTCATCATACTCAGTATTGCAAGAGACACATTCTAAATCACAACATTTACATGCGACATAATCGTCAGCACAACCATTTTCATTATTAAGGCTTTCTTCGCCCTCGACACTTTTGTCGGAAGTACAATTAACTGCAATATTATCTTGCATTTGGCATCCACGGCCATTCACCAATTCCCTCTCCTCATGAACAACAATATTCTCTATAAAAATGTGTTCTTCAGCAATGTCACTCTCCTTCTTACTTAGATTCTTGTTCTCCTCATATTCATTATCAAATGGGATGACGACTCTCACATTATCTTCATTATACAAGGAAATATTCTTACACTCAAAATTTATTATGGCATTATATTGCTCCAACAGGTCGCAGCCTATTAACATATCACAAGACAAGTATGGAGAAATTAAACATATTGCACTGAAGTAATATCCTCCGATATGTAAATCTAGAAGGCACTGTAGCTTAATTGGCAGTTTCTTCTTGCCTATCGCAAGAGTACAATACACTCCACATATTCTTACAGTCATTATCTTATTCCCTTTGTTGACTAAGAAATTATAAAATTTCTGATCTATTGTTGTGTTTGAGCAGCCACTATCCGCTATGCAAGTAACATCATTGTTAAAAATATTTACTTTAATTTTGGGTGGTCGTCCTATGACATTTAATTCTTTATTAGTAACAGGCATAGTATCCTGATTCTTAGAAACATTCAAATGATTATTCAATATTATGCTATCTCGCTGTCTTGAGGTACATAACTTACTATCTCCTCTCATATTTGCTGGTACAATTTCTAAATTTTGAAACCTATCAAAGCATCTATTTTGGACCCCTAAGTTCATAACGATTGAGGTACATTGCGGAGTCTTTAATGTACCTTCTATGCGTTTAAAGCATGAGGTATCCTGTGATTTACTTCGTGGTCATTTTCATTACTAGGTATATCTTGACTTTGGTTGTGAATAGTTACAGAGTCTATTCTATTTTGCTCTGTCCTATCACTAGTTTCATTAATTTGACAATTTTGTTGTCGTTGGAAATACCCTTTACTTTCATTACCATAGGTATTCCTTCTTCTTTTACCTCTACAGGGAGAAGTCCAATACCTATTTCTATTATCTCCTACTCTGTTAACATCCATATAATTAATTTGTCTTTCATTCCTATTTTCATTACGTTTGAACCATCCATTCTGGTTATTGTTACTATAATTATTAGTCATCCTATTTTTATTTGGGCTGTTTCTATTTTGAACAAACCTATTATTATTGTTGCCCTGTTTGAAATTTCTTTCTCTATTCTCATTATGATATTCATCATTTCTTTTAGTTACAAAATTACCTTTCTTATTATAGGGCTCTGCCCCTTCCCCAAATAAATTTCTTTTACTACATTTATCTACTTCTCTTTTATTCTCTAGTAGAGCTAACAACTCTAACATTTCAGATACATTTTGTGGTCTGGCTACTATCAAATGATATCTAATCTCATCTGGGAAGTGATGCGATAACATAGAAATTAAAGTTCTCTCATCTATTGGAGGCTGTAACAATGATGCCATTTTTGCCTTCTCCAAGAAATAATTAAGATAACCTTGTTTACCATTGTTGGAGAATTTTCCACTAGTTAGGTCTAACCTTAGTTTGTTTTGTCTTTCTGGTCCCCAGTAGTAACCTAAGAAAGCATTTTTAAATGTTTGATAAGTCATTGAATCATGGCAAGCTATCTTAAACCAAGACTCTGCATTGTCTTTTAAACTTTTTCTTATGAAGAACATTCTGAACTTGTCTTCTATTCCTTTGATTTCGAAGTATTCTTCAATTTCCCTAATGAAATCAGTAGGGCTTTGGCCTACAGTATCACCAAAATTAGGTAAGTTAATTTCCCCTAAAAGATTAGCAGGAATTTTACATACATTTTTACTACTACTACTAGAAGGAGGATCATTATTAACATTACTAGAATGTCCTGACATAACCTCAATCTCCTTTTCACTAGTTTTTGACACATATTTGTTTTCAAGTTCAACAATCTTAGTTATCCATCCTTCAACTTGTTCTTTTATAATAATTACTTCATTTGTTATCTTTGATTGAAGTTCTTCATTACCTAAGATAACACTTTCTTCGGAAATTTTTAGTCTATCTTCGACTTTAGTTCCTAATTCTTCGATTTTATCTTGGCAACTTTGCCTTACCTCAATCAAAGATATTTCTATTTGATTATGTGTGTCATCAACCTTTTCATAACATTTTTCTATCTCATTTTTACAAATATCTATTTTATTTTCACAGTCTTTAGCTACATTTACTATTCTCTGTTCCAGTTTAGAATTGTTTTGTTTGCATTCTAACCTAATGCTTTCTAACTTTTGATCTAGTTTTAAGTTATTTTCTTTAATTTCTTTACTAAGATTGGAAATATTTGTATCAATTTTATTGCTAAGGTTAGTTACATTAGCTTCTAATTTACTACTGAGAATTGAATTGTCATTCCTAATTTCTTTTAATTCATCACTGTTCTTTCTAATTTGTTACTAATTTATTACTGAGATTTGAATTGTCATTCCTAATTTCTTTTAATTCTGCACTATTCTTCTCTAATTTATTTATTAATAATGCTACCCAAGGAGGTGTATCATTAGTTTCATTATTTTCATTGTTACACAAAATTAAATTTTCTTGGCCTTTACTAATTTGTTCGTTTTCAATATTAACAGTTTTACAAGTTATATTTTCATTATTGGCCATTGTTGGGTATTTTAATATTTTCTTATTTCTTAAAAGCATTAATTGTTATTATCACTAATTCACTTTTCACATATAAATTTTAACTGTACTCACTTTTGAAGATTTTTATTACTTTCCTCATTCTCGTGGTCCTTGGTTCGATTCCCATTCGAGCCCTCGTTGATGCGCCATTTAAAGTTGTATTTAATTTTATGCCCCTCGTTGTGGAGACATTTAAAGTTGGGTTTCTCGGTGAGATATCCGAAGTTGAAGATTTGTGATATAATTTAAACCACTTTAAATCTGCCACGGCACTAATAACTCTCTTCAGGGGAATGAGGAAATGTTTCTTACACAAATAACAACACTTTATTAACAGTTGAACGATAAGTTAGTTTATTTAAAACTCTCACTTTGGTCAAGATGAATCTTGTAATTTAAAAGTTCCAAAAGATTCCGGCTTAGGTTGATATTTTTCACTTCTAGAAGATTACCATTTTATGTATTTAATGGATGACGAATGCTAACGGTCAATCCAGTCATTATTATTCATTATTTTCACTTAGAAACTGTTTTTCACCAAGATGGATGACTATTATATCACTATATAATCTTTCATACTTTTAACACTATTTCTTTCAACCAACATCAATAAAATAAACAATTATTTCCTTATTCTTTAAGGAGCAGTCGCTGAACATGACCGACCATCTTCAAGTATTGTAGCCATCTTGTTATTTCAGTTATAACCTCTATGGTCTGATTGGTCCAACAGAAAAGGAAGGAGTATTTTCAAGCTAACTTCTATCCTCTTCGTCCAATCCCATTTATTTCTTTATAAAATTATCAATTTGAATATTTGAAGTATTTTACATACTGCATCAGTTATAAAAACATCTAACTGTATTAACAGTTTATATTGACTGGTTATTTTTTTTTTTTATACTTATAAAAAAATTTGAATTCTATAAATCAATCTGATGTCCATTCTTCATATAAATAAATATAATTATAAACAAAACAAAAACCCTTATTATTATTATATGGGGATAAATATCCGGTTTTACTATTCACCACGAGGAAGAAGAAGTTTGAGAAGACCAAAGATAAGATGGAAAGAGCAGCAATTTGGAGCCGGAACAGGCTAGTAAATAAGCCTAAACCGTGAAGAAGAAGAAGAAGAAGAAGGATAAGATAACTAAATAGATCTGTAATATTGTCCCGCGCCGTAGCCGAGTGGTTAAGGCAAGATACCTTGGCGCAGAACTACGGGACTTGCGCTGGTTCGAGTCCCATTGGGGAAGAAATTTTCTCATATAATATCGGCCAGTACGGGACCGGTGTCCACCCAGCATCGTGAGGCATTTGGGTAGTACAATAAGTAATGACTCCAAATTGAGAAGACCAGCTATAATGGCTTGGAGACCCGACATGCTAAACACATGTCACCGCTACACTGATTTATGATCTTCTACCTCTGTGATTAACACATATGGACGTGAGGCCTGCAGCTGGTTGGTAAGGCCAAGGGGCTTCTAGGCCTATCACGCTTGGAGTTATTATTGCCGGAGGAGAGCTTCATCTGGATCGACTTCTGACACCAGATGTCACTCCTAATGGTCACATAAGTTACAGATTAAATTCCTTCAAATAAACTGAACAGATGTTCACACAAAATTTACAAATTCACTTTATATATTTCACAGTACTTCACTGATCTCTTGGCTGGTCTTCCTCTTGTTCTTCTCCCGTCCATAGGTATATCTTCTTTAGCTCTTTTTGCAAGTCGGTTTTCTTCCATTCTTTCTATATCTTCTTCTTCTTCTTCCTTCCAAGTATTAGGCCAAGGCCTGTTACGATCCTATAGAAAAGTTTCCCTCCAGCGTTTCATAGGACGGCCCAGTGATCTTCGTCCTCTTGGTATATAATTATAAACAGCTTTGGGGATCCGATTTGAACTCATTCTTTCAAGATGGTGTTTCCAATTTAGTTTCTTTCTATATGGCCCTTCCAATATATTCGTCTATATATAATAAATTTGGTTATGTCTTGAATATGACATTTGTCCCTAATTTCTGTGTTATGTATTTTATCAAATAATGTTTTCCCCTGAATAGTTCTTAAGATTTTCATTTCACATTTGCTTATTATTTGTTTAGTTTTTGTTGTATCAGCCCTAGTTTTGCTCCATATACGATAACAGGTCGAACTATCGTTTTGTATAAGCGGGTTTTACTTTCTATTGACATATGTTTGTTGCGCCAAATTTTTCTTCTTCTTCTTCCTTCCAAATATTAGGCCAAGGCCTGTTACGATCCTATAGAAAATTTTCCCTCCAGCGTCGTATAAGACTTGAAAGCATAATAATAGTCCCTTCGATTGGTTGCTGGCCAAAGGAAGGCAAGACCAGTGATGGGGCTGCCATCTTATAGCCTCTGGTCAGGCTTTTCTGGAGAACAAAAGAAAATAAAGGAAAGAAGAAATGGAAGAAAGGAAAGACTCCCTAGCCCTCGGATGCCCTAATAGCGTCGGAGTCGAAAAAAAAACAAGAGTTAACCAAGAGAGGTTAGATAGTAAAGTTAAAAGAGTGCAAAACACAAGTAAGTGGAAGAAATGTTGCGCCAAATTAAATCTTATATATATATATATATATATATATATATATATATATATATATGGTATGATAAGAAAAATAAATACCCGGATCTCTGAGTCTGTACCTCAGTGTGATATCCATTACACCACTAGGCGAATCCAATTCAAACATTTATTTTTCTTATATATGTATTATATTCCCCAATATTACTAGATGTCGCGAGAACTCAGTCTTCACTGCCATCTAGTAGCTGACTATAACAAGTAAGCAGATTAAAGAGAACATTTTTACTTTATAGCAGTGACGCTTTATCGATGTTATAATTAAATATTTAACATTGAGCAATGCAAGCTTAATATGGTATATATATATATATATATACATATATTGATATTTGTGCTGCTTTATCAGCAAAAATGTCCTCGACTGTACTAATTTAAATTAAGGGTCGAGTGTAGTTTAATATATTTTAAGCCTTGTCCCCAATTTATAAAGGTTGAGGACCACTGTATTAAGGTTCACAAACCAGTTTGAACTGAGTTTATTATACAATTATTATCGGTATAAATGTGCGATAGTATCGCCTGGGAGCTAGGCAGTCTGTTACAACACTAATAGGATCTTATTCAAAGCTGTATTGATTCAAGATTAATATCACACTTGATCAGCCGGTGGGTTCATCTTTTGATTACGCTTCCGGAGCGTGGCCCTGATACTGTAAACCCAATACATTACGTTCGGCAGAAATAGGAAAATAGGGGAGTAAGGGGTAATGTCACACCTAGGGGACAAAATTGGTCTCAATGAATATATTTATAGTAAGAGAATACCAATATTGCAATTGAGCTGTATTCAATTTTAGTGTGTATTAAGTTGTTTTGGTTAAATAATGTCCACCGCTGTGGTCTCGAGGTAATGTTCCCTCGTATTCAGAGGGCCATACCACTGAAGAGCTCGTCTTTCGATCCTTTGCACCACTGTCTCCTCAATATCCATCATCTGCCTCACTTCTTCATTTCTTCTTCTTTCCAACCTGGACACCCTGGCACTGCGTCTTATTCCATCCATCTCCACTGCCAAGATCTTAGTTTTTTGCCCCTCTACCAAAGTCCATCCCTCAGCATCATAAGTCATTATGGCCATGTCAGGAGAATGGAGGATGATAGGTGGCCCAAAACTCTTTTGGAATGGTCACCTTCTGGTAGAAGGAAACGAGGCAGGCCAAGAAAAACTTGGAGAGGAGAGATCCATAGATTGATGAACGACCGAGGTCTGGAGGAGGATGAATGGCGTGATCGGCAAGAATGGCGAATGGGAATACAGGGTAACCGCTGAAAAGTGGAGAGGCCCTCAAAAGTAAAAAAAGTAAGTATGGAAAGGGCACAGATACGATCCCAGTCGGGACACATATCCTGGATGAGATTTTTCGCGGATTTTTCTTTACATATAAATATGTGAGGAAAATTTAATGCCCAAATGCTATCCGAAAAATATTATCCATTACAATCATCCATATCGTATTTGCCTTGTTCAATGCTGCTTGAATGATTAGTATGTAGCCCATTTGTATTGTCTTTAATGTTCATATTGTCTCGGAGGTAGCTCTGGCATCGAAGAAGGGCCTCAATATCCTTGTGTGATGAAAGTATGAGGAAAATCAGAATTAAAAGTCCTGTCCGAACATGTCGTGTTCCTGTAAGGCTCGTGTAGTGTGAAACATATAAAAATACCCATAAGGGAAGATTTTCTAACGTAAGAGAGAGAGAGAGAGAGAGAGAGAGAGAGATAGTTGTTTAGTATAATATTGTATTAACTGTTTGTGTTCTTTTAAGATTGTCATCAACATCATCCTCTTATCATGTCCTCATTTCGGAAGATCGATTCCAAATACGCCTCCAACCCCTCTGTCTTCACATGCTTTGCTTCTTTTTAGTTATTTCCAATACTATTCTCTATCTTCTAGACTTTTCTTCACTTGGTTAATCCATCTTCCTAGTGGTATACCTCGTGGTCGTTTTTCTTATATCTTGAGATTTAACAATCTTTCTGGCAGTCTTTCCTTTTCCATTCTTTTATATATCCAAACCATTTCGGTCTGGTTTTTTTTATATGTATGTTGTTAATTTCTCTACACTTATGTCTCCCTGATTTTGTCATTCCTTATTCTGCCTCTCCTCGTTTTATGTACCATTCAACGTAAGAATTCCATTTCTGTAGCTTGGATTCTGCTCAAGTCCTTCTTTATATAGAAGTTTGTACTGAACTTCTTTGTATTTTAAGTTTGTCTTAGAGTTAAATTGAACAAAACAAAAAAATCAATACTAAGGGGAATTACCGAAAGTCGAATGGAAGAGAGAGAGTAAACATTTTATATCTGTGTTCGTGCACGAATGTAAATATATGTGTGCGCGCGTGTGCATATGTATATATCATTTGAAAAGAAAAAAAAAATACACTTGAACTCGGATTTGACCCCAAGACCTCTATCTTTAATAGGTAGTGCGCTAACATTATGATACTGAATACAAGGATCGTGGGCGGTAAATTTTTAAGACAGTAAAAATCCTGGGATTTTTTTAGGAAGCAAAGCTGTGAGTACTCTGTTGTAGATTTGCTGCATGTAAAATATCCTGAGGTCTGAAATAAGAGGCCTCTAAAGAAAATTTGTCTGCCATTTCACTCTCAGATTTGAATTGCGATGTCAATGACCAGAGCTGTTAAATCGAATCATTAAATATTATACTATCTATCTCTCATTTTGTACCCGAATGGTTCCTTCATAAGATTATTACATACAAAAGAGATCTAATTGATTTAATATAAATTATATCCATCCAGTCCACCGCTGTGGTCTCGAGGTAGCGTGCTGCCTTGTCACGCAGCGGGCTCGCGTTCGATCCCCGGTCGGGGCAGTTTTTCTGGGTAAGGTTTTAAACGGGTTTTTCCTCACCTGTAAGACAAGTGTCAGGAAAACTTTAAGGCCCAAACGGTCCGCGAAATCATATGGCCATCATCATCATCATCCTTATCATTATCATCTCATCATCATCTTTCACCGGTGTGGAAAGCAACGGGAAGCTACCACACCTACAATTCCCTAGTAAATCTGCAAAACATAGCATGAAAATGCTATGATTGCAGTGAAAGACCTACCCTCGGGCAGAATTACTATGGCAGGTTTTTCACTGCAATTAGCATAGTAATGCTTTACTTTGCAGCTTTACTAGGGAATTGTAGGTGTGGTAGCTTCCCGTTGCTTTCCACACCGGTGAAGGATGATGATGATGAGATGATAATGATGATGGCCGGATGATTTTAGGGGACCGTTGGACCCTAAGCTTCCTGACATTTGTGTTACAGGTGAGGAAAACCCCCAAAAAACCTCATCCAGGATCCTGTCCCGACCGGGAATCGAACCCGGGCCCGCTGTGTGACAAGGCAGCACGCTACCTCGAGACCACAACGGTGGACATAAATTATATAGTAAATTATATTAAATTATAAGTGATATTTAATTCAGATTTGAATGAAATAGAACTCCTGGAAGCTTTAAACACTGTAACAAAAAAAATAAAATAAAAGTTTTATTTTCTATGTGATGGATAATATTGCTCTGTATATGGCATTACACCACCTTCCCCCAATATAATGGACGGGCAATGCAGGGCAGTAAAATACTGGCGAAGTTTTCTCAATATACTCTAATGGAAACAAATTGCTTAAACTCGCCGCCATATAAATTTTATTGCTGGGTTCCACCAACCATCTCTGTGTGTTTTGTAACCTTCGCAAACTTTACCGCCCTTAATGTAATTATCCTATTACTTACCACATAAAAACTTCTCTCAATTTAATTCTTATCCAATTACCAAGGTAACATTAATTTAGCACATTGAGGGGAGCCGGTGATGAAAAGAGGGTAGAAGGTAATTCATAATTAAAAAATAAGATCCCTGATTCTAATTGTCTGACATTATTACAATTTTTATCGAATTCCTAAGTAACTTATGTTGTACTCCTGAAGAGATTTTTTTAATCTTTACAAATCTTCACCGATCCTAATAATAATAATAATAATGATAATGATAATGATAATGATGATAATGATGATAATAATAATAATAGCACTGATAATAAATAAAATACTTTTGTCTGCTACTGAAGAAATTCTGGCTGCTTTACACTGAAAGCGATGCGCTAATTTCAGATCTGTAATCAGATTTATCCTAGCACATTACGTTTTTAAGTTATGGGACTCTAAAAAAATCGGAAATCATGCTATTCAATATTTATTTAGTTATAGTCATTTATCGTAAAGTCAGTGATATAAATTCAGTTATATATATATATATATATATATATATATATATATATA
Organism: Diploptera punctata; assembly: GCA_030220185.1. Classification (NCBI taxonomy): domain Eukaryota; kingdom Metazoa; phylum Arthropoda; class Insecta; order Blattodea; family Blaberidae; genus Diploptera; species Diploptera punctata. The sequence goes on from JASPKZ010010250.1 coordinate 54,561, forward strand.
TAACCTGGTTGAGTGGTAGACAAGGCCTTAAGGCCTTAACTCTGCCAGGTAAAATAAAGCTATATATATATATATATATATATATATAGATCATCGGTTGATTTATGTCTTTGATATCGTCCGATTCCCAATAGCCAATTTTGTCGGTCCATCCAATCTCCTGGTTGTAGATGTTTTTCCTTCATATATAAACATATTCCCTGACTCCAGGAGGTTTTAGGTCTTCCTCTGCCTCGTCTTCCCTCAGGTTTCCATTGCAAAACATATTTTGGTATGAATACATAGAGTATTTTACGTATATAATTATTTATTTTACAGAGATTATTTTAATTATTCAAATAAAACAGTTGTTGAAATATAGCACTTAGACATATTATATTTCAGGACAGAGTTTTGATTATGGCAGAACAAAGTTTTCAAGGCTAACTGTAAAATCTCTGCATTTAGACTGCGGAATGTTAGTACAGTTAGTGGAGATGTAGGTCAAAGTTTAGTATTTAATATTAATTAAATAAAAATAAAACGTAGTTTTATTTGATTTTCATATTTATTATATAATTCAGTGACAGTTGGAACACAATTCATAATTTGTGAACATGTCTGAAGAAGGTACAGTGTACCGAAACAGCTGTCACTGAATTATATAATAAATATGAAAATCAAATAAAACTACGTTTTATTTTTATTTAATTAATAAATATGGATTTTCATCAAGTAAACACCAACTCAATTGATTATTTAGTATTTAACCCTGGCAAAGTAGGGGCTCTGTCTGTCTGTGAAAACGAGAGTAGCTTATGGGTAAGTCTACCTACCATTTTTCTTAATTAATTCGCTAGGAACAGTTAGAAAGGGAATCAAGTAGATTAAATGTTTTAATACTACATTTCAAAGGGATATTACATAATTATAAAAATGTAAATTGGGGTAGATTTTATAAGACCCACATCTCCCTCTCTCAAACCCCACAAAGTTCGAATGTAGTTTTTTTTAATAAGCTTAGATTAGTTATTTAGGGTTAGAATACTCAGGGTTATTATAATCATTATTCTCTAGAAATAAAATAGATAAAATTAAGAATCCATTTATTTATGTTCGAAAACACGTATGCCTTTATAACTAATACATCCACATACTAACGCTCGGCTAGAACCTCATGCTACCAAAAATTGCCAAGTCCCGAAGGTCCTTTAAGCCCTAAGTAAACCAACAGTTCGTAATAATCATGTTTTGAAAAGTTATTCTTGTTCTTAATAATAAGGCGCTGCAGCTTCAATTAGATAATGCTTTGGCCTTGTCAATGAGATCTTTCTTAAATGTATTTATCCCAGGCAATAATCCAGAAAAATATAATTTTCATATTTACGTCATACAACATCAGAAATGAATTAATATACAGTTTGATGTATTTCATTTTTTCTCCACTAGAGTGTATTCTTACAATATTGTGTTCCTTGGCAATAAATAGTATGATCTGGTTGCAGTGATAAACAAAAGAAGCAGATGAAGCGTACCAATCGTTTCTCGTTTGTTTTCAAACATCGCCGTTTACATTAAATATATAAATATTTTAAAATAACTATAGTTAAATAATGATTTGTGAGTAAACAGCTTAATTTTATTCGTTAAATAGTCCTAACAAATGCCACTCTTGATTTCCAAATTTTCTAGATAAATTCACTCCTCACTTCGTGAGTCGTGAATTTATCGATAATTTGTAAATCACTCGTGGCATTACTTATGATAAATACCAACTAGATTGTATAACTGTCACATGATTGATGATCGGGCAAGAGGTACTATACCAGCATTCTTAGCCAAATTTTGGAATTCCTTAGATTTGGACAGGGTGTATCTTTCTAAAATTGCCATCGCTGCCATTAGAGGATCAATTTCAATTTTAAGAAACCATATTTACAAAACCTCTACTTTATAGTATGTATACTTCAATTAGGCCAACAATTTGAATTTTTTTTAATGTATTTCATCAATTCCAAAAATTAATTGTCTGTATCACTTTGACCTTGAGGCAATCCTCTAATGAGGAAAGTTGTATATAATAAAAAAAATACAACCATGTTAAATGTCTTGAAAATGATCTCACACAAGGAAATTGAAACGTCGACTTGAATATTTTTTTTTACTGAGATAACGATTAATATAACCGAGCAACAAAAAAGTACCTTTTTTTGTCTCAGAACGAAAAATATGTGATTCTGATAGTATTTGTTCTCCTGAATTCAAATATGATATCGGTTTTTCTCCATCACGCAAGGTTTCCGATAGACAGGAATTTATAATTTCAAACACTTCAATATTTTCTACATTCGTAACTACATAATATTCGAACATTCGGACTCACCTAGAAAGTAAGAAATTATGATTTTCAGCTATATTTCGCCTGTGGATCATCCCTCTTGATGGTCCAACAATAATCGGCCAGCATATTAGGATTCCATTTGCCTTGATAGGCTATCTCTTTTTTTCCATAGCTGAAACCATTTGAGTTAGCTCATTAGGTTTTATTTTACAATGGACAAAGGGACGAAAAAAAGTTTATTAAAAAATAATTATTTAAATCCATTAATTGAAATTGGAGTAAAAAAAACTGTGGGTAATGGAGAAATTCCGAATACATATTTGAGAACACGATAAAAAACTGCATTAAGTACAATTATTGGTACTCATGAGACAAAAATCATGTTGACTAATGTAATTGTTATTAGGATTTTAATAGTATTGACCGATAGATCTGTTATGTCGATGCAATTTTGGGCCCTTTTTTTTTTGATAATCCACTGGGAATATAATTCCCATTTGTGACGACCCTTTTAAAATCCAGCTGTTCAAATAGACTTAACTGTACAAAGTTTTTGTCAGGGCTGTAAATTGAAAGATGCATTGCCCGTACGTTGTAAAATGAAGTTAGAATGCAGGCAACTTGTAAGAAATAAATCTAGCGGTCGGTGTTATGGGGAAGGGGGACTATATTTTCATCGCGGGGACATTGATATATAAGCTTGTGCATTACTTCATTGATTTATCTGAAAAAAGAAAGGCGTTAGTAGCGCCACACGTAGTCAACAAGTAAACTGACTGATTCCTGGAATTTATAATTCCATATGTGATCCCTTTAATTTTACAAGCGAATAAATTTATAACAGATTTAAATGTTATCGAAAATACTGCATTTATTCCGACTTACCAACTCACCCTCCACATCAAAACTTGAATTTCATACCTAGCGGACATTAGCTCTTCATACATCCATATCCCAAGATTCTTTGTCGTGTCTTCTAAATAAAGTGAATCACCCATTACAGAAGTGCTTATGACAGAAAATAACTACAGACGTTTTAGTGTTTTTGTAAATAAAGTTCATAAAAAAACTTTAAATTTAGATAAAATTATATAACAACTCACAACTTTGTAAGAAACTATAACCCTAATGTACCTTAGATAATAATAATAATAATAATAATAATAATAATAATAATAATAATAATAATCATCATCATCATCATCATCATAGTACATTCACGAATTTAGGTCATTTGTTGACCTGTTTCGGGCCTCAAGAGAAACACACCATCCAAAAGTATTTTGAGTGGACGTCCTGGTCTTCTTCTTCCTGCAGGTTGATATCTCAACATTTGTTTGGGTATTCTGTGATCTTCCATTCGATGAACATGTTGCATCCATCTTGACTTATAATCAGAAATTTTGTTTTCTAAAGATTCCATGTGTAATTCTTCTAAGATGTCTTGATTTTTTTTGTGATGTAGTAGTGTGTATCCTGCAGTCCTCCGAAGATATCTCATTTCAGCAGATCTAAGTCTCTGTATATCCTTCTGTTTCAATGTCCATACTTCACTATCATACAAAAGAGTTGGAAGATCCGATGTTTTAACTTTCAGTCTTGAATGCTTTTGGAGTAACTGTGGCTTGAAGATAGAATTTATTAACCCTAAAATTCTTAAAAATTTAGATATTTTTGCATTTACATCCTTTTCTTCTTCATATGAGATTATTATTATTATTATCATCATTATTATTATCATTATTATTATTATTATTATTATTATTATTATTATTATTATTATTATTATTATTATTATTATTATTATTATTATTATAGTATTAATATCCTGAGCTAATATTTTCATTCTTGTATGGTTATACAAAATCTTGGCAAGACCTGCACTTTGCTACGGCAGTGAGGCACGGACTTTGAGGAAAGGAGAAGACAGCAGGATAACTTTTAGTGAAATGATATTCATGAGATATACAGCAGGGTACACCAAGTGGGATTACAGGCAAAGTGACGAAGTATTGAAGGAATTACGTTTAGAACCAGTCATTAAGTACACACATAAGAGGAAAATAAATTGGTTTGGCCAATGGCTCAGAAGAAATTGCCTGCTGGCGGATGCCCTAGAAGGAATGGTCAACGGAAAGAAGATTAGACATCAGATGATAGGCAATATTAAAATTAATGTTTTTTTCGGTTACAAAAAAGGAAGGCTGAGGTAAGGAAAGAGTGGAGAATGCTGAGTTTACAGTGAAGGACCTGAACTTGGGCAGAACACTATGTATGTATGAATACCGGAACAATTGGATGAATCTTTTGCGATGAATGAGGTCAGATAAAGTTCCCAAAGCCATGCTTCGTTACTGTCCAACAGGGAATAAATCTCTGGGCCATCCAAAGATGCGGTGCATACAAAATTCATCAGTGAGGTCGTAACAGACCTCTATATCTAAGACTTTTATGGATGATGCAGAAGAGGATATTTTCATTCTTTCCCTGCATAATTTGTCTCCTTCTGATCGTTCGTTCTTTATGTCTTATGGCCTATAAGGTCCTTTGCCTGACACCCGGCTCCTGGTTTCTCGTCCACAAGCACCATTTACATGGAAGACATGTGGTCGGCATATCAGGTCCCCAGCCGTTTTCTTCATCTGTGAAAGCTATTTATTGTAGCTATCCAAACTTGAGCAGAATCCAAGTTACAGAAATGGAATTCTTACGTGGAATGGTGCATACCATAGAGAAAGTTCGAATAGAGGGGAAACTGAGTACAGTGACATCTAAAAAATTTCGGTCGTTTACGATGAACTACAATGAGCAAACTACAATGGTAGCGCTGTTTCGTAGTAACAAAATATGTAACTAAATAAAACAAATGCAAGGCACACGGCGTCGTTCACAGCGTGTTTAACGGTGTTCACTCGGGATTATGGGAAGTTAGCCATTTTGTAAATTTAAATTTTTAACTGCTATCCTTTCGTTCTATGTAGACGGTACTGTAAATTATCGAAAGTTAAAATCATTACTTAGATTTTATTTTACTCTAATTTGTAAGTAAATTCAAGCTTGTTTACATATTTAATGTGAATCTATTTTCAAAGATAAACCTACTAGAAGTGATAAAATTCTAAGATTTGTTAGGTTAGGAAGAGTGATGTTAGTGTACAGCCATTTCTAATAAACATTTTAAAAATGTGACTTTATAATGGACATATGTACATGGCTAATGTTATTTAATAAATATTGTATAAAATATGTATGTGAGAATAAGGGGGTAGGTCAATTGTGCATATTTATTAAAAGAGCTCATAATGCACGTTTTAAAATTTTAATAAACGAAAATAAATTAACGTGTTTTATTTATTTCCATTCTTCCTTTCTGTTAAAATTAAAGAAAATCTGTAGGTCTGAGAGACTGGGTATACATAATTCCACAATTTAAGATTAATTAATACGTTATTTATTCCTATAAAAGTTAAATTCCATGATTATTCACCAGATGGCGTTATATAATTATAATTCATAATTTTACCACCAGGCGGTGCTGAATTTCATATTAGTACCAAAAAAAGAACCGAAAAAATTTAGGTGTCGTTAGTTGTATACACTAGCGCCGCCTGTGGCATGTACGCGCAACTTGCCTACTTTCTTCTCTGGTACTCTGTGGGTGCATACAACAAGGACAGATAGAATAAGGAATGACAAATCAGGGAGACATTAAGTGTAGAAAAATTAACAACAGACATGGAAAAAAAATAGAGTAAAATGGTTTGGATAATTAAAAGAAATGGGAAAGAAAAGACGACCACAAAGACTGTTAAATCTCAAGATACAAGGAAAACGATCATGAGGTAGACCACGAGAAAGATGGATTAACAAAGTGAAGAAAAGTCTACACGAGAGAGGATACGGCTGGGAAGAACTAAAAAGAAGCAAAGCATGTGAAGATAGAGGTGGTTGGAGGCATATTTGGAATCGACCTTCCGAAAGGAGGACACAATAAGAGGAAGATGATGATCCAAAATTTTCAGGAAATTGGATGGGCATCGGTCTCATACTGGTCGAAATTCAGTAAAAAAATGTCTTCTAATTATTGTACTTACCCAAATGCCTCACGATGCTGGGTGGCCACCGGTTCCGTACTGGCCGAAATCCCATGAGAAAATGTCTTCCCTCATGGGGCTCGAACCAGCGCAAGTCCCGTAAGCCCTGAACCAAGGCTTCTTGCCTTAACCACTCGACTACGGCGCGGGACAGTAAAAAATTATACTAAACGAAAATTATGTGGCGCAGCGAAACGAACTCAAAATGGCGGCGCTTTCCACCGCCTTGCGCGATGCGTCTCAGTGCACACTCAACGAATTCTTTGATCCTTTATCTATCGAATGGTGTAATCAAATTTTGGATGATAGATACGTAGCTGCAACAACAAACTGTATCCCCCGATTTCGTTATCATCAGTTTTCTGAATTGTCCCGCGCTATCGGCGAAAATTTAAAGACGCATTCTCTAAAAAGAATAAGAAATTAGACACATCCTGTATAAATGATCTATCATTTTACGTAGAGAACTATGAAATATTGTTATCGTTTGATATATATTGGGAGAATATAAAATATCTGATGACATTTTATAAAGTACTTGAATTGTATTTTGCTTGGGAAACTGATCCAATCTTACAAATTGTCATTTGACAGGCATTAACCCCTCCTTCCCCTTTGCACATGAGAAGAGCTTTTCTATCCTGTCGAGGAAGACTTAATGATGCAGCTGCAGAAAGAAAGATTTTGTGTTTATGATGGTGATGTATTCAGTACTTAATTTGTTTCTATAGCTTCATTTCCATGTTTTCCCCACTTTACGCTCGTATTTTTTTCAGACTTGTTTTAGCTTTCTCTCTTTTTCGTACCAACTTCCACCATGTAAACCATCCATTCTCTTCCTGATGTAGGAATCAGAACTGAAATTCTCTGAAGAGATATAAACTCGTGGCAGAATTAAATACATGCAGCTCTGCCAGGATATTGTGTATCACATACTGCAAGTCATTATTATCTTCATCATCATCATCATTATCTTTCTCGCCATCATCAGCATTACACTTATTAACAACAGCGAACCAGGAAATGTACATTACGATGCGAGGTTGGGAAGTGGTTTTTACTGAATGGAGGAAAAATGTTTAAAAACCGAGCGATAGAGAGGTTTTTAATTTCCGAGATTCTGTAAAAACACTTCACAAAAAAGTGCGTTTGTACATTATTTTTTTGCGCGATGGTGTTTTCATATTGGCCGATAGCGAGGAGTTACCAAAGGACAACACGCACACACTACTGAGTAGCGCTAAGAAATTAGGACTGGAAGTAAATATCAATAAAACTAAATATATGGTCACATATAGAAATATATTATATAATTTAAATGGACAGTTAATGACAAATGAGGGAAATTTTGAGCAAGTGGCTGAATTCAAATACGTAGGAACAATAATCACTAATAGGAATGAGATGCACAAAGAGATTAAACATAGTCTCAATTCTGGAAATGCGTGCTATTATGCATCGCAGAGACTCTTTATGTCCCAACTCCTTTCAAAAAGCGTTAAACTGAAAATATATAAAACTATTATTCTACCAGTTATATTATATTGATGCGAAACATGGACTCTTACTTTAAGGGAGGAAAGGAGATTACAAGTATTTGAGAATAAAGTACTTAGGAAAATTTTTAGACCAAAGAGAGATGAACAGACAGGTGAATGGAGAAGACTGCATAACAATGAACTACATGGTCTTTATAGGAATCCAGATATAATAAGAACAGTTAAGTCTCGTAGACTGCGATGGGCAGGACATGTTGCACATATGGGGAATGAAAGACTTGCATGGAAGCTTCTTGTAGGAAAGCCAGAGGGAAAACGCCCTGTTAGTAGACCAAGATTGAGATGGGAGGAGAATAACATTAACTATTATTTGAGGGAAGTAGATTATACAGGGAATGATTGGAAAGCATTAGCTCAGGATATGTCCGTGCGGCCATGAACCTACGGGTTCGATAGTGCCAGTGAGTAAGTAAGTAAGTGATGGTGTTTTCAAAATAATAATAATCATCATCATCAATAACAAGGATTAAGCCCAATGGCCTGTTCCGATCTCATTATAGGTCGAATTGGCCCTTCCATCTCTTCAATGGTCTTCCTAACATTCTTCTCCTTTTTGGTTTATAATTATACATTCTTCTTGGTATGCGTTGTTCATTCATTCGTAAACGTGCTGAAGATAAGCATTTTGATAATATTTTATTCTTTCACAGAGATTAAATAATATATTAAGTTATGTTCTTATATCTTCGTTTTTCTTTTTATCGGTCATTTGGTATCTTGCTATTGCGCTCAAATCTTCATTTCTTCTTCTTCTTCTTCTTCTTCTTCGGTTTCCCCCACTTATAGGTTTGCCGTCTTCAGTTTCCATTTATCTCTATCATTCCGATCTCCCTCTTCCAAATTCCTATCCTCCATTATTGTTCTGACGTAGGTTTTCCATTTCCATCTTGGTCTGCCACGTTTATTTCTTCCAGGGGGTGACCATTGGTATATATTTTTTGGTCATCTTTCATTTTCCATTCTTTATACATGGCCATACCATTTAAGCGTTTAATTCTCAATCCTCTTAACAACAGATGTGGTGACCTTCATTTCTCTTCAAAGGAATTCATTTCTTATTTTATGTCTTGTTTTTTGGAGGCTTCTTCTAAAATAATCGAATTCAACTATTCTAATTTTATTCTTTTGTAATTCCGTCAAAGACCAAGTTTCGCTTCCATATGACAAAATATTCTGTATTATGCTCATATAAATTTTCATTTTAGTTTCCTTTGTAATATTTTTGTTCCAAATTACCCCATGTAATGTCTTAGTTGCATTTTTTGCCATTGCAATTTTAGCCTGTACATCTCTCTCACAGGTACCTAAACTTGTAATTATTGGCCCAAGATATTTAAAAATTTCAATTTTTTTTTATTTTCTCTGTTTCAAGTATGAGGTCATCCACATCCTTTCCCAAACACATATATTCTGTTTTCTGTAAATTTATATTTACATCTCAAAAGCTTCCAGTCGCTATTCCTCATTCCGTCGTAATGTCCACGTCTCCGCACCATATAATGCTACACTCCACACAAAGCACTTCACTAGCCTCTTTCTTATTTCTCTTGCCAAAGGTCCACAGAAAATTCTTCTCTTCTTGTTGAAAGCTTCTTTTGCCATTGCTATCCTCTGCTTTACTTCTTGACCGCAGTTCATGTTACTACTGATAGTACAACCCAAGTATTTGAAGCTCTCCACTTGCTCAATGGCCTCATCTTTAATCTTCATGTTTATCTTCCTTAGTTTCTTCCCTATAATCATGGTCTTCGTCTTATTTATATTTATCTTCATCCCATAATCCTCGCACTTGTCATTCAGCTCCATCAGCATGTTCCTCAGTGACTTGCATCTTCTGCTAGCAAAGCCATATCATCATCAGCAAATCTTATGCACTTTATTCTTCTTCCTCCCATGTTTACGCCTCCCGTATTACTGAAGCAGTTCTTCATTAGGTCTTCCAGGTAGATGTTGAAAAGGGTAGGTGATAGAGGACATCCTTGCCTCACCCCTCTTCCAATTTCTCTTCCCTCTGACATTTCTTTTCCTATCTTCACTTTTATTCGCTGTTTTATATTCGCTGTTTCATATAAACTCTACTTATCAGCCTGCTCTCCTTCCAGTTCACGCCAATTTTTTTCAAGATAATTTTTATATATTAGAAGATAATTTATTATGTTATTATATTAATGTGTAATTATTATAGTTATTAAATTGGTTTTCACTTTAGTTTGGTTTGTTGATTAATTTAGATTCAAGTCTCGCCCTCAGTAGAAGCACAAGTGCCACACGGTTACTCTAATGTCTAAAGTTGGGTTGATACCGGTATGACGTGTGTGGAAAGAAGTTTGTCAACTGGTTACGGGCTGAGTTAGCAGGAAGGGTCATTTTCAATTTGCAATTACGGCCAGACAGCGAAATGGGGGTTGCAACCCTTAGCGAAGAACTGCCTGTCTCCCGGAAATTGCTGCGTTACTAAGGAAGGGTGGAGAGCTCTCCATCATACAGTACATTTTCTAGATGTTCTCCTTCATAGTACGTAAATAACTTTTTAAGCCGTGTCATTCTTCATAACAAATATTCTAATAGGAATACATATAAGGGGACCGACTGGTGATTTCAATTTTTTTATCTGATTGTTTAGACTATTTAACTCATGCCCCAAATGGGAGGCAATGACCAATCACGTTACAATGATTTTTTATATACAACCAATCACAGTCGTGTTTCGCCTAGAATTTACCAACTAAATTTTATCATAACAAAGAAAGCCCCTCCTTTTTAACATTCTGAATAGGTCATAGCATTATTTTGCAGTAACTGACTCACTAAGAAATACGGCTACCAGATTGTATATATAGTGCATCAATATCAACACATACCGCGTGCGGGGGTTAATATAAAACATTTGTAGCAATTGATTATACCACCAAAAAAGAAACCACTGTTTGCACTTTTCATATTTGTTTTTTTTTTTTTTTCCAGAAAAATATAATTGTCATATTTACATCATAAGACATAAAACATTAATTAATATACAGTTTGATGTGTTTCATATTTTCTCCACTAGAGTGCATTCTTACAATATTGCGTTCCTTTGGCAATAAATAATATTATTTGGTTGCAGTGACGAACAAAAGAAGCAAATGAAGTGTACCAATCGTTTCTCATTTGTTTTCAAACATCGCCGTTTACATTAAATATATAAATATTTTAAAATAACTATAGTTAAATAATGATTTGTGAGTAAAGAGCTTAATTTTATTCGTTAAATAGTCCTAACAAATGCCACTCTTGATTTACAAATTCTCTAGATAAATTGGAAATCACTCGTGGCATTACTTATGACAATTTTATAACATGCATTATGAGCTTATTACGAGTATTTGAGAATAAAAGTTCTTAGGAACGAAGATATAAGAACAGAAATTAATATATTTAATATCTGTGAAAGAATAAAATACTATTAAAATGCTTACCTTCAGCACGTATTTACGAATGAATGAAAAGCGCATACCAAGAAGAATGTATAATTATAAACCAAAAGGGAGAAGATTGTTGGGAAGACCATTGAAGACTTGGAAGGATCAATTGGACCAGTAATGAGATCGGAACAGGCCATTGGGCTTAATCCTTGTTGTTGATGATGAAGTTCTTAGGAAAATTTTTGGACCAAAGAGAGATGAACAGACAGATGAATGGAGAAGACTACATAACAGTGAACTACATGGAGTTTATAGGAAGCATAAGAAGCCCAGATATAATATTTGAGAATAAAGTTCTTAGGATAATTTTTGGACCAAAGAGAGATGATCAGACAGGCGAATGGAGAAGACTACATAACAGTGAACTACATGGAGTTTATAGGAAGCATAAGAAGCCCAGATATAATATTTGAGAATAAAGTTCTTAGGATAATTTTTGGACCAAAGAGAGATGATCAGACAGGTGAATGGAGAAGACTACATAACAGTGAACTACATGGAGTTTATAGGAAGCATAAGAAGCCCAGATATAATATTTGAGAATAAAGTTCTTAGGAAAATGTTTAGACCAAAGAGAGATGATCAGACAGGCGAATGGAGAAGACTACATAACAGTGAACTATATGGAGTTTATAGGAAGCCAGATATAATAAGAAGAGTTAAGTCTCGTAGACTGCGATGAGCAGGACATGTGGCACGATGGGGAATGAAAGACATGCATGGAAGCTTCTTGTAGGAAAACCAGAAGAAAAACGCCTAGTTAGTAGGCCAAGAATGATGTGAGAGAATAACATTAATAATGATTTCAGGGAATTAGATTATACAGGGAATGATTGTAAAACATTAGCTAAGGATAGAAATGTATGGAGAGCTTATGTCCTTGCGGCCATGGACCTACGGGTTCGATACTGCCAGTGAGTTAGTTACATTATGTGCTTATAAGCCTATAAGTGTTGTTTGTGACGTTTGGTGTTTATAAGTAGAATAGTTTCAGAATTATGTTTTAAAACCTATTTTTTTAAATATTTTCTAAAAAATTCTCCTTACGATGCATTTTTAAATATTCCCTGATTAAATTTAACACCCGGAGTCTTTATAATTCCACTAATCACATTTGCTATGCAAAAAAAAGTGTCATAAAGGAAGGATACTGCATTTTTTTTAATTTATCCACTATCATGCATTTCCTTCTCAATTTATAAGAACACAATGTGTAATTTATTTTGTTAGGTTAGGAAGAGGGAAGTTGTTGTACGTCCATTTATAATAAACATTTGGGAATTTATTGCGAAAGTTGGTGACATAGATTTCAGAGCCATCTACTGGAAGCTATATGAAACATTGGAGCATCTCGGGCATGCGCAGGGATTCTGTAGAACTTAAGAACATTTCCTGAATGACAAATACCAAATAGGACAAAATGTAACTACTTACTTACTTAGTCACTGGCACTATCGAACCCGTAGGTTCATGCCCGCGGGGACATAAGCTGTCCATACATCTCTATCCTGAGCTAATCCTTTCCAATCATTCCCTGTATAATCTACTTCCCTCAAATCATAGTTAATGTTATTCTCCCACCTCATTATTGGTCTACCAACTGGGCGTATTCCCTCTGGCTTTCCTACAAGAAGCTTCCATGCAAGTCTTTCATTCCCCATACGTGCAACATGTCCTCCCCATCGCAGTCTACGAGACTTAACTGTTCTTATTATATCTGGCTTCCTATAAAGACCATGTAGTTTATTGTTATGTAGTCTTCTCCATTCACCTGTCTGTTCATCTCTCTTTGGTCCAAAAATTTTCCTAAGTACTTTATTCTCAAATACCTGTAATCTCCTTTCCTCCCTTAAAGTAAGAGTCCATGTTTCGCACCCATATAATATAACTGGTAGAATAATAGTTTTATATATTTTCAGTTTAACGTTTTTTGAAAGGAGTTGGGACATCAAGAGTCTCTGCAATGCATAATAGCACGCATTTCCAGAATTGAGCCTATGTTTAATTTCTTTGTGCATCTCATTCCTATTTGTGATCATTGTTCCTAGGTATTTGAATTCAGCCACTTCCTCAAATTTCCCTCATTTGTCATTAGCTGTCCATTTCCATTATATAATGTATTTCTACGTGTGACCATATATTTAGTTTTATTGATATTAACTTCCAGTCCTAATTTCTTAGTGTTACTCAATAGTGTGTGCGTGTTGTCCTTTAGTATCTCCTCACTATCGGCCAACAATGCTACATCATCAGCATAAACTAACAGTTTATTAATACCATTGAGTTGTAAGCCTTCCTCATTCTCTAAAGATTTAATGGCTGCTCTAGTACAAAATAAGTGTAACTACATTGAGATGATTATTTACAGTAGTCATGTAATACGATGCGAAATTCTAATTCCTGGATGAGAAGAGATTGGAGAGTGATGTAGATGGGATAATTTTAGCGAAAGTGTAGATGAAGACGCTAGTTTATGGTCGAAGAGGATTATGAAGAGAGAGAAAGTTACTGTTATTGGTTTAACGTGTTTTTAACGCGACCTAATGGAGAAGCTGCAATACTTTTTATTAGCAATTTGGAATCCCAACTTTTATCCTTTGTGAAACGGAATGATGGCGCTGTAAACAGTAAAAGTAACTTAAGAATCTAACAACCCAGTACTGCGGCAAACACTTGCTACACAAAACTTTGTTGCATCAAATAATCATCCTTTATTTCCATGCGCATGCAAACAGATGTATTAATGAAATGAAATAAGTCATCCTTCGCTTTTTAGTAATAGAAAATTCATCTGGCCGCCTTACAAGGGCTGCACAGATATAGTTGGGTGGTGGGATTGCCACCTTACAGCCTCCCAACTTGCTTCAGCTTTGTTTTTAGGGTGCCTTCCCTTAGGTAGACTGCCTTCTCTTCGGCATTGAGCTCTACCTCCCATATTTACATATTTAGGATGTGATATAACTTATAGAGAAAATAAAGATATAGAAAATAAAGTAAATAAATTTCAGGCTATTTGTGGAACCATAAAAATAACCTTAGGTCAGAAAACAAGGAAAGATACGAAACTTATATTATATAAAACAATGGCTGTTCCTTTGTTGTTGTATGGAAATGAAAATTGCATAATGAAATCAAGGGATAAAAGCAGGATACAGACTGCGGAAATGCTGTTTTTACGTAATGTGAAAGGATACACAAGAGCGGATAGAATAAGGAATGAAACTATACGAGAAGAATTAAATATATATATAAAATTGAAGATAAAATCAGCGAAAATAATAAGAAATGGACAGAACACTTAATGAGAATGAACAACGAAAGAATACCAAAAAGAACCCTCCTGTATAATCCCAGAGGAACAAGAGATGTTGGCCGACCACGTAGAAGATGGACTCCACTTTTAACTTCGCCGGAACAGGCTGCATAGCCTAAACCTTATAGTAGAAGAAGAAGAAGAATAAATCATGTATGGAATGGGAATCAAAATTAATGACCGTTTACTGCACAATTTATTATTCGCTGATGACCAGATTATAATAGGACACGATAAAGATGATGTAGAATATATGATTAGAAAGTTGGTAGATGCATTTGAGGTAGATGGACTGAAGGTAAATTATATTAAAACAGAATATATGGTAATCGGAAGAAATTCAGAAGACCTACAAATAAATAATATGATAATTAAACGTGTTGTAGAATTTAGATATCTTGGGCCTAAACCGATAAATCTGGTACTTGTGAAAAATATATTATTAATAGAGTAAATTGTGCAAGGAAGGCGATTAGATCCCTAAATGGCCTTTTATGGAATAGAAATTTGACCAGAAAAACAAAACAAAAAAAAACGATTAATACAGGCTTTCCACTTTACAGCAGTTTGCCCTTTATTTCTACTTTCCAGAGATTCCCATCTTCCCATTGTCGCTCTTCCATACCCCTCTTCATCATGGCATCATATATTCTCTCATACCATGATCTTCTACTTCTCCCCCTCTTCCTTCTCGCTGGTACCATCCAATCTAACAGCTGTTTAGCCACTGGTCTTCCGACATCCGTTGTACATGTCCATACCACTGTAAAGCTCTCTTTGTTATCCTATCGATAACAGTTTCTTGTGCATCCATTTCTTGTCTGTTATATATTTCGAATATGTTGTAGCCTGGATATTCTCATACTTCTCCGTAATCAATCCATTTCTGTCGCCAAGATTCTTTTCTGCATCCTTTCATTTATTGTCCAGCTTTCTGATCCATATGTAAGTATACTTTCTATTATTGTCTGTATAAAAACAGATTACATTAATATATATTAAGCCTTTTATGTATACTACGTACAATGTATATACAAAAATATATCCAAAAGGTACTGTTAGTATACATTATACGAAACAAATCACTGCATTTCAGGTAAACCTCCACTTTTAATTGTCAGCTTTCGCTCTTTCTTTTCATAATATCTACGTCGGTTTATTTTAGTAGGATATACTGAGTTTCGCTGTGAAACATCGAATATTGTGACCGCTAGAGCAATTTTTAAATTTTCACTTCAGGTGAACTCCTACACCTAATGGTTTTAGAAGATCGAATTGTGAATCTAAACCATCCAGGGACCCCCTCAAACACTAACTAGATTTATCTTTACCTAAATAAATCATTCATTAGCAATAGGTTTAATTCTTTTGATTCAAACCAAAAACAAAAAAAATCAAAATCTGTCCAATCGTTAGGCAATTTTTAATTTCGCGTTTCAGGTAAACCTCCACTTCTAATTGTCGGATTTCGCTCATTTTTTGATAATATCTACCTCTGTTTATTTTAATGGGAAATATTGAGTTTCGTTGTGAAACATCGAAAACTTTGACAGCTAGAGGTATTTTAAAACTGTCACTTTAGGTAAACTCCTACACCTAATAGTGTTAGAGAGTCCAATTGTGAAACTAAAACATCCAGAGGCCCACTCAAACACATAAAAAATCATCAAAATAGATCCAGTCGTTTAGGAGGAGTTCAGTGACGTAAACACTTAGAGAAGAATTATATATATATATATATATATATATAAAACTCGATGTTTGTTTTGGTTTGTTTGTTTGTTTGTTCGTTCGTTCGTTCGTACTTTATGCGCGGCCATACCGTTGATCCAATTGTGATGGGGCTTTTTGCAAAATGTTCAGAAGATTCCCAGGATGAACATAGGCTATAAAGGAGTTGTGATACTCAACTCCTACACCCTTAAACATCGGCCTTTGTAGTGGAAAACGTGAAAAAAGTAGCTCTTTGGACGCTTAAATGGCTTACGCTGCCTAAACCATAACAAATACACAAAATTAATGTACACGGAATTAAATATCTCAAAAAAGCTCTATAAAAAGTTCGCGACAGCATATGTTTATCTCTTACGGATAACTCACAATAACCATTTTTGTCTTTCATTGATGCCAAGAAGATCGAGACAAGCACATAGATTCCTGTGCAAGCACAGCAGATGGCGGGTATTCTTTTACGGATAACTCACAATAACGAATTTTTTCTCTTAGTTCATTTATGCCAAGAAGATCGAAATAAGTAGATTCCCGGGCAACACCGGATAATCAGCACGGGAAATCTTAAAATAATTACGATACACATTTATTATTATAAAAATGAAGACATCTTAGAAGAATTACACATGGAATCTTTAGAAAACAAAATTTCTGATTATAAGTCAAGATGGATACAACATGTTCATCGAATGGAAAATCACAGATTACCCAAACAAATGTAAAGATATCAACCTGCAGGAAGAAGAAGACCAGGACGTCCACTCAAAAGACTTTTGGATGGTGTTTCTCTTGAGGCCGAAACAGGTCAACAAATGGCCTAAATTCGTGAATGTACTATGATGATGATGATGATTTATTATTATTTTTAATTTCACTTTTTCAACTAATCATAAGAAGTACGTTATTTTTTTGGCTTTCAGCTCATTTATGCCAAGAAGATCGGGATGAGTAGATTCCCGGACAACGCCGGGTAAACAGCATGGGGTATCTAAAAATATAAATTTATAATTATCTTTCCCTTTACTTATTCAACTAAACATAAAACACATTAATTTTCGTATTTCAGCTCATTTATGTCAAAAAGCTCGGGATAAGTTGATTCCCGGGCAACGCCGGGTAATCAGCATGGGGTATCTAAAAATATAAATTTATAATTATCTTTCCCTTTACTTATTCAACTAAACATAAAACACATTAATTTTCCCTATTTCAGCTCATTTATGTCAAAAAGCTCGGGATAAGTTGATTCCCGGGCAACGCCGGGTAATCAGCATGGGGTATCTAAAAATATAAATTTATAATTATCTTTCCCTTTACTTATTCAACTAAACATAAAACACATTAATTTTCGTATTTCAGCTCATTTATGTCAAAAAGCTCGGGATAAGTTGATTCCCGGGCAACGCCGGGTAATCAGCATGGGGTATCTAAAAATATAAATTTATAATTATCTTTCCCTTTACTTATTCAACTAAACATAAAAGCACGTTAATTTTCGTTTATTTAGGCGTGGCAGCGCACGCCGGGCAGTAGCTAGTATATATATTATAATTTTAAATTTGTTTCTTAATACATCTAAACATCTTAGACGGTATACGAATGTACACGTTAAACCGAAGCATGAAGAATGTAACAAAAATAATATATCAATACTGAAAGGTTAAAAATCTCAAGGGACGTAAGAAAGGTACATTTCTTGTATTGCACTTTACAGATATCAATAATTCAAGAATTTCTACATCACTTCGAATTAATTATTAATGGTAGTGTTCTGTGCCTGGAGACTTGGTGGGGGAACAAATGTGAATACAGTTGTATCAACTTAAAAAAAAAGTGAATTACATATAGCTGTATCAGAATACACACGAGAGAAAACAAACTTCTTAAATGTGATGTGATGTTTTCTTTTATTACATTTTTATTTACAGATCATTTGCATATAAAGTTTTATCAGATTCAGAATATGTGTATTCAGCAGGTTATTTACAGACGCTTTGTCATCAAGGCCATATCGCGTCTTAGAAATTTTGGTGTAATCGATATTCAGTATTTTTCTAATGTGTAATTGCAGTACGTTTTTAATCCCTTAGGAAATACTAGAGGTCAACACGCACTCTCTATTGAGTAACACTACGAAATTGTGGCTGGAAGCAAATGTCAATGAAATCAACTATATGTTCACACATAGAAATGCATTATACGAGTATAAAGGAAATTGACAATTAATGACAAACGAAGGAAATGTTGATGAAGTGGCTCAATTCAAAATACCTAACTAACTAACCAACTAACTCACTGGCACTATCGAACTCGTAGGAAGATAAATCTCCTAATTTCCGGACCGATGCTTGAAAGTCAAGCTCTAGCCGTTGCTAAATCAATAAAGAATAACGATTTTAAGGCACCTTCTGGTTGGTTGTGGACAGTTTCAAAAGACGACACAATGTCGTGTGGAATGAAATTTGCGGGGAATCAAAGGATGTGGACAAAAGTGTAGATAATGAGCGGAAAGCGGAACTGCATAATTTACTTTCAGGATACGCGCCTAAGAGACATTTTTAACGCTGACGAAACGGGTCTGTTTTTTCGCACGTTACCGTCAAAGTCGCTCGTACATATTATACTTTACTTTTCAACGGCAGCGGAGCTGCAATTAATCCAAGGTACGTAAAATGACGTATATGGTACCCTATAATCTAAGATTTAGTCCACCGCTGTGGTCTCGAGGTAGCGTGCTGCCTTCTCACGCAGCGGGCCCGGGATCGATCCCCGGTCGGGACAGTTTTTCTGGGTGAAGTTTTTATCGGGGGTTTTCCTCATCTGTAAGATAAATGTCAGGAAAACTTTAAGGCCTAAACGGTCCACCGAAATCATATGGCCATCGCAATCATCCTCATTCATATTCATCTTATATTAAGTTTAGGATTAGGAACTCTCCTGGCGCACCACTATCATCATCACCCATCATATCATCGGGACAACATAACCCTGCCATCCAGGCGCCCCAACCTCAGAAGTGGGTTACAATGTTGAAAGACAACCTCGGGCATTTGAAAAAATCTAAGACTATTAATAAATTTATTTTGTTATAATGCGGAATTTTGTCTAATGTGGAAAAAATTGGTCCAATGCGAATTCGCTTTGAGGAAGTTTTTACTGTATATATTATGCTCGGTCTCTTCTTCGGTCATAAAATTAAAAAAAAAAAAAGGATTTTCCTCAACTTGGAGCCCTAGTGATGAGGTATAGAGAACAAGTGAAGATAGATTCCTGTAAGATAACCGTTTGAAATCGACAGAGCATTGAGGAACAGTTAGGTTAGGGTTGATCGAAGCCCTTTTCAGAGGGCAGGAAAGTTAACGCAGAGTAAAGCTTGAGTCTCGACTTTAACAGCCATTTCACTTGTTTTGTTGCCCTTGTGTCATCGATCAGGGACTTAACCCACACCCCTCATGTTACACCCTACTTGGAAATTTGGCTCCGGTCCTAAGAACTCTTTCATTTACGAACTTGCTTCGCCCTGATCAATACTTGTTGTTCCGTTTTTACTTTTACAACTCAAGAAATTTTATTTTTTATTTAATTTGAGGAATAAATCAAAATTTTGGTTAAATTCTTATTCTAATTAACAACTTTACAAACTTGTTTAAGAGGATTCGGTTACCAAAATAAATATAAAGTTATTCATAAACAAAACAATATCGGCTGGAAACTAAAATAATCAGTTTAATTATTTCAAGGAGTAGTTTATTTTAAAATATAAATTTTGGAGATTTATGAAGGGATGCCCTATTAATTCTAATTACGTGACGATGTTAATTTATTCTATTTAACTCATGCCCCAAATGGCAGTCAATATTCAATCACATTTCAATTATTTTTTATTTATAACCAATCACAGTCTTTTTCACTTCGATTTTATCACTTTAATTTTATCAAGTGGCTCCGAGATTATCTGTATATATATATATATATATATATACTAGACGTCCCGGCCACCCACCCCTGTGACTAAGGTATACATTAAAAATGTTAATTAAGTTGCTGTCTTTCAGCCATGATTACTTAAAACTAATACTTACACACGAAATTAATAATATTGAAAATAAAATAAACACTGAACACACTTAAATTATGAAATAATCAATATTTATAAATCAATTGAAATTCGCGGTTGCATCAAAAAGCACAGCCATCTGGATCTCTCTTTGTTAAATAATTACCAAATTACCTTACACCGCCATCTGTTAGAATCGTATGGAACTCACAGATAATTAAAACTCTTTATTAAATAATAAACAAATAATTTGCAATAAAAAAATAATGCGACTATAAATTTGGTTATGAACTACCCTAAGTCTCAAGTTGGATCAAACTGCACACAGTGTGCAAAATTTTATTAAAATCGGTTCAGTAGTTTAGGATTCCATCGCGGACAAACAATGTGACACGAATTTTTTTATATATTAAGATATATATATATATATATATATATATATATTCCTTTTTCTTTTCATATCTCATATATATATATATATATATATATATATGATATGAAAAGAAAAAAGAATGCTTGAGTCGGGATTTGAACTCGAGTCTCTAAAGTCTGTACCTTTAGCGCTCTAACCAACTGAGCTAACCAAGAATTCCAAGACAAACATACAATTTTCTTATACATGTAGTATTCTCCATTCACACAAGAGGTAGCGGAAATATCTTTCAACTGCCATCTAGCGGCTAACGTAACATATAAGCAAATTATTAAAGAGAATATTTACTTTATAGCAGTAACGTATATAGCAGTATATATATATATATATATATATATATATATCTATATATAGTGCACGAATTGAACCAGATTCTGCTTGCGAGATATGATCGAAAAACATTCGTAGCAATTGATTATAGGCCTACCACAAAAAAATAAACCACTTATATAGACATGTGCTAAATAATAAATTACCTTATTATTTTTTTATTTTCTCCATTTAGAATGTTAGAGAGGGAACTATTTTGTACGCTCTCAAAGGTAAAGTCTTAATTCGACTAATAAAAATGCAGTCATACATCTACTTTATTTACATTAAAACTAAAACTTAGCTAGAAAGAGGAATAACTGAAAATATGTTCAAATTGGACGGTGTACTTGATCGTTTGTCAAAATTTTATGATGAAATAAAAGGAAACAGTTTATAGTTCATTCAACAATGAATATTGCTCATTTCACAGTTTACTGTTTCTGTTATTATTAATTTTGTGATAATTATTATTCATGTCAAAACCAAAACAGCATAATTATCATATCATTCGTGTGTTTTAATATCATTTTTAACAATAAATATTTACAACCAGACATAAAACGTCATGGTTTTCAGTTAAATGAACCTTTTTCCGACAACAGACTGTGAAATGCGCAATTAACGAATATCATTTCAACAAACAAAAAAACATCGTTATGAAGATATGCGTTCATTAAATAGCATTTATTTCTTCCGCTATCTGCAGCGTAAAAACATTTCTTTCCACAAGCACATCAGAGCCATCTACATGACTAGAATGGTAATTAAATGAGTAATTATGACACATGACTGCCCCAGATAACTGTCTTTTCGTCTACACTTTTCCCTTCATTACTTATTACTAGTGGTCACCCAGCGGTCGAAATTCGACCACAATACTTACTTACTTACTCACTGACACTTTCGAACCCGTAGGTTCACTGCCGCCCGTACATAAGCTCTCCGTACATCCCTATCCTGAGCTAATGCTTTCCAATCATCCCCTGTACAATCTACTTCCCTCAAATCATAGTTAATGTTATTCTCCCACCTCATTCTTAGTCTACCAACTGGGCGTTTTCCCTCTGGATTTCCTACAAGAAGCTTCCATGCACGTCTTCCCATACGCGCAACATGCCCTGCCCATCGCAGTCTACGAGACTTAACTGTTCTTATTATATCTGGTTTCCTATAAAGACCATGTAGTTCATTGTCATGTAGTCTTCTCCATTCACCTGTCTGTTCTTCTCTCTTTGGTCCAAAAATGTTCCTAAGAACTTTATTCTCAAATACTCGTAATCTCCTTTCCTCTCCTAAAGTAAGAGTCCATGTTTCGCACCCATATAATATAACTGGTAGAATAATATTTTTATATATTTTCAGTCTAACGTTTTTTGAAAGGAGTTGGGACATCAAAAGCCTCTTCATTGCATAATAACAGGCATTATGCTCAATTCATTAATTTTTTTAAGTTTGTCACAAATACGTCATTATGCATTAATTTTCGATTTACTGTAAAAATACGAACGATAGGAAATATGTGGTATAGCGTGGCTAAGCCATATTTAAAAAAACAATAACGCGTCATTTGACATTTGTATATTATTTATACTATTTAAATTTGCTTTTGGACTATTGTTACGTGTACGAGAATATATGTATATCCCTTTTTCTTTTGTCTCTCGCTCCGACCCGTCAATTTTCAATGTCGAGACAATGGAAGTAGATGCAAATACTTAAATATAAAAAAATATGTAATGAAATTACTGAAACCAAGATTAGGCAGGGTTTAATTTAAATTTTAATAATAAAACGTACTCACTTTTTTTAACCACTAATAATAAATACGCGAGAGTAAATTCAATTCACATTGCTGCTGCACAATGTTATTTTTGCTACAATGCACTTTCAGTATGAACGTAAACAAATTAATGAGTACATTAATGCATAATACACATAAATTCCTTAGAGACAATTTATTTTATTTTGTTTAATTTAATTTATTTGTAACACATATTATACATGAATTTTATTTTTTTGCTCTCCTTCTCTCCACAGTTTATGAGGGAGTTCATGGTGTGTCCACTGATGGGAGTAACAGACGAATAGATATTATTGCATTTAGTATTCCTCAGAAAATGTTATGGGAAACTTTAGACCATTCCAACATTACCAAAAAATTAGTAGAAGCTATAAAAGCATTATACAAAGGATCTATTTGGAAAATAAAAGTAGGAAATTATATAACAAAGGGATTTACTATTACAAAAGGTTTAAGGCAAGGTTGCAGTTTATCTCCAACTCTATTTAAAATTTATCTCGAAAGAGTACTAAGAGACTGGAGGAAAATATGTCAAAAAATGGGCATACCTATCCAAAATACATATGTATATTCATTAAATTTTGCAGATGACCAGGTATTAATAGCACACGACCACGATGACATAGAATATATGGCTAAAAACTAAGAGAAGAATATGAAAAATGGGGACTTTATATAAACATTGAGAAAACTAAATATCTGTGTATTGGAGAAGAAATGGAAAATATAAATTTCAACAATGGAGAAGAACTAAAACCTAGTATTCAATGCACTTATTTAGGAACAAAATTAGACCATTCAGGCGATAACGCAGTGGAAATTAAAAATAGAATAGCACAAACAAAACAAGCAATAAATGCTTTAAACTCTGTTTGGTGGAGCAAAAATATTACAAAAAATAGAAAATTACAAATATATCAAACCATAATTCAGAGCAGTTTAACATATGGTGCTGAAGTCTGGCAAATTCCTACCAGGGAAATGAAAAGAATTTCAAGTACAGAAATGGATGTTTTAAGAAGATCAGCTGGAAAATCTAGAATGGACAGAATACGAAATAAAGAAATAAGGGAAATTATGGGTGTACAAGAGGAGCTGGACATCATAGACATTATAGAAAAGTAAAGATTACAGTGGTATGGCCATGTCAAATGATGCCAGAGCAAAGATTGGCTAAAATTGTTATGGAATGGATCCCAATACAAAGGAGGAAGAGGGTGAAGACCGAAGAAAACTTGGATAGAAGGGGTACAAGCAGCTATGAATATCAGAGGAATGGAGGAAGATCAATGGATGGATAGAGAGGAATGGCGTTTGGTTTCCGGAAGATGGCGGCAGCTGCCATGATACCGGATGATGATGATGATAGACCATCTTCTAAAATTGGTATGATATTAGATCCCACAATTCGTTTTGAGACTCATAGTGGCCAACCTGAGGAAGTTGACTCTGAAAAGAAAGCCATATATGAGCCAACAATTGACTATTACAAAGATAAATACCAACTAGATAGTATAACTGTCACAGGACTGATCATCGGGGCAAGAGGTACTATACCAGGATTCTTAGCCAAATTTTGGAATTCCTTAGATTTGGACAGGGTTTATCTTTCTAGAATTACCATCGCTGCCATTAGAGGATCAATTTCAATTTTAAGAAACCATATTTACAAAATTTCTACTTTATAGTATGTATACTTCAATTAAGCCTTCAATTTGATTTTTTTAATATATTTACAAAATCATCATCATCATCATGAACAAATTCGTTTTAGGCCATGGTAAACCTACTGAAGATGGTCTTGATCTTTCCACCGATGTTTTGGTCTTCCTTGGTCCCTATGTCCAGTTGGGGTATATTGGAATGCCAATTTTGGAAGTCTATTTCTTGCCATTCTCCTCAGATGATTTTTCCATTCTTGTTGGAATCTTTGTATATCTTCATTTAAACTTGTTACTCCAAGTTTTCCTCTGATAACAGTGTTCCTTTGGTGATCCAGTCTATTAACTCCTAACAATGATCGTAAGAAGCGCATTTGGCTTACTTGAAGTTTATGAGAGTTTCTTTTATTTAAAATCCAAATTTCACTTCCGTATTTTAGAGCAGCTTTTGATGTGATGTTATGTAATCTTAGTTTTGTCTCTGTCCTCATCTGTTTACCAAAATGTCTTCGTATTACCCCATTCATTTTATTATATGTTTGTAATTTTGAATCAATGTCATTCTTATACTCTGCAAATACACTTCCTAAGTAAGAGAAATCTGACACTTGTTCTATAATTTTTCCATCAATCTCAATTTCCACCCGTTGTATGTTTTTTCCACACATTGCCATTGTTTTGGATTTTGAAGTGGAAATTTTCATATTATATTTGCTGGCAATTTTTAATAATTGATACGCTGCTATGTATTTACAAAATGTATTTCATTAATTCAAAAATTGTTTGTAACATAATAACGTAAACTTTATTATGTCAAACATCACACTCCTCCGTGCGTCGAATGTGCTTAAAAAGGGGTGCAAAGTGTTTTCTTCACGTATTAATATATGGTTAACAACTCCAGTTTAAATATCGTGAGGTTAGATTAATGGGATCTATCTGACTTTTTAAAAAAATTACCAGAAGAGCATCCATCGCTGTGGTCTCGAGGTAGCGTGCTGCCTTGTCACGCAGCGGGCTCTGGTTCGATTCCTGGGTGAGGTTTTCATCACCTGTAAGACAAATGTCAGGAAGTTTAGGGTCCAACGATCCCCGAAAATCATCCGGCCGTCATCACCATCCTTATCATCAACTTTCACCGGTGTGGAAAGCAACGGGAAGCTACCACACCTACAATTCCCTAGTAAAGCTGCAAGCATTGCATGAAAATGCTATGATTGCAGTGAAGGACCTGCCTTGGGGCAGAATTACTATGCATTGATTTTAATATTTTAACGTTTTACTTTCTTCTTCTTTTTCATCACGGTTTAGGCTTATACTAGCCTGTTCCGGCTCCAAATTGCTGCTATTTACATATTTTCTTTGGTCTTCCCAAACTTCTTCTTCCTCGTGGTGAATAGCTGTATGCTGCTTTTGGTATTCTATTCTCAGACATCCTTGTCAAGTGTTCTTTCCAATTTGTTCTGTATTTCACTATTGTTGTGTTTAATTCATCTACTTTTAGTTGTCTTATTTCTGTGTTAATCGGCCGCGGTGGACTAGTGGTTATGCTCCTTGTGTCTGGTCCCGAGGGTCGCGGGTTCAAACCCGGCCGAGGTCGATGGATTTTTTAGGACGGAAATATCCGAGGAGCAAGTCCTCCGGGAGGGACTTTAAGCCGTGGGTCCCGAGTCTGAATATTTTCAGGCTCGTAAAAAATCCTTAAGCCTGAATGAAAAGGCCTCTAAGCAAAATTTACCGAATTTTCCCGTCCTAGTACTACCTTGGTTTCCTAGATGTCAGTATGAGGCGGAACGCTGACCACGGACCACTCAAAATGACATCTATACGAAAACAAGTGTAACTAAATTAATATGGTTAAAATTCTTCCCTGTAGGGGAGAGCGCTTAAATCTCTGTAAAGGGAAAACATGGG
Source organism: Diploptera punctata (assembly GCA_030220185.1). Lineage (NCBI taxonomy): Eukaryota > Metazoa > Arthropoda > Insecta > Blattodea > Blaberidae > Diploptera > Diploptera punctata. The sequence goes on from JASPKZ010010250.1 coordinate 81,220, forward strand.
CTTATAATACAATACAATTTCTGTGTTATGTTTTTTGTCTGTACGTTTTACTTTGGAATAGTTATTATTAGATTAGCGTATCATTGAAATAAATTGTGTCATCGAATGAAACATTATACAGTCATTGTTTGTGCCGCCTGCAGGTTGCAAGTTACATGTGTGTATGTGGATTTTCCGAGGCGGTGCAATATTTCAACAACTGTGTACCTGACCAGACTAACTTGTTACCGGTCACGTGCTACCAACACTATAACTTTGTTTTAAGCTTACATCAAAGAAATTGCGAGCTCTTCTTTACTGGACATCCGATACTTTCCCTAGGGTCAACCATAAACATCGCTTCAAAAGATACAAGAGTCCAAAATGGCCATTTCCTTACTTACTTGCGTATTTATTTACAATGTTTGTATATATATATATACACACTTATAGATCATCGGTTGATTAGTGTCTTTGACATCGTCCGATTCCTAATAGCCAATTTTGTCGGACCATCAAATCTCCTGGTTGTAAATGTTTTTCCTTCATGTATAAACATATTCCCTGACTCCAGCAGGTTTTAGGTCTCCCTCGTCTTCCCTCAGGTTTCCATTCCAAAACAGATTTTGGTAGCCGATCCACTTCCATTCGCTGGACATGTCCGTACCATCTTAATTGCTGAGTTTTAATATAATCTAAAATAGTGTATTCAGTCTTCATTTTCTCCCTTATAACTGAGTTCCTATTTTTTTCTCTTCTTGAAATTCTTGCTACCCTTCGTATAAAATCCATTTCCGTTGCCAAAATATACTTATTTGTTTTTGTTGTTAATGACAAAAAGTTCTGCTCCATAATTAATGATGCTTTTAACAATTTTATGATATATTTTCATTTTATTTTTATAAATTATATTTTTATCCCACAATATTCCATTGAGGCAAGCAATTGCACTTTTCCTATATTATTTCTACTTCTTATTTCCTCTTCATAACTCCCATTTTTATTTATTTTAATTCCTAAATATGTGATCTCAGTATATATATATATATATATTCCATTCCATAGTAATTCTGCCTGAAGGCAGGTATTTCACTTCAATCATAGCATTTTCATGGTATGCTTTGCAGATTTACTAGGGAATTATAGGTGTGGTAGTTTCCCGTTGCTTTCCACACTGATGAAGGATGATGATGATTATGGAGCGGGTTTTTTATGTAATGAAAAGATAAGATTGCAATGCACATATTATATATTATTCAACTGTCTGTGTGTGAAACAAGATAAAAGACAGTCAAAAGTCTTACTTCTCATTATACTGTTCAACTGTTTGTGTGTGGAACCAAAACAAAAGACATACATAAGCCTAAATTCTCATCATACTACCTTGCAATCTTAACTTTTAGTACATGAAAATTCATTCCGTAATGATGATAATGATAAAGATGATGATGGTCGGATGATTTTCGTAAGGACTTTATTAAACTAAAAGTAAGATACATACAATGTTATTTACAAATATGGATCCCACTGGCAGTAAGCCGTACGTGCTGTTGCAATAAGTTGTTTTAAAAAAAGAAAAGAAAATACAATAATATTACAATTAGATAACAATACAATTACATTATACGTTAACTTAGTTATCTAGAATTATTAAGAATTAATGGCATTGCAATTTGCTAACATATTTATTTATTCCTGAATAAGTGTTGTTCTTGTTTCCAGAAATCTACCCAGGTTTATCCAATTTTCTGGGTTTACCAGTGATTCGTAGCATGCCAATCTTCCACGATTTGAATTTAGAAATCTTTCCGGTAATAACTGATGCCCCCAGTATTCTAGATCGTTACATTTTCCTAGTACATGTAATGTTCCCATACCCAACCCATCCCAATCTTTTGGAGTTCTCTCTTAACCTCGTCTGCCCAGAAATTCCTAATTTGGTGGTCGTAACAAATTGCTCTGAGCATTGTTTGTTCACCTTGGATTAGCCGCAACCAGTACTTGAGTACACGAATTTTGCAATTTATGTCGTCCTGAAATGTCCCAAATTCATATACAATTCCACAGTTAGAAACGGCCTTACTAAGTATATATATATATATATATATATATATATATATATATATATATATATATATACACACGAGGGTCACTCGGAAAGTTTCCAGATACTGGCAAAATTTTAGAGATAATATAAAACTTACCATTACATCTTCTCAAAGTACTCTCCCTGAGTGTCTATGCATCATTGCATCCTCCTGAACAACAGCTGGTAGCATTGGTGACAGTCACTTTCATCCAGTGCACAGAGCTTCCCTTAGTATGCTGCAACCGAATCTTCAGGTGTTGAAAACAGATTCCCACGCAATCGAGCCTTCACCGTAAGGAATAAAAAGAAGTCTCACGGTGCCAGTTCCGGACTAAGTCAGAAGATTTTCAGGCTCGTAAAAGATCCTTAAGCCTGTATAAAAAGGCCTCTAGGCAAAATTTACCGAATTTTCCCGTCCTTGTAGGTCCGACTACCTTGGTTTCCTCGATGTCAGTATGAGGCGGAACGCTGACCACGAGCCACTCCAATAACATCTATACGAAAACAAGTGTAACTAAATTAGTATTGTTCAATTTCTTCCCTGTAGAGGGAGTGCCCCTAAATTTCGTTGAGGGAAACAAGGGCTTACAAAAAAAATAAAATATGCACTTAATATTTTTTCACATAATTTAAAAATAATTTCAAAATTTCAAACTTACAGACCGAATAATTAAATATAGGAACGACTGGTATACATAGAACATTAAATAACAAAACAAGCTAGATTGAAGTTTTATAGAACATTGGCAGTTCCTGCATTACTTTATGGGGAGTGAAACTTGAGCAATGGCCAAACAATTACAAAGTAGAATACAAAGCGTAAAAATGAACTTCCTTAGAAGAACAAAAGGCTGCAGAAGAATGGATCGGATAAAGAATGAAGATATAAGAAAAGAGTTAAATATATATCCATTGAATAATAAAATAAAAGAATCTAGATAAAAATGGTTTAGACATGTAGAAATAACGAATGTAACAAGATTACCAAAAGCAGCATTTAACTACAAGCCAAGAGGTTCAAGCAATGTAGGAAGGCCAGTGAAAAGATGGACAGAACAACTGTGAGGCGGAGCAGGCATTTTGCCTAACCCGTAAAGTGAAGAAGAAGGAACGACGGGAAAAAATATATTGATAGAATGTCAGACGGAAGATTTCCAAAGTTATTGCTAAATTATAAACCGCGCGGAAGGAGAAATGTTGGTCGCCCACACAGAAGATGATCTGAACAATTTTAACAAATCTAGCTTTCATGAAACCGGAACGAGCCAACAGGCTCAATCCCTGGATGATGATGATGATGATGATGGTAATGATGGTGATGATGATGATGATGATGATGATGATGATGATGATTTAAAAATTCTGTAAAGAAAGGGTTATTGGCGCCAGGAAAGAAAATTGTCAAATTTCCCCAACAAAACCTACATGAGGAACACACGGCTCATAGAGCTAATATAGATGTTTTTATGACTGAAATTGAATTAAATTTTGGCAGCAAACGTACGATTTGTTTACAAGTTGTATAATTCTCGGCTGATGTAAGATTGTCAGAATTAATTTAAACTTTATCTCGAGGAATGAACGCAGTTTGAAGAAAATGAGCGGCATGATTGCGCGCACCTGACGAGGCTTTTAACACTCAGCTCACAAGTGGCTCCTCCATACGGCTAATTAGCAAACTAACATGCCTCACTTCCGTTTCCTGTGTACACCATACTCTCATGCGAATACTATTGGATCCTATATCGTGACGTAACAGAAATCGTATTTACTTTGTTTCATTTCGGAATCATTCTGAATCTTATACAGTCTGTGCAGAAAAAGTTGGGCAAACTGTAGGTAGACCTACCTATGTTTCCCATTGGTACAGGAGAATTATATATTTATATCATTATACTCATTAATACAAAAATTAAAATTATAATACAATATTTAATACAATCAAAATTGTTGCCATTTTTTTTATTTCATTGTCAATTTTAATCTTCTTCTTCTTCTTCTTCTTCTTCTTCTTCACTTCACGGGTTAGGCAAATTTCCTGTTCCGCCTCACAGTTGTTCTGTCCATCTTTTCACTGACCTTCCTACATTCCTTGAACCTCTTGGTTTGTAGTTAAATGCTGCTTTTGTTAATCTTGTTACGTTCATTCTTTCTGCATGTCTAAACCATTTATCTCTATGTCCTTTGATTTTATCATTTAATGGATATATATATTTAACTCTGTTCTTATATCTTCATTCTTTAACCGATCCATTCTTGTGCAGCCTTTTGTTCTTCTAAGGAAGTTCATTTCTACACTTTGTATTCTACTTTGTATAATTTTTTTGTCATTACCCAAGTTTCGCTCCCATAAAGTAATGCAGGAACTGCCAATGTTTTATAAAACTTCAATCTAGTATCTCTTTTCTTGTTTTATTCATTAATGTTTTATGTGTAGTTCCGCATATCATTTGAAATTTCGACAGTTTCATATTTATGTCTCTTTCAGTTTTTGTGTTTATAGTAAAACTACAACCCAAATAATTAAAATTTGTTACTTGTTCCAGAGGTTTATTGTCTATTACGATTTTTGATCTTATATGATCGTTTCCCTAAAATGAAATATATCTCTTAATTGAAGGACAATAACACGATAAGCCATATCGTTTTTCCTGAGATATAAGAATTTTAATGTTTCAAAAAGTTATAAATACTAATTGGGCAGTATTGTTGTTAATACATTGTGTGTCGTACCAACCTGAAAGCTATAGAGATGTGGGACATCCTAGAAGATGATGGGAAGAATAATTCTGAGAGCGGAACAGGCCGACGGCCTACCATGAAGATGATGTTGATGATATTGTGTGCCTATGGGACTCTTACTTTAAGGGAGGAAAGGAGATTACGAGTATTTGAGAATAAAGTTCTTAGGAAAAATTTTGGACCACAGACAGGTGAATGCAGAAGACTACAAAACAATGAACTACATGGTCTTTATATAATAAACCAGATATAATAAGAACAGTTAAGCCTCATGGACTGTGATGGGCAGGACATGTTGCAAGAATGGGGAGTGAAAGACATGCATGGAAGCTTCTTGTAGGAAAACCGGAGCGAAGACGCCCAGTTGGTAGGCTAAAAATGAGGTGGGAGAATAATATTAACTATGATTTGAGGGAAGTAGATTATACAGGGGATGATTGGAAAACATCAAAATACGATATATATATATATATATATATATATATATATATATATATATATACCAGCGGCAAAAGAAGTCCTTGCGCAATGTAGCCTAATCTAAAATGCACGTAGGCTTATTACCTTTCTTTCGAAGAAGTCAGTAAATATCTACTACATATGCCTGCATGTAGTTTTCTTGATATTGTCCATACCACAAGAAATAAGGGGCTGCCGGACATTGACATCTTTTAAAAGAAATCTAAATTTATATTTGCTCTAAACTCGACTTCATCATTACCCAGTGTAAGGTATATATATTAATTGGTGTTTCTCGTATAATTTATCATATTTATACTATTATTATTATCATTATTATTACTATTATTATTATTATTATTATTATTATTATTATTATTATTATTATCGTAGTATTGTTATTGTTGTTATCGTATAAAATGTTGTTTATACATGACATTTACATTGCTACATTTAATGTATCTTTAACTGTTTATAATTAGTACAGTGTATATCTATATTTGTCAAATATTTATTTGTATTTGTGCTGGTTGAGTGGAAGAGAAGGCCTTGTGGCCTTAACTCTGCTGCCAGAATAAATAAAATATTTTTATCGATCGATTGAGGGTCTTTCCACTTTTCAGCGGTTGCCCTTTTACCAGCCGGCTGCTGGCCCTTCACATCCACATGTATCAATCACAGAGGTAGATGATCAACAGCCAGTGTAGGGGTGACATGTGGTTAGCATGTCGAGTCCCCCAGCCGTTATAGCTGGTTCCTCAACCTGGAGCCGCTACTTATTGTAGCTACCCAATTGCCTCACGATGCTGGGTTGGCACCGGTCCCATACTGGCCGAAATACCATGAGAAAATTTCTTCCCCCATGGAGACTCGAACCAGCGCAAGTCCCGTAGCTCTGCGCCAAGGCTTCCTACCTTAACCGCTCGGCTACGGCGCGGGACACATTTTTATTATTATTATTATTATTATTATTATTATTATTATTATCATTATTCTATTATTCTACCAGTTATATTATATGGGTGCGAAACATGGACTCTTACTTTAAGGGAGGAAAGGAGATTACAAGTATTTGAGAATAAAGTGCTTAGGAAAATTTTTTGACCAAGGAGAGATGAACAGACAGGTGAATGGAGAAGACTACATAACAATGAACTACATGGTCTTTATAGGAAGCCAGATATAATAAGAACAGTTAAGTCTCGTAGACTGCGATGGGCAGGACATGTTGCACGTATGGGGAATGAAAGACGTGCATGGAAGCCTCTTGTAGGAAAGCCAGAGGGAAAACGCCTAGTTGGTAGACCAAGAATGAGGTGGGAGAACAACATTAACTATGATTTGAGGGAAGTAGATTATACAGGGAATGATTGGAAAACATTAGCTCAGAATAGGGATGTATGGAGAGCTTATGTCTGCGCGGTCATGAACCTACGGGTTCGATAGTGCCAGTGAGTAAGTAAGTAAGTATTATTATTATTATTATTATTATTATTATTATTATTATCAATGTCCTTCTGGAACTAAGAACCTCTATGAATATATCTGCACAATATTTAGATGCACAACTAGGTTTAATATTGGAATGAATATCAGAAAATTATCAACTTGTGTTTTTTTATTCTTTTCTTGCTGCACAATTTTCATTATCAGGTTCCAATAGCCTGATTCTATTTGAGTCTAGAAACTCTATGTGATATTGGACATCGCTCATATGTACAGAAGATAGTTCTAAAAGCCAATATTTCATTATCTATATTTAATCAGTATAGAGGAACCGAGCTCTGTATTTTTTTATTTCTTCGTTTTCTTGTTCGTTTCTGACTATAGTGTTTATAACAGATGTAAAGGGTGTCCCATATATAACACCGTTTTTTATATTTTGATGAATATAACTACTAAATATTTGAAAATATCTACATAATGGTTTACAAGTTGTTTAGGTGCTTTAACATCTAAACGAGGGAACTTTCAACCATTGCATGCCGATACCCATCTTCATTTTTCTCCCTGAGAAAGTTGTGATGTAGCAAGCCGCGTCCAAAAAAATCTGCAGCTTTTAATAATAATAATAATGTTCACCTATGACTTGTGGACCTAAAACTTTTCTTATAATTTTGCATTCTTTCGATATCGAAAATATAGTGAAAAAATAATGCAAAATTATAAGAAAAGTTTTAGGTCCACAAGTCATAGGTGAAGCATTTAGACTCAGAAGTAAAAAGGAAAAAAAAATATATACAGACATTCATAGTGATATTAGAAAACGAAGGTTAACATTTTATGGCCATATTAAACGAATGAACTCAAATAGGCTTACAAAACAGGTAATGGAATTCTACGAAAACAGAAGTAAAGCTCCAGTGGATACTATGAAGTGGATTGATGAAGTCAAAAAGGACTTAAAATTGGCAGGAATTACTAAAGAAGATATCCCAAACAGAGATATATTTAGAATTAAGGTGAATAAGTGGCAAGTTGACCAAGAGGACAAACCGAAGAAAAAAACTGGAACAACTTGGACAGATGATAGAAAATAAGCTCATAGCAATAGAATGAAAGAAATTTGGGCTCAAAGGAAACACCTCTAAGTACTTTGCGTAGTCCTACATGGGCTCATCCGCAATCAAAAAAATAATAATAGCTTTGTTTTAATAATAAAACATTATTATCAGATCATTATGTTAGAGATACTAAACAAACTCCAAGTGCGTCAGATCTAGACTGCCCTTGGCCTATCAGATGGCTGCTGGCCTCACATCCATATGTGTTAATCACAGAAGTAGACGGTCATGTAGCCAGTGTAGAGGTGACATGTGGTCAGCAAGTAAACAAACTACTTTCACCAATTGACTCTTCCTTGGGTTCACATGGGACATTATTTTTCTAAGCAAATAGACATTTTGTTGGCCGCGGTGGTTTATAATGGATATGTTCTTTGCCCCAGGATCGCGGGTTCAAACAAGACCGTGGTCGATGCATCATTTAGGGATGGAAAAATTCATGGGACAATTCCTCCGGGAGGGACTTTCAACAGTGGGTCCCGAGTAGAAAGATATTGAGGCTCGTAAAAGAACAACAAGCCAGAATAGAAAGGTTTCAGTGCATAATTTACCGAACGTTCCCATTCTAGTAATACCTCAGTTTTCTATTTGTCACTCGGAGGCCAAATGCTGACCTGGTCCAGTCAATGACATCTAAACGATAACAAGTGTAACTAAATTAGTCTTTTTTTTTTCATCCAACCAATTCTTAGGCCTATAGGCCTGTTATGATCTCACTGATGAATTTTGTATCCAGCGTTTCCTTGAACGGCCCAGAGATCTCTTCCCTGTTGGACAATAACGAAGCATGGCCTTGGGAACTTTATCTGAACTAATTCGTCTCAAATGATTCATCCAGTTGTTCTGGTATCTATGTATGTATTCAATGACTGGTTCTAAACGTAGTTCCTTCAAAATATCGTCATTGCATTTGTGATCCCATTTGGTATATCCTGCTGTATACTTCATGAATCTCATTTCACTAGACGTTATCCTGCTCTCTTCTCCTTTCTTCAAAGTCCATGCCTCACTGCCGTAGCAAAGTGCCGGTTTTGCTAAGGTTTTGTATTCCCGTACTCTGGTATATCTCTGGACTAGCGAAAATTTCATTACTGAATTTATTATTCCCATGGTTTTAGTATGGTTGAATTATTTCCCTGTAGGGGAAGAACGTCTTCTTCTTCCCTTGGCTCTACGTTCCCATAAGAACCTTGGACTCCTTTATAACATTTGCCCGTTCCTCTCTATTCCTAGCATTCTGTCTGCATCTTTTAATCTTTAGTTGTCTTAAGTGTTTCTCAATCCTATTCAGCCATCTTAATTTTTGTCTTCCAATTTTTCTTCTTCCTTCCGGTTTCCCTTCTAAAATCTTTCTTGCGCTTCTTTTCTGCTCCTTTCGCAACAAATGTTTACCCATTTTAGTCTCTTTCATCTAATATCTCCTACCAGATTTAAATCTCTACATAATTCTTTCATTTCCTGGTTCGTTCTAATTCTCCATGTATCTTGTTCCTGTACTGCTCCATATATCTTATTTACTATATTTTCCCATGTATTTAATATGAATTTATCTGTTGACGTAATTATGCGTCTTCTTATTTTTTTTTTTTTGTTATTTGTACAAGTATGCGAAACTATTGTATAGTATAGTTCTGTGTTGCACCCAAGTTAGGCGTCTACAAGTCTGGCCTCATTCATTTAATATAACGGGATACTTTGACTCGACTTGGTTCCCCCTCCCTTCTACACGCTTTCACCGGGTGGTAATACAACTCACTCTTCGTTTAGCTGTTGTGCCGGTTAGATCTTCCACACCGCGATGAGTCCGATATCAAAACCTAGTGTAATCTTACACAATCAATGCACCTTCGGGACCCTAATTTGACTCTAGGGCCCACATTACCTGTCGTTTTGGTTCAAACCCGATTGTATTATTATTATTATTAATGTCGTGTTCAGTGAACTGAGGCGCTAACACACACGCATATTACACGTGGTCATCACATGCAATTCAACCACGTGGTCATCACATTCAAGGTCAACCACGTGGTCATCACATCCAAGGTCAACCACGTGGTCATCACATGCAATTCAACCACGTGGTCATCACATTCAAGGTCAACCACGTGGTCATCACATGCAATTCAACCACGTGGTCATCACATTCAAGGTCAACCACGTGGTCATCACATGCAATTCAACCACGTGGTCATCACATTCAAGGTCAACCACGTGGTCATCACATGCAATTCAACCACGTGGTCATCACATTCAAGGTCAACCACGTGGTCATCACATGCAATTCAACCACGTGGTCATCACATTCAAGGTCAACCACGTGGTCATCACATGCAATTCAACCACGTGGTCATCACATTCAAGGTCAACCACGTGGTCATCACATGCAATTCAACCACGTGGTCATCACATTCAAGGTCAACCACGTGGTCATCACATGCAATTCAACCACGTGGTCATCACATTCAAGGTCAACCACGTGGTCATCACATGCAATTCAACCACGTGGTCATCACATTCAAGGTCAACCACGTGGTCATCACATGCAATTCAACCACGTGGTCATCACATTCAAGGTCAACCACGTGGTCATCACATGCAATTCAACCACGTGGTCATCACATTCAAGGTCAACCACGTGGTCATCACATGCAATTCAACCACGTGGTCATCACATTCAAGGTCAACCACGTGGTCATCACATGCAATTCAACCACGTGGTCATCACATTCAAGGTCAACCACGTGGTCATCACATGCAATTCAACCACGTGGTCATCACATTCAAGGTCAACCACGTGGTCATCACATGCAATTCAACCACGTGGTCATCACATTCAAGGTCAACCACGTGGTCATCACATGCAATTCAACCACGTGGTCATCACATTCAAGGTCAACCACGTGGTCATCACATGCAATTCAACCACGTGGTCATCACATTCAAGGTCAACCACGTGGTCATCACATGCAATTCAACCACGTGGTCATCACATTCAAGGTCAACCACGTGGTCATCACATGCAATTCAACCACGTGGTCATCACATTCAAGGTCAACCACGTGGTCATCACATCCAAGGTCAAGAGACTACGAGTACAAGGCAGTAGCTACAAGTTTTAAAGTGTAAATATATGTTCTTCGTTATTGAAGTGGTCCTCCTTTATTTCATTATTTCATTTCGTCCAAATTATTCATAAATCTTTTCGGCCTTAATTATTACCCCTAATGTCGACACTGGAAGTAAATAGGCCTATCAATAAAACTAAATTATGGTCACACATAGAAATACATAATATAATGGAAATGGACAGCTAATGACAAATGAGGGAAATTTTGAGGAAGTGGCTGAAATCAAATACCTAGGAACAATAATCACAAACAGGAATGAGATGCACAAGGAAATTAAGCATAGGCTAAATTCTGGAAATGCGTGTTAATTATGCACTACAGAGACTTTTGACTTCCCAACTCCTTTCAAATACGTTAAATTGAAAATACATAAAACTATTATTCTACCAGTTATATTATATGGATGCGAAACATGGACTCTTACTTTAAGGGAGGAAAGGAGATTACGAGTATTTGAGAATAAAGTTCTTAGGAAAATTTTTGGACCAAAGAGAGACGAACAGACAGATGAATGGAGAAGACTGCTTAACAAAGAATTACATGGTCTTTATAGGAAGCCAGATATAATAAGAACAGTAAAGTCGCGTAGACTGCGATGGGCAGGACATGTTGCACATATGGGAAACGAAAGACTTGCATGGAAGCTTCTTGTAGGAAAACCAGAGAGAAAACGCCCAGTTGGTAGACCAAGAATAAGGTGGAAGAATAACATTAACTGTGATTTGAGGGTAGTAGATTACACGGGGAATAATTGGAAAACATTGGCTCAGGATAGGGATGTGTGGAGAGCTTATGTCCGCGCTGCCATGAACCTACGGGTTTGATAATGCCAGTGAGTTAGTTAGTTAGTTAGCGTCGCGAGTGACCTCCTCAGCTACCAGAGCTGAGAATGGTCGTACAACACGCGAAAGTATCTTTATACAAAGACATACTAGCACTACTACTACTACTAAAAAGAAATGTTGTTTGTATTCAGTCTATTTTTTTTTTTCGCTATATAAAGCTTTTTTCGGTTACTGCACTGTATATAGGAAGAGGAAGACATACTCTTACAACACAATAAATCAATTGAAATTGACGTGAAATGCGAAGTAATGGAATAAGTAATGAGGATGGGGGATGGAAGAGAGTTAGGGGTTGGAAAACCAGTTAACATATTGAAAGTTGTCCAACAGAACGTGAATTGGTTCTCTCTATAAATATGGCTGTCATATTCACACATAGAGGACATTGGCGATGTCTATCTATCGATATTTTCCGCTCCATAACACAATTATCCAAGAAATCTGAGTTTCCTGCTATCATTTCAATAAAACACATTCCCTTTACCCATGTGACTGAGTGAACATCTACCATATTTATGTAAAATATTACTTTTTCCAAGTAAAGTGTATATTATCTGCAGCAAATGCCATGTGTCTCCCTTCAAGGCAATCTCAGGAACATAATTTTTGTTTTTCTCATAATTATAGTTCTTGTTCTTCCCCTTAAAAATAAAACTTTATGAACACAGTTGAAATATATGGATCCATAATAAATATTATATGCTTACAATGCGAGGGTGGGAAGTGATTTTTACAGAAGCGAGGAGTGATAGCAAGATTTTTTATTTCCGAGATTCTGTAAAACACTTCACAAACGTAGTTGTACATTATTTTTTGCGCGTCAGTATTTTCAAAATAATACATAATAGTAAAATAAAAACATGATTATAATTTTACATATCTAGGATGGAATATCTCATATGAAGAAGAAACGGATATAAATGCAAAAATATATACATTTTTAAGAATTTTAGGGTTAATAAATTCCATCTTCAAGCCGCAGTTAGTCCAAAAACATTCAAGACTAAAAGTGTATAAAACACTGACTCTTCCAACTCTTTTGTATGGTAGCGAAGTATGGACGTTGAAACAGAAGGATATACAGAGGCTTAGATCTGCTGAAATGAGATACCTTCGGAGGACTGCAGGATGCACACTACTAGATCACAAAAAAAGAAGACATCTTAGAAGAATTACACATGGAAACTTTACAAAACAAAATTTCTGATTATAAGTCAAGATGGATGCAACATGTTCATCGAATGGAAGATCACAGGATACCCAAACAAATGTTAAGATATCAACCTGCAGGAAGAAGAAGACCAGGACGTCCACTCAAAAGACTTCTGGATGGTGTTTCTATTGAGGCCGATACAGGTAAACAAATGGCCTAAATTTGTGAATTTACTATGATGATGATTATGATGGTGATGATGAAAATAATAACATGTTTGTTCGAAATATTTGCGTCCATTATAAACAACTGACTAACGTTAACAGGGGGCCAATGTTTGTTAGTTGAGACTGGAGCAGGCCGTGACACCAGTCAGGCATAAAATGGCGGCAAATTCGTAATTACTGCTTTATTTTGTTTCAAATTAAGTTCAGTTCATTTAAAATGCAGTGATTAGTTTCGTATACTGTATATCAAAACTATATTTTGGATATATTTTGTATGTACATTGTAGTAGTAGTAGTAGTAGTAGTAGTAGTAGTAGTAGTAGTAGAAGTAGTAGTACGACTTCATTAGACAAAAAGTAAGATATTTACAATATTATTTACAAATATGGGTCGCACGGGCAGTAAGCCGTACGTGCTGTTGACAGTCCGGTACAATAAAGTAATAATTGGTACTAGTGTAAAGAAAAATAAACAACAAAAAAATCAATAACATTACAATTACATAAAAAACACAATAATATTACAATTAAATAATAACACAATAGCATTATACACTAAAAACAAACATTAACATTACAATTACATAAAGAAAACACAATAATATTACAATTAAGTAGTATACGTAAAGGGCAGTGGTTTTACTTCCCGCACGAGGTTTGTAATATGGAATATTACAGTATAGTTATTTACGTTGGCAACCCCGAAATGTAGGAAGTTGAACTTTCAATCACGTCTCCATTGCTGTAAGTACGACAAAACGGATTATTTATAAATGTTCCCTCCCATAGTTCACATCCTTTAATAAAGTGATCCCACAACAGGCCCGGAAGCCCTTGGGGAAGCAGGAGGTTAAGGCTCCCACTTTTCCTAGACAATCGGCACTTTATGTCAGCCGGGTTGTCAGCCCTGCGTGACGGCCGCCTTTACCTACAGAACAAGCGTCTGGTACTCATTTCCTTTAATGCAACTTAGATATATTCCAATTCAAATTATAATCAGAGATTACATTCTTAAGTCAGTTTTGGCTTCACATATTCTCCAACCAACATTTCCGTGGTCTTCCCAAATCTCTCCTTCCTTCAAGTTTGTTATAAAAAATTGTTCTATGAATACGACTGTAGCTAATTTTTTTCTAGGTGTCCAATCCATTGATCTCTGTAATGATGAATCCTTTCCTCTAATAATATATTAGCTTAACTAAATTAGCTTATTTTTAACACTCCCACTAGGAAGCGCCCTAATCCCATAAGGGGAAGCACGGGTTGTAGATATATAAAATTGTGTACAAAACTAATATTCAAATATATATATTTTAATATGCGTTCTTATTTTCGATACTAGTAAAATTCATGGTGATTTTCCGTTGAGGTATTAGTTCACAGTAATGTAATGTACGGTTAAAAACTATAATATAGTTACCTTGTAGGTCCGTCTCCTCAACTTAATTTCTTTTAAAACTCTGTAGGCCTTTCGGGACTAGTCCCATCATCAGCAGAATGCATTAGGTCCGTTCTTGTTGACCCTTGTTGAAGCACTGACTTGGTTGTGAGAATTTTGTACAGAGGATTGTGTGGATTAGGTGTGTATTCATTGAGAGTTAGGTTGTTGTTGATTTCTCTTAGGATTGCGATTTCCTCCAGTATATTTTAAATTATATATTTTAATAGAAAATACAGATAAAATTATGTACTAAACTAGTATTATAGGTTATTATTATTATTATTATTATTATTATTATTATTATTATTTTATTATTATTATTATTATTATTTTACTATTATTATTATTACTATTTTTCTTTCTTTGTGTAGCCTGCTTTTATATATTATGTATCATTAATCATGTAGATAATTCATAACTGTTGTTACATGTATAATTTAACCCTGGTGAAGTGGAAGAGAAGACCTTACAGTCTTAACTCCATCAGGTAAAATAAATAAAATAAATAGTATTGAAATATATATTTTAATATACCTTCTTATTGTATTGTTTATTTTAAATTATATATCTGGATGTAAAATAAAATAATTAAAATATTCACACGACCAAACGCAGTACTAATGGATTTTTCTCTTCTTTCCAGGTGAGTTTCGATGAACTGATGACATACGAGCACTCAGTTTTGTAAGTAATATTCCTACACGTTCAAAAGAAACGTGTTTTTATGTGAAATAAAACTTTGGTTTAGGCCCTGTGCATGTTGGACCTCGATCGGGTTATTAATCTTCGTTTAACGGATTTATATATTAGAGAAAAAAATATAACTTATTTACATACAAATCAGGTCTGGGATTATAAATGAAAACCGCTGTGTTTCTCGATTAGTAAATAATATTGGGAAACAAAATGGAGTTAGTTTGTTCATGCATTGAGACTAGTACTGATGGAAAACGCTGGAGTATTGAAATCTGATTTGATTTCAAAGTGTCGCTAAAATACGAATTAGAGAGCGGAAAAATGAAGCAAATCCAATTTAAAAAGAACAAAAGCTCGAAGAAATGTATAAAGTTCGCAACTTCAAATGTACAATGTATTGGAATGGTATAAAGGGTGTGAAAAGAATGGCAAACTTTTACATCAAGGTGTAATGCTACAGTTAAATTAAAATAATATATCAGCAGACAAATCTAACTATGCCCATATCCCATAGGTATTCACTTGTAGGTTAGAAATTTGCTGTGCAACCATTATCATCAGCATCAAGGAATAGACCTTAAGGTCTGTTCCGATCTCATGCTAGAATTGGTTTGTTCATCTTTTACTGGGTCTTCCAACACTTCTTCGTCCTAGAGGTTTGTAATGAAGAATCTGTTTTGGAATTCTATTGTTATCCATTCTACAGTGTGATTATAAAGTCCCAGTACATTTTGTGGATAACGTAGCGCAAATAAAACAAAAATTATAAGGTAGTTTCTACTATGAAGTTAGTGTTCAACATAACCTCCATCAATCTCAAAACATGTTTCCCAACGACGCACCGTCGCCCGGAAAACATGCACCAACATATCCTCTGTAATCATTTCACTCGCTTGGCGTATGCGTTCTTTCAGCACTTGCAGATTAGGAAACTTGGTTCTGTACACCTGTAGCTTGATGAACCCCCAAGCAAAAAAGTCCAGGAGTGCGAGGTCTGGCGAACGAGGTGCCCAGATACGAGGAGATGCCCTTCCAATCCACCTTTTGGGAAACCTGTCATTGAGATACCCGCGTATAGCCAGAGCAAAGTGTGGTGGTGCTCCATCTTGTTGCAACACCACTGTATCAA
The DNA here is from genome assembly GCA_030220185.1 of Diploptera punctata. NCBI lineage: Eukaryota > Metazoa > Arthropoda > Insecta > Blattodea > Blaberidae > Diploptera > Diploptera punctata. The sequence continues at coordinate 97,671 of JASPKZ010010250.1, forward strand.
TGATACCATCTTGCTGTAACTGTGGCTGTAAGAAAAGTTGCAACATATCAAGATACACGTCTCCCGTGAGGGTTTCCTTTGGAATCTGTCTCTAACTTCTTCGTACGACTGGCCTCTTAAACGCGCAGCAACAATCTCTATCCGCTCTTCAATGTTGAACATATTTGTATCTTTCGAATGGCTGTAACAGAAATACGATATGTAAGCGATTTCTTTAAAATGTACTGGGACTTTATAATCACACTGTATTGATGTGGCCCGTCCATTCATCTCTGTATTGTGTAATTCTATACAATAGTTCGAATATACTTAATTCACTTCGTATATTTCCATTTTGTTTTCGGTTTTATCTCTGTGAAAGAATAAAATATTATCAAAATGCTTATCTTCAGCACGTATTACGAATGAATGAACAGCGCATACCAAGAAGAATGTATAATTATAAACCAAAAGGGAGAAGAATGTTGGGAAGACCATTGTAGAGATAGAAGGACCAATTCGACCTATAATGAGATCGGAACAGGCCATTGGGCTTAATCCTTGTTGTTGATGATGATGATGTTTTCGATTTATTATTGTACAGCCAGCCACACTTCTCAGAACCTCGTTTCTGACGTTTATATTCTTCGTTCCTGGTTTTTAGTTAAGACCCAGTGTTCCGATCCATATAGTAGGGTTGGAACCGCCATTGTTTTATAAAATTTTAAATGTGTATCCTTTCCAGTTCCCTTGAGACTTCGTTTTATGGTGTCACACGTAGGCTCAAAATTAAATTAATTTATTTTTTCAATGGCTTCGCTTTTTCTATATGACATATTGTATCCCAGGTAATTAAAATTGTTCGCTTGTTCTCTTATTTTATTCTTTAATTGGATTTTTACTCTTAGTGGCTCACACCCTCGAAAAGCTAAACATTTTGTTTTTAGAGTAGATATTTTCAAGTTGTTTTACATGCTTTACTTAATTTGTAAATTGCCCGTTGTAAGCCATCTTCTGTCTCGGATATCATGTAGACCTAAGTTATAAATATGCTGGGCAGCCATCAATTTATCAATTCTATTCAATCTATTACGGTAACGTTATTGATAAAAGAAATCTCAGACTGGTTAGATCGGCAATTAATTTTAAATTCCTTGACGTCTTTCAAAGTTTAGAAATTTATAAAAACAAATATTTGTCATTCGATATTTCAGGTATTCTCTCCTGGCATTGGCGTATAGTAACCCACTTCTGAGATTGGGGCGCCTGGAAGGCGGTGATGGATGACGATGGATAATGGTGCGCCAGGAGAGGCCTTAAACCTAAACTTAATCTAATGAGGCGAATAGGATATTCATGATAATGACGGCCAGATGATGTTCGGGGACTGTTTGGACCTTAAAGTACCCTGATATTAGTCTTACAGGTGAGGAAAAACCCCGAAAAAACCTCACAAGAAATTTGTCCCGAGTGGGGATCGAACTTTGGCCCGCTGCGTGACAAGGCAGAACGCTACCTCGAGACCACGGCGGTGGACATAAAAACCAAAGATTGAATTATGAATAATGACAAATCTCCTATTCCAGTCGACGCCCTCTTTGCCTTAATTAAAAGAGAAGAAGATTAGTTCTGTGATGTCACATGTAATTTAAAATTAATCACGTCATGTAACGTAGTCTTATTTTTAGTTTACAGATTTCAGTTTGTTTGTCTTTAGTCAATATTAAGTCTTGATAGAATGAAAGATAGATAGATAGATAGATAGATAGATAGATAGATAGATAGATAGATAGATAGATAGATAGGTTTTTATTGTCAAAAACATGGTACAACGTATGACAACGTTAATATTAGTATGTTACTTTCCATGGTGTCTCGACCAGACAATGCTAAAATATTCGTGAACACTGTAGAGAGGATTCAAAGCCAGTAGTGATTTAATTATTATTTTAAATATTGGGTTGTAAGGGGAAGTGACGTGTATATAACCTCTCCTACTCAATTCTCATCCTCACCTTCTCGTGGTACAACCCGTTTTCAAAACGAGGCTCTGAGGACCGAGTCACGTCGGTATAACCGTTCCATCGGGTACTGAGTAAATGCAGTATCCTAATGTCTGTCGAGAGACTAAAAGGTAGCAGCCCTACCACTGGACTACTTAGCGTCGGGCCAGTAACCTGTCCTAAGGAACTTCAGAACTACTTTCAAGTCTCAACACGAAAAAATCCAGAAGGAATTGAAATATAGAAAAGGATGTAAATGCAAAAATATCTAAATTTTTAAGAATTTTAGGGTTAATAAATTCTATCTTCAAGCCACAGTTAGTCCAAAAGCATTCAAGATTAAAAGTGTATAAAACACTGGCTCTTCCAACTCTTTTGTATGGTAGCGAAGTATGGACGTTGAAACAGAAGGATATACAGAGACTTAGATCTGCTGAAATGAGATATCTTCGGAGTACTGCAGGATACACACTACTAGATCACAAAACAATGAAGATATCTTAGAAGAATTACACATGGAATCTTTAGAAAACAAAATTTCTGATTATAAGTCAAGATGGATACAACATGTTCATCGAATGGAAGATCGCAGAATACCCAAACAAATGTTAAGATATCAACCTGCAGGAATAAGAAGACCAGGACGTCCACTCAAAAGACTTCGGGATGGTGTTTCTCTTGAGGCCGAAACAGGTTAACAAATGGCCTAAATTCGTGAATGTACTATGATGATGATGATGATGATGATGATGAAACAGGAAGATTCTTTATATCATCTGGAACATATTCACTGATACGACCTTATAACTATTTTGTGTTTTGCTAAATTTACAAATAGCGTCGCTATTGAAACGCGTTGACTCTTTCAAATTTTTAATTTGGTGATTTGGGATAGTATTGACTTTGTGTAATATAATAAGAACGGTTAAGTCTCATAGACTGCGATGGGCAGAACATGGGGCACGAATGGGGAATGAAAGACGTGCATGGAAGCTTCTTGCATGAAAGCCAGAGAGAAAACACCCAGTTGGTAGACCAAGAATAAAGTGGGAGAACAACATTAACCATGATTTGAGAAAAGTAGATTATACAGGGATGACTGGAAAACATTAGCTCTGGATGGGGGTATGTGGAGAGCTTATGTCCGCGCGGCCATGGAACTACGGGTTCGATAGTGCCAGTGAGTTATTTAGTTACAAGGTTTAGGGCTAATATTAATAAAATTCATAATAATATCCCGTTGAGGTGAATCCATTCATCCCTAGTAATTCTGCCCGTGGGCAGGTCTTTCACAGCAATCATAGTATTTTTATGCTATGCTTTGCAGCTTTACTAGGGAATTATAGGTGTGGCAGCTTTCCGTTGCTTTCCACTTGAGATGAATAGTCATAAGATAAAAAATAAAATATATACCTGTTGGCAGGTGCCTTTGTCAACAAATGTGTTAAAATATTGTATTGAAATGTTATCTAGAGGCCATTCGGAAGTTAACTTCCATCATCTACATGATGAGTGTCTGCTACTAGATGTTTTTGATTACGATGTTGTAGACTTGAAGTGTCGTTAGTAGTTACTGACTTGTATTTAACGATTTCGTATAGTGGGTCGTACTACTGGGGTGTGTTCTCATTGAGTAGTAAGGTGTTATTTATTTATTTTATAATTTCAATTTCTTCCAATATATTTATCTTTGCTGGAAATATTTCTTCATGAATATTGTTAGTGTTTTTTATTATGTCCGAAAGGCCTCCAGATAACATTTTAATATAATATTTTAACGTATTTGAGGACGACGGCACCTACCAATAGGTATATTTTAATTTTTATCTTAGGTCTAGGGCTGAATTCAAATCCCGATTTAGGCGAAACTTTTATTCCTAGTTGTATTAACTATTGCTTGCGAACATGAATCCTGAGTACTTTAATTTCAATTTTTCTATGAACAATGTGTGAAATTTTCCCCGTATAGCACTACTCCATCCAGTTATTAATTTTATTTTCTTCTTCTACTTCGTGAAATTAGGCCTTTTGACCTGTTTTCACATCAAGTGGGATTTAATGAATCTTCCCATCTAGTAAATGGGCGTCCTATTGGTTTGTACTTTAATAACAGCTGAGGGTTTCTATCTGTAGGCATTATTTTAACATGTTCATACTAGTTGTTTCTCATGTTGTCAAATCGAATTGTTAAATTAAAAATATATGGCTTTTATAATATCTTCAGTTCTTTTTCGGTTCAAAATTGTCACACCTGCTACTGAACGTAAGAACTTCATTTCTGCACTTTCTATTTTTCTTCTGTCTGAACGGTTAAGAGTCCAATTCTCACTTGCATATGTTAAGACAAGAACTGCCATAATTTTGTAAAATTTTAATTGTGTACTCCCTAAAGTTTTATTTTTCAGTGTCCTTTTTATAGTGCCACTCATTTTTATTCTAGTGGTTATGCTCCTTGCCTCTGGTCCCGAGGGTCGCGGGTTGCTGGCCGGGGTCGTTGGATTTTTTTAGGATGGAAATATCCAAGGAGCAAGTCCTCCGGGAGGGACTTTAATCCGTGGGTCCGGTGTCTGAAGATTTCAGGCTCGTAAAAGATCCTTAAGCCTGAATGAAAAGGCCTCTAAGCAATATTTACCGAATTTTCCCATCCTTGTACTACCTTGGTTACACTGAAAATATATATAACTATTATTCTACCAGTTATATTATATGAGTGCGAAACATGGACTCTTACTTTAAGGGAGGAAAGGAGATTAGAGGTACATGAGAATAAAGTACTTAGGAAAATGTTTGGACCAAAGAGAGATGAACAGACAGGTGAATGGAGAAGACTACATAACAGTGAACTACATGGTCTTTGTAGCAAGCCAGATATAATAAGAACAGTTAAGTCTCGTAGACTGCGATAGGCAGGACACGTTGCACGTATGGGAAATGAAAGACTTGCATGGAAGCTTCTTGTAGGAAAGCCAGAAGGAAAACGCCCAGTTGGTAGACCAAGAATGAGGTGGGAGAATAACATTAACTATGATTTGAGGGAAGTAGATTATACAGGGAATGATTGGAAAGCATTAGCTCAGGATATGGATGTATGGAGAGCTTATGTCCGCTTATGAACCTACGGGTTCGATAGTGCCAGTGAGTAAGTAAGTTAGTAAGTAAGTAAGTACTACCTTGGTTTCCTATATGTCAGTATAGGGCGGAACGCTGACCACGGACCACTCAAATGACATTTATACGAAAACAAGTGTAACTAAATTAGTATGGTTCAAATTCTTCCCTGTACGGGAGAGCGTCTAAATCTCTGTTAAGGGAAGACATGGGCTTACAAGAAGAAGAAGAAATGTTTATAACAGCGTAAATTATGAAACTATACGATTATTGGTCTAGAAAAGTTGTATTTCTTTAGAAGATGTAATGCTTTCCTGTCCTTATTGCATTTTATGGGGATAATAGGAGACATTATTTGTCTGGGTTCAGAGGGCAACAAATATTAACTTTACCCCACCTCCAGGGACCACGGAATCGCCTAATCATGATCCAGGATGTAATTTAGAATTTCAGGGAAAAATCAGATAACTCTAGATTAAGATCATATGTTAGCATGTTGGTAGCAATGTAGACAATAAACAAAATACTGTCACGCATCCGATAGCAAGTTTCTAGACATCACGTGACATAAGTAGATTTCAAATATTCACAAACCCCCGCCCTTACAAGCTTCCCTCCGGATTTTATTCACCCTTCGAACATTTCCTTATCAGCCGATTTCCATCATCTTCCCATCTTTCTCGTTTGTATATTACAACTATATTTTGACTTCTTCAATTTTCTGTTTATTTTCGCTGTGGTCAGGGGAAAGAATTAATAAACTCTGATTATTGTGCCTGAAAAGCGGCCTCGAAGATTATATGCCTCCATGCCAACAACATAAATTAAAAAAAAACGAAAAACATAATGTATTGTTGCAGTATGAGAATAATTATCATAAATAATGCCACGAGTGATTTCCAATTTATCTACAGGTTTTAGAAGTCAAGAGTGGCATTTGTTGGGACTATTTAACGAATAAAACTAAGCTGTTTACTCAAAAGCCATTATTTAAATGCAGTTACCGGTATTTTAAAATATTTATGTATTTAATGTAAACGGCGACGTTTGAAAACAAATCATAAATGTGAGGTTATGTATGTTCACTGCTACTCGATCATATTATTTATTGCCAAATAGAATCGCAATATTGTAAGAATGCACCCTAGTGGAGAAATAATGAAACATATAAAACTGTATATTTTAATCAACATTATAGGTTATTAATTTATTTGTTAGTAAACAACTCAGTAAAATCAAGGAATTTGTTCGTTATTTGCTATTTTCAATGTATTTGTTGGAGAAAAATAATTTTAGGGCTGTCCAGAATATTAAAAAGGGCGGCTTTCTTTATTTATCACAAAAGCAGGAGCTGATAAAGAGACATCGATTAATATCGAGATAAACACGACTGTCATTGGTTGTAAAACAAAATTCATTGAAACGTGATTGGACATTGACTACCATTTGGGGAATGAGTTAAATAGTCTGAGAGAAATATATTTTAAGGTATTTCTCACATTTTTTTTAAAAAAAACAAGATATATATTTTTTCGAAAAAATACAAGATATAGATTTAAGATTTAAGATTTAAGATTTATTTAGCCTGGTGGAGTTAAGGCCATGTGGCCTTCTCTTCCACTCACCAGGATATATATTGTTTAATGAAAAAACAAGATATATATATATATATATATATATATATATATAAGAAAGATAAGTGTTTGAATTGGATTTGCCTGGTGGTGTAATGGATGGCACGCTGGGATACCAACCCAGAGATCCGGGTTCAAATCCCGTTCAGGTTTTTATTTTTCTTAACATGTTAAATATATATATATATATATATATATATATATATATATATATATACATCTTGTATTTTTAAATGTGAGAAATACCATAAAACGATGTGAGAAGTTGAGCTCAAGTAAACTAAATTATTTAATGGCGCAGCCCATTGTTGAGCCATGGCTCTCCTCTGTAAGGAGTTACTAGACCAAGTTCATTTTAGTTACCTTATTTGCTCATAGATGCCATGCGGTCAACACACCGGCCCAATGAGACATGTAACAGGCAACTGAGGTATTACTAGGATGTTGAATTCGGTAAATTTTTGTTTAGAGTCTTCTTTATTCAGGCTTAACTAAATTATCATATGTACCTATAATTTCCTAGTAAAGCTGCAAAGCATAGCATGAAAATTCTATGATTGCAGTGAAAGATCTGCCCTCGGGCAGAATTACTATGGAATGGATGTATGCTATAGGATACACTGCGAATTTAAGGGTTGAATTACAAGAAAATCTCAATGGGAAAATTAAATACGTCCGAGAATCGAATACGTGCCCATTTTGTGTGATGTAGGAGTGTTGGCCCTAAGACCACAAAGAAAGTTGCTAAATTCAAATGTCCATTTACATGATTTATTAGCTAACACCCGGCGTGCGCTGCTGCACCTAAATAAATTATGTGTTCTTGTATTTAGTTGAATAAGTAAGAGGAAAAATAAATATAAATTTATATCGTTATTCTTTTTAGATTCCCCGTGCTAATTACCCGGCGTTGCCCGGGAATCTATGCATCCCGATGTACTTGGCATAAATGAGCTGAAAGACAAAATTCGTTGTTTTGACTTATCCATAAAGGAATGCCCGCCGTACGCTGCTATGCTTGCCCGGGAATCTACTTATCCCGATCTTCTTAGCATCAATGAAAGACAAAAATAGTTATTGTGAGTTATGCTCAAAAGATAAACATATGCTGTCGCGGACTTTTCTGTAGAGTTTTTTGAGATATTCAATTGTGTACAATAATTTTGTGTATTTGTTATGGTTTAGGCAGCGTAAACCATTTAAGGTTACAGAAAGCACCCTTTTACCACGTTTTTTTCACTACAGAAGGTGATTTTTAAGGGCGAAGGGCTTGAGCATTGAAACTCTCTTCTCTCTTATAACTTATAGTCTTCCGTGAATATCCTGAACATTCTGCAAAAAGCCCCATGACAATCGGATGAATGGTATGGCAGCACATGCTTGCCCGGAAGTCTACTATCTCCTTGACATCAATGAAACACAAAAATGGCTATTGTGTGTTATCTGTAAAAGATAAACATATGCTGTCGCGGACAATTTTGTAGAATTTTTAAGATATTCAATTCTGTGTACATTAATTTTGTGTATTTGTTATGCTTTAGGCAGCGTAAGCCATTTAAATGTAAAAAAAAAGGACTTGTTCATGTTTTTCACTACACAGGATGTTTCTTAAGGGTGTAGGAGTTGAGTATGTCAACTCTCTTATAGCCTATTTTCATTCCGGGAATCTCCTGAATAGTTTGCAAAAATCCCCATCACAATCGATCAACGGTATGGCCGCGCATAAAGTCCAAACAAACAAACCAACAAATAAACATTCAATTTTACACGCTTTATATTAGCTTGACCTGTATCTATCTATGTAACTGAATCTTTCAACGCGATTTTCACCCACTTAAAATAATTGGATCGACTTGAAATTTTGTATACTTGTAAAGGACCCGTGACAATACAATACTTTCATATTTATTTCCTAAATTCCTGGCCAGAATCATCAGAAAATCAAAAAAAAAGTGTCTTTGTATTTATGTAACGGGATGTTTGAACACGATTATCACCCACTTAGAAACATAGGATAGACTTGAAACTTTGTATACTTGTATAGGACCCGTGACAATACAATAATTTCATATTTATTTCCTAAATTCCTGGCCAGAATCATCAGAAAATCAAAAAAAGTGTCTTTGTATTTATGTAACGGGATGTTTGAACACGATTATCACCCACTTAGAAACATAGGATAGACTTGAAACTTTGTATACTTGTATAGGACCCGTGACAATACAATAATTTCATATTTATTTCCTAAATTCCTGGCCAGAATCATCAGAAAATCAAAAAAAAGTGTCTTTGTATTTATGTAACGGGATGTTTGAACACGATTATCACCCACTTAGAGACATAGGATAGACTTGAAACTTTGTATACTTGTATAGGACCCGTGACAATACAATAATTTCATATTTATTTCCTAAATTCCTGGCCAGAATCATCAGAAAATCAAAAAAAGTGTCTTTGTATTTATGTAACGGGATGTTTGAACACGATTATCACCCACTTAGAAACATAGGATAGACTTGAAACTTTGTATACTTGTATAGGACCCGTGACAATACAATAATTTCATATTTATTTCCTAAATTCCTGGCCAGACAGAATCATCAGAAAATCAAAAAAAGTGTCGTTGTATTTATGTAACGGGATGTTTGAACACGATTATCACCCACTTAGAGACATAGGATAGACTTGAAACTTTGTATACTTGTATAGGACCCGTGACAATACAATAATTTCATATTTATTTCCTAAATTCCTGGCCAGAATCATCAGAAAATCAAAAAAAGTGTCTTTGTATTTATGTAACGGGATGTTTGAACACGATTATCACCCACTTAGAAACATAGGATAGACTTGAAACTTTGTGTATACTTGTATAGGACCCGTGACAATACAATAATTTCATATTTATTTCCTAAATTCCTGGCCAGAATCATCAGAAAATCAAAAAAAGTGTCTTTGTATTTATGTAACGGGATGTTTGAACACGATTATCACCCACTTAGAGACATAGGATAGACTTGAAACTTTGTATACTTGTATAGGACCCGTGACTATACTGTATAGGACCCGTGACAATACAATAATTTCATATTTATTCCTAAATTCCTGGCCAGAATCATCAGAAATCAAAAAAAAGTGTCTTTGTATTTATGTAACGGGATGTTTGAACACGATTATCACCCACTTAGAAACATAGGATAGACTTGAAACTTTGTATACTTGTATAGGACCCGTGACAATACAATAATTTCATATTTATTTCCTAAATTCCTGGCCAGAATCATCAGAAAATCAAAAAAAGTGTCTTTGTATTTATGTAACGGGATGTTTGAACACGATTATCACCCACTTAGAAACATAGGATAGACTTGAAACTTTGTATACTTGTAAAGGACCCGTGACAATACAATAATTTCATATTTATTATATATTAGATGTAAACTTCCAAACAAATTAATAACGCTAAAATGAAAGATTACCTACTAGTGTTAGATGGAACTAATTTTAGTGGAAAATATTTTCGCGTGGAACAGTCACGAAGGCGAGCGTATCTTGTAGACATGGACTGAAGACTGACAGCGATCCTGGACTGAACATGACAGTCCATTTGTCTTCACGTGTGCCAGTAATTTTCCGCCGAGAGAACTAATCACAGACCATGTTCGTAATTCAACACGTCAGGCTTTCTTCTTTTTCTCTTACGTTCAATTTCTCTTTGAATTGAGAAATAACACATCCTAATAAAATAATTTTTCCTTGGAATCGACATTATAGATTCTATAATTATGTATTTACAATCGATGGAGTGACTCCAGAATAGGGAGCAAGTTATTTTCGCCATTACTTACATCTCACATTTACAAGAAATCCTCTTAAACCTAAAAAGTCATAATGCAGGAACTGCGAATACTAAGCGAATATATTTCTTCTTCTTCTTTGGCTTTCCCTCACTTATAGGTTTGCCGTCTTCAGTTTCCATTTATCTCTATCATTCCAATCTCTCTCTTCCAAATTCCTATCCTCCATTATTGTTCTGACGTAGGTTTTCCATTTCCATCTTGGTCTGCCACGTTTATTTCTGCCAGGGGGTTACCATTGGTATCTATTTTTTGGCCATCTTTCATTTTCCGTTCTTTGTACATGACCATACCATTTAAGCGTTTGATTTTCAATCCTCTTAACAACAGATGTGGTGACATTCATTTCTCTCCAAAGGAATTAATTTCTTATTTTATCCTGTCTTGCTTTTTGGAGGCTTCTTCTAAAATAATCAAATTCAACTGTTCTAATTTTATTCTTTTGTAATTCCGTCAAAGACCAAGTTTCACTTGCATATGACAAAATATTCTGTATTATGCTCTTATAAATTTTCATTTTAGTTTCCTTTGTAATATTTTTGTTCCAAATTACTCCATGTAATATCTTAGTTGCATTTTTTGTCATTGCAATTTTAGTCTGTACATCTCTCTCACAGGTACCAAAACTTGTAATTATTGACCTAAGATATTTAAAAAATTCATATTTTTTTATTTTCCCTGTTTCAAGTATGAGGTCATCCACATCCTTTCCCAAACACATATATTCTGTTTTCTGTAAATTTATATTCAGTCTCCATTTTTTTTATATTCTTCCTTTAATTTATTTATCATATTCTTCATATCATCTTCATCCCCTGCAAAAATTATTTGATCATCTGCAAACAACAATGAATGCAGTACTTTTCCTCCTATAGGAATACCCATTTCAGAACATGTTTATATCATAAGTTAAGAGCCTGGTCTAAATAAATGTTAAAAAGAATTGATGAATATATTTCTAATTTTATCTTATTATAAAGATTTATTGAACACACTGTATGCATTAGGATACAATTATTGAGAGTTATTATCATCTGCGTAGAATTTTAGAGACTTTCTTCTTGCTTTACAGTCAATGTATTGTTCACGAACACTAAATAACAAAACAACAAGAGAGACCCAACTGAAATTTTATAAAATGTTGGCAGTACCGGTACTGCTCTATGGTTCAGAAGCCTGGATACATAAAAAACAAGACCTAAGTAGGATAACGGCAGCAGAAATGAAATTTTTGAGATCTGTTAAAGGGTGCACTAAGGAAGACAGAATCAAGAACACAGAAATAAGACAGGAACTTGAAATATTTGCAATAACTGATAAAATGGATACATATAGACAAAAATGGAAGCAACACATAGACAGAATGAATGAAGATAGATATCCAAAACAAATAACAAAATACAAACCTAAAGGCACCCGAGATGTGGGCAGACCTAGAAAGAGATGGGCTGAAGTCGGAACGGGTCAACAGACCTAATCCATGAATGAAGATGATGATGATGATGTTCACATTTTTGGTCACATAGCTTGCAGAAGCACTGGTTCGATGCGAGGTGGAACCCTTTTTGGGTACATATTCTGTAGTGGAATCCATGTGTGGCGGTCCCCGTGAACCCGTGTCTCAGGGAGAAGTTCGGTTCGTTCCATGCTTCGGTGTTCATCGCTGGGGGCAGGAAGAATCCGCGGTCTATATCCTCTGCTTTCTCTGATCTCTCTCTTATGTGTGCTTCGCAGGCTGGGGTGTGTGGGCTAATTTTATTTTAAGAGCATATACCGAGTTTTGTTGTGGGAAATCGAAAATTTCTGCTGCAGCAAATATGATTTTGTTGACTATTTCACTAATGCCCCAAATGGGAGTCAATGACCAATTACATTTCAATGAATTTTGTTTTACAACCAATGATAGTCGTGTTTCACCTCGATAATTATCGAATTTTGATTACCAAACTAAAGAAAAACTCTTCGTTTTTAATGTTCTGAACAGGTCAGAGCATTATTTTGCTGTGACTGACTCTCTAGCAAATATGTTGAATATAGCAAATCAACAGATTCCTTCGACCTACACATTTCATGATTGTGTGTTCAATAATTGTGTTTTTAAATAATGATTTTACTGAGTTGTTTTCGAAAAAATGAATTAATAACCTGTAATGTTTGTTATAATATACAGTTTGATGTGTTTCATTTTTTCTCCACTAGGGTGCATTCTTACAATATTGCGATCCTATTTGACAATAAATAGTATGATCAAGTGTTGCACTGATGAATAAATTAAACATAACAAACATTTCTCATTTGTTTTGAAACATCGCCGTTTACATTAAATATATACATATTTTAAAATAACTATAATAAAATATTGATTTGTGAATAAACAGCTTAATTTTATTCGTTAAATAGTCCTAATATATGCCACTCTTGATTTTCTAAATTGTCTAGATAAATTGGAAATCACTCGTGGCATTACTTAAGATAATGGTGATGAACCGATGTTCGGGGATCATTTGGATCTTAAAGTTTCCTGACATTTGTCTTACAAGTGAGGAAAAATCCCGATTAAATCTCATCCGAAAAGTTGTCCTGACTGAGGATCGAGTCTGGACCCGTCACAGTGGTGGACAAGAGAAACATATTATAAAGTGTGTAACGTATTTACTGAAGCATAGGAGTTCAGACTAAAAATATCACCTACGATTTAACACATTTTTAGTTCTTTATTCAGACTGGGCGAGCTGACTGTTCCGGGCATGTATGGAATGAAATGATGGTATGATGCCTGTTCCGATCTCATTATAGGTCGAATTGGTCCTTCCATCTCTTCAATGGTCTTCCCAACATTCTTCTCCTTTTTAGTTTATAATTATACATTCTTCTTGGTATGCGATGTTCATTCATTCTTAATATGTGCTGAAGGTAAGGATTTTGATATATTTTATTCTTTCACAGAGATTAAATATATTAAGTTCTGTTCTTATATCTTAGTTTTTTTTCTCGGTCCTTTGGTATCCTGCTATTGCTCTCTACACCTTCATTTCTGCAGCCTCTATTTGTTTACTATCTGCCTTTGTTAATGTCCAGGTTTCACATCCATAGATAAGAGATGGAACTGGCAATACTTTGTAAAATTTAAAAATTGTTTCTTTTCCAGTTTTATTCAATAAAGTACGTTTAATTGTGCCACATAGATAATTGAATCGTTGTATTTTAGTGTGTTTATCTAAATATCTGTTCATTACCTAAATTACATTCCAAATAATTAAAATTCTGAACTTGGTCTATAATTACATTGTTTATCACTATTTTTGTTCTTATAGCACATTTTCCTTTCAGAGCTAATATTTTTGTTTTAGATGTAGATATTCTTAAATTGTATTTTAGAGAGATATTATTTAAAGTATAAAGGAATTGCTCTAAAGCATTTTCTGATGCTGTCATCATTACTTGATCGTCTACAAAAAGCAGAATTGTCAATGCACTCTCCTCGTGCACCATACCATAATTTCATTTCATATATCACCGGAGCAGCGTAACCCCAACCTCAGAAGTGGATTAAATTTACTAGTAGCCATGCCAGGATGTAATATCAGAAATGTCGTATTGACAGCCGGATGACATTGAATATATAATAATATCCTCAACTCGTGTCCAACTCAGGGTCGGGTCGAGGGATGAGATGAGATGAAGCTCCTTATATAGAGGTCTATAAATGACAAGGGTGCCGACCGACCATGCCTGACGTACCATCACATGGACAGATGAACGAAATGAAACTAAATGGATGAGTATGGAAAAATAGTAGAATGCAATTGTGGCAGCGGAAAACGGGAGAAAACCCCGAGAAAAAATCCTGCCCAAGCTCCGTTTTCACCCACCACGAAACCCAGCATTGAATAAATAAATTATAATATGTTTCTCTTGGTAGTGCCTCTTTTACTGAGTTCAAATTCATTACTTTGTTTGTGTATTTATTATATTAAACATTTTAATGTAAAATGGAAGACATAATTGGAAGGATTTTTTTTTTGTACTAACGAGGTCGATCTGCGTTTCTCAAGTTTGCATAACTTTTGATGATTTTCAACGAAACTGGAAGTCGTACGCCACAGCAAACCAATTATTTTTCTGAGATTTCTGTTTGTGTCACAAGAATCTTATTGGAACCAACTTAAAACATATTTTCCTTCTCTGTATCTTGGTTTAAATAAATAATAGTTTAAAAAAACTAAAACATCACGCTTTATTAGAAAACCGAACTAAAAAAATGAAAAATAATTTTAATTTCCAACTCGCTTGGGATAAAATTAAAGTGATCAACAAAAAAATTCAACACACCTAGATTAAAACTAGAGTTATCTACAAAAAAATAATGTTACCATCAAAAGCGTGGGGTGCTCTTTATCAATTAATATATTTGATCCATCCATAGTAATTCTGCCCGAGGGCAGGTCTTTCACTGCAATCATAGCATTTTCATGCTATGCTTTGCAGCTTTACTAGGGAATTGTAGGTGTGGTAGCTTCTCGTTGCTTTCCACACCGGTGAAAGATGATGATGATGATGATGGCCATATGATTTCGGGGACCGTTTGGGCCTTAAAGTTTTCCTGACATTTGTCTTACAGGCGGGGAAAAACCCCGATAAAAACCTCACCCAGAAAAACTGCCCCGACCGGGCATCGAACCCGGGCCCGTTGCGTGACAAGGCAGCACGCTACCGCGAGACTACAGCGGTGGACATATCTTTGATAATAAACGGATATTGGTAAAAGTAAAGTCTCTAAGAAGAAAACGTAAAAATCATAAAAAGCATCCCACGCTTTTGATGGTAAATTTTTTTTTTTTTGTAGATAACTCTAGTTTTATTCTAGATGTGTTGGAGATCATTTTTTTGTTGGCCACTTTAGTTTTAACTCAAGCATGTTGGAAATTAAAATTATTTTTCATTTTTTAGTTCAGTTTTCTAATAAAGCGTGTTGTTTTATTTTTTTAAAACTATTATTTATTTATTATTTTTTAGTTAGGTTTTCTAATAAAGCGTGTTATTTTAGTTTTTTTAAAACTATTATTTATTTTTTAATTTTTAGTTTAATTGATTGTCATAAACCGGAATCCCATGAAAATGTAATTGCTTACGATATTTTTCGTGTCTAGGCACGAATATAATTATATATTTTTTAAATTATTATTATGTAACATTATTATAACATTTTTTGAATATTTTAATATAGATAGATAGTTATAGTTAATCGTATCCTTCTCATATTTTTTTGGATAAATTACAATGTGGTAAGTTTACAAAATTGTCATTAATATTTTACAGGATAAGATAAAATTGTAAATATCTTTAAATTCGATACTATTGTAGTATGAGCTAAAAGTAATACTCTTCTAAAAAATCCTCCTGGCCGGATTTGACCTATTGACCTATTGATTACTGAAATTATGTACCAGTACAGTCCACCACTGTACCAACTGAGCTACCAGAGGATATAATATTAATTTCTTACAACGATAGACAAAAATTCGATAAGTCCGGAGTCTATTACAGTATATATTATATATTATTTATGAAATTATTGTATTGTCATTGGTCCTTTACAAGTATACAAAGTTTCAAGACGATCCAATGTTTTTAAGTGGGTGAAAATCGTGTTGAAAGATTCCGTTACATAGATAGATACAGGTCAAGCCAATATAATGAAAGTTAAAAATTAAAATTTACCCTGTCGGTAGGTGTCGTCGTCCTCAACTTTGTTAAAATATTGTATATAGAATTAACTGGAGCGCTTTCGGCAGTTATCTTCCATCTTCGGCAGGTTGAGCTTCCGCTACTCGTTGTTGTTGTGTACGGTGATGTATACTCCAACTGTTTGTTGCAGCAACTGACTTGTTTTTAACGATCTCGTATAATGGGTTTGACTGGGGTGCGTTCTCATTGAAAAGTGAGGTGTTGTTTGTTTCCTTTATAATTTCGAGGTCTTCATATATATTTATCCTAGCTGGAGTGTTTTCTAGGTGGATTATCGTGAGAGTGTTTTCAATTGTGTTCATTCGATGACCTGTGTTAATGAGATGTTTAGCATAGCTTGATTTATCACCCTCGTGTATGAAATCTTTTAGTTGTTCTTTATATCTTGCATTGAAATTTCTCAAAATATTTCATACGCGCGGGTGATAAATCAAGCTGTGCTAAACATCTCATTAACACAGGTCATCGAATGAACACAATTGAAAACACTCTCACGATAATCCACCGAGAAAACATTCCAGCTAGGATAAATATATATGAAGACCTCGAAATTAAAAAGGAAACAAACAACACCTCACCTCTCAATGAGAACGCACCCTAGTCAAACCCATTATACGAGATCGTCAAAAACAAGTCAGTTGCTGCTACAAACAGAGTAAACATCACCGTACACAACAACAAATAGCGGAAACTCAACCTGCAGAAGATGAAAGATAACTTCCGAAAGCGCTCCAGTTAATTCTATATACAATATTTTAACAAAGTTGAGGACGACGGCACCTACCAACAGGTACAATTTAATTTTTAACTTTCATCATATGACTTCACCTAAACGGAATTTGATATGAATTTTACTAGTATTGAGTCAGTATAAAGCGTGTAACAGAGAAAAGTAATGAGATACAGAAAACTAATTTTACGGTTATACAATACTTAAAACAAAACAAATGAAAATATTTGTTAATCCTAATATTATTTTCGTAATACTAAGAAATGAGGACTGGAGGTAAATATCAATAAAACTAAATATATGGTCACACGTAGAAATTCATTATATAATGGAAATGGACAGCTAATGACAAATGAGGGAAATTTTGAGGAAGTGGCTGAATTCAAATACCTAGGAACAATAATCGCAAATAGGAATGAGATGCACAAATGAATTAAACATAGGCTCAATTCTGGAAATGCGTGCTATTATGCATTGCAGAGACTCTTGACGTCCCAACTCCTTTCAAAAAACGTTAAACTGAAAATATATAGAACTATTATTTTACCAGTTATATTATATGGGTGCGAAACATGGACTTTCACTTTAAGGGAGGAAAGGAGATTACAAGTATTTGAGAATAAAGTACTTAGGAAAATTTTTGGAACAAAGAGAGATGAACAAACAGGTGAATGGAGAAGACTACTTAACAATGAACTACATGGTCTTTATAGGAAGCCAGATATAATAAGAACAGTTAAGTCTCGTAGACTGCGATGGGCAGGACATGTTGCACGTATGGGAAATGAAAGACTTGCATGGAAGCTTCTTGTAGGAAAGCCAGAGTGAAAACGCCCAGTTGGTAGACCAAGAATGAGGTGGGAGAATAGCATTAACTATGATTTGAGGGAAGTAGATTATACAGGGAATGATTGGCAAGCATTAGCTCAGGATAGGGATGTATGGAGAGCTTATGTCCGTGCGGCCATGAACCTACGGGTTCGATAGTGCCAGTGAGTAAGTAAGTAAGTAATATTATTTTCGTATGCAAGTTTGTTTACTTCGCCGGAACAGGCTGCATAGCCTAAACCTTGTAGTAGAAGAAGAAGAAGAAGTTTGTTTACAATACAGCTGGTACTTAGATCGTAATTGGTATAGCTGTATTCTGTGTGAAGTCGTGGGAAAGTGTGTACATAATTATTGCAGTAATTGTGGTACTGCATGTAGATGGCAGTGATTTGACCAATCACATTTATTTTATGGCCCGAGAGTTAGCAATAAACAGTAATAATACACATACTGTTTACACAACATTTAAGTTGTACTGCGCAGTGTCACTCTCAATAAACAAATATTTGCATAAATACAAATAGGCTTAGTATTATGCTCCGAAATCTGTCACCACACGTCCAATAAATGCTCCCTACAGCATATTTAAAAATCCCATATTGTAACGGCCTCATGGGCTATTGTCAGAGACCCTGACTACATTTCAAGACGTCCCGGTTACATTTATTGTCAGACAATAGGAATTTTTCCTTAATCTACTCTCTCTAGTTATAAATGTTCAAGGCATTTCCCCAAAAACCAGATTTAAGTCACCGTACGTTTTATTGTCTACTAGATAGATAGATAATGGAATTTATTGCCTTTTTGTTTTTCAGAAGAAAGAAAATATATATGCATTTACATTGCGCACGGGCCTGCTTGGCCGTAAGTGCTTTATTTTTCCATGATAAAAAATAAAACTTATCATAATATAAACAAATACCTACAAATACACCTGTATCAAAAACAATAACAGGCTACATATAAGTAAAATCTATGTCTACACTACATCACAATAATACATATCTACACTCATCCATGAAAAGACCATGTAATAATAATAATACTTTATTTATTCTGGCAGAGTTAAGGCCATAAAGGCCCTCTCTTCCACTCAACCAGCACAAATACAAATAAATATTCGACAAATATAGATATACACTATACTAATTATAAATAGTTAAAGATACAATAAATGTAACAATGTAAATGTCATGTACAAACAACATTTTATAGGGTAATAACAATAATGATACGATAATAATAATAATAATAATAATAATAATAATAATAATATAAATATGATACATTATACGGGAAACACCAATTAATATATATATATATATATATATATATATATATATATATATATATATATATATCTTACACTGGATAATAATGAAGTCGAGTTTAGAGCAAATATAAATTTAGATTTCTTTTAAAAGATGCCAATGTCCGGCAGCCCCTTATTTCTTGTGGTAGGGAATTCCAGTTGCGAGAAGTGGAGATGGTATATGACATGGAGTGATGTGATGTCCTATGTTGCGGTATATTAAGTAAGAGACTATGTTGTGATCTTGTGTTTAAGTTATGGTTTGAGGATAGATACTGGAAACGGGATGATAAATAATTGGGAATCGAGGTATGTAGGATCTTAAATAGGAGAATTAGACAGTGCGATTTTCTTCTCTCTTTTAGATGTAGCCATGACAATTCGTGGAATAATGGAGAAATGTGATCGTATTTTCGAACATTAAATATGAATCTGATACACATATTATGGACACGCTGCAGTTTGTCCGACAATCCGTCACTTATGTCAGTTAGTAGAACGTCACAGTAGTCAAAATGCGGCATCACTAAAGTTTGGATTAAAATTCTTTTAAGAGTTGTAGGAAGAAAATGTTTAAGTCGCTTTAGGGAATGCATTATGGAGAAGATCCTTTTAGATGTTTGTTTTACTTGCTCATGCCATTTTAAATTAGAATCTAAGTAAAATCCCAAGTTTTTAACGACGTCGGTATAAGGAATTTGTTCATTATCTAATATGACAGCCGGCATATTGCCATTGTTTATGAGGTGTAATAGCCTTGGATGTCCGATAATTATGCTTGGGTTTTGTTTACATTTAGTTTCAGCCCATATTGTCTGGACCATAAAGATATATGCCTGAGGTCAGTGTTTACTTTGTCAATATATTCATTAATTTCATCAGGCCTAAAGTGTGTGTAAATCTGTAGGTCGTCGGCGTAAAGATGATGTATAAATACATTTTAAAAAGTCTCATTCTGTACATTAATATTTAAAAAAAATGCTAGAAAACAAATTAGAAAAAGAAACACCCACATACACCCACACACCCCCACACGCGCACGCTCATACCCCCTCCCCCCGTCCCTGCACACATCAAATGCACTATCAGACTATTCAACTTATCAGACCTACTTATTACATAATATAATTAAAGATCGAAAACAAAGACCATATTGAGATTCTTTGTCTACTAGCTAATACCCGGCGTGGCTGCTACGCCTAAATAAATGAAAATTAATGTGCTTTTATGTTCAGTTAAATAAGTACAGGAAAAAATTATTATAAATGTATATCGTAATTGTTTTAAGATTCCCCGTGCTGATTATTCGGTGTTGCCCGGAATCTACTTATCTCGATCTTCCTGACATTAATGAGCTAAAAGACAAAATTCGTTATTGTGAGTTATCCGTAAAAGAATACCTGCTATGTGTTGCTATGCTTGCACAGGAATCTACGAGTCTCGATCTTCTCGGCATCAATAAAAGACAAAAATGATTATTGTGAGTTATCCGTAAGAGATAAACATGTGCTGTCGCGGACTTTTTTTTTGTAGAGCTTTTTGAGATATTCAGTTCTGTGTGTACGAATTGTGTGTATTTGTTATGGTTTAGGCAGCGTAAGCCATTTAAACGTCAAAAAAGCTATTTTTTCACGTTTTCCAATACAAAGGGCGATTTTTAAGGTATAGGAGTTGAGTATCACAACTCTCTTATAGCCTATGTTCATTCCGCGAATATCCTGAAAATTTTGCAAAAAACCTCATCACAATCGGATCAACGGTACGACCGCGCATAAAGTACAAACTAACAAACGTTCATTTTTATATATTAGATTTTCAGACATTCAAAAACAAACAAAAGATAACGCTTCTTGAGATCATAATAAGGGTGAAGGAAAAAACATATTCCTCTACTATTCATATATGTTAACAAAAGATTACCCTGCGAAAGGGATGCACAAAATATTGCAAATATATATAACAGCAGAGTTACGAGACTGTACGTCATCTTCTGAGTTGAAGGTCATTTAACTGCCGGCGAGTCTACCTCGTCTTTTGAGTCGAATGGGTTAAAGGGATTGCCGTCTTCCGGAAACCAAACGCCATCCTCTCTGTCCATCCATTGATCTTCCTCCAATCCTCCTCTGATAGTCATAGCTGCTTGTACCCCTTCTATCCAAGTTTTCTTCGGTCTTCCTCTCTTCCTCCTTTCTATTGGGATCCATTCCATAACAATTTTAGGCAATCTTTGCTCTGGCATTCTTTTGATATGGCCATATCACTGTAATCTTTTCTATTCTATAATGTCTATGATGGCCAGCTCCTCTTGTACACCCATAATTTCCCTTATATCCTTATTTCGTATGCTATTCATTCTAGATTTTCCAGCTGATCTTCTTAAAACATCCATTTCTGTATTTAAAATTCTTTTCATTTCCATAGTAGAAATTTGCCAGACTTCAAATTATGGTTTGATATATTTGTAATTTTCAATTTTTGTGATATTTTTGCTCCACCAAACAGAGTTTAAAACATTCAGCTTGTTTTGTTTGTGCGATTCTATTTTTAATTTCCACTGTGTTATCGCCTGAATGGTCTAATTTTGTTCCTAAATAAGTGCATTCAATACTAGGTTTTAGTCCTTCCCCATTGTTGAAATGTCTATTTTTCATTTCTCCTCCTATACACAGATATTTAGTTTTCACAATGTTTTTATAAAGTCCTCATTTTTCATATTCTTCTTTTAGTTTTTTAGCCATATATTCTATGTCATCGTGGTCCTGTGCTATTAATACCTGGTCATCTGCAAAAATTTTTCCTCCAGTCTTTTAGTACCGAGATAAATTTTGAATAGCCTTGGACATAAACTGCAACCCTACCTTAAACCTTTTGTAATAGTAAATCCCTCTGTTATATGATTTCCGATTATATATATATATATATATATATATATATATCCATCCATCCATAGTAATTCTGCCCGAAGGTAGGTCTTTCGCTGCAATCATAGCATTTTCATGCTATTCTTGCAGCTTTACTAAGGAATTGTAGGTGTGGTAGCTTCGCGTTGCTTTCCACACCGGTGAAGGATGGTGATGATGATGATAATGATAATGATAAGGATGATGATGACGATGATGGCCATATGATTTCGGGAACCGTTTCGGTCTTAAAGTTTTCCTGATATATTGTCTTATAGGAGAGGAAAAACCCCGATAAAAACCTCACCCAGAAAAACTTCCCCGACCAGGGATCGAACCCGGGCCGTTGCATGACAAGGCAGCACGCTACCTGGAGACCACAGCGGTGGATATATATATATATATAAATGTTATAATTAAATTAATTTAATTATAACATCTATAAAGCGTCACTGGTATAAGGTAAAAATATTCTCTTTAATTTGCTTACTTGTTATAGTCAGCTACTAGATGGCAGTGAAGACCGAGTTCTCGCGACATCTAGTAATAATGGAGGATATAATACATATATAAGAAAAATAAGTGTTTGAATTGGATTCGCCTGGTGGTGTAATGGATATCACGCTGAGGTACAGACTCAGAGATCCGGGTTCGAATCCCGTCCAGGCATTTATTTTTCTTATCATACCATATTAAGCTTGCATTGCTCAATGTTAAACATTTAATTATAACATCTATAAAGCGTCACTGCTATAAGGTAAAAATATTCTCTTTAATTTGCTTACTTGTTATAGTCAGCTACTAGATGGCAGTGAAGACCGAGTTCTCGCGACATCTAGTAATAATGGAGAATATAATACATATATAAGAAAAATAAGTGCTTGAATTGGATTCGCCTGGTAGTGTAATGGATATCACGCTGAGGTACAGACTCAGAGATCCGGGTTCGAATCCCGTCCAGACATTTATTTTTCTTTTCATACCATATATATATATATATATATATATATATATACATACACACACACACACACACACACTGATTTATAGAATATTGTTTCTCTCATTTGAATGCCAGCATTTCTGTTTCCCATGCTATGCTAGCATTTTATAAGTATTGAAGCTAAAAATATCGGTGGTGCAACGGTGTCAATTGAAGAAGAAGGAAAGGAAGAAGAAAGTGATGGCCCGAGTCTTGTTTTTCCGCTTTTCTTTAAAATTGGAAGGCACCCTGTAATATAGTGTGGGTAGTGGAACTAGGTTATCAATGGCTGAATGCCTGGTCTGCAATCAATTGCCATTAAACTGCGGGGCCTTGCTGTAGAATGAATAATCACTGTTTACAATTATGTTCTGTTCAACATTCAGTAAATATTGGTGCAATTTCCAAATTACTGCCTAATTTTAATAACTAAAAGCTAATTCAAACCTTTCAAATATTCAGAATACTAATTAGTACCGTAAAAACTGACGTTTATGTTATCATAGTGATTCGTATCATCCCACATTTAAAGTGACTGAAATCTGTCAATGAATAGAAAATAATCTATATTAACTATAATAATAATAATAATAATAATAATAATAATAATAATAATAATAATAATAATAATAAAGTTCCTACGTTCAGTAGCGGGTGTGACAATTTTGGACAAGAAAAGAAGTGAGGATATTAGGAAGGACTTAAATATTTTCAATTTAACAAATAGAATTGACAACATGAGAAACAACTGGTATGAACATGTCAAGAGAATGCCTACAGATAGAATCTCTCAGCTGTTACTAAAGTACAAACCAATAGGACAGAAATGTTGGACGACCATTTACTAGATGGGAGGATTCATTAAATCCCACTTGATGTGAAAACAGGTCAAAAGGCCTAATTTCATGAAGCAGAAGAAGAAGATAATAATAATAATAATAATAATAATAATAACAACACTGGTCAACAGTGGTTTTGTTGCCCTTGATATAAGATTAATTTCGGATATATTTATGCTCACAATTAATGAAACGATCAATGATTTTGGAAGATTTGCACTGTTTTTTTTTTAATCTTTATTTTCATTTTACACTACAAAAGTCGGAAAATATAAAAAAATATAACATATATATTTATAATGTCAATTGTTTTTTTGAAAAATTAGTATGCACTGACGTAAATAGAAAGAAAAATATCGAAAACCCATGTTATACTTCAGTGAAAACGCCTTTTATAAGATTTCCTTCTATAATTTTTTAGTGGAAAATCTCTTTTTAAAGACCAGCAGTAATCTTCCATCATGTGATGGTCCCATCTACCCTGATACCTTTACTCCATTACTTTTAGATCCTAGTGAAAGCGCACTCCCTGTTCGTCGCTATAATTGCCTAAATTATCTGGAAAACTATCCAGGTGACTGTGGAGAAAGTGTAACTTTATACTCATATTTGCACCCAGAATCTTGAAGCAGAAAAACAGAAGTAGCACATTTTAGAATGACAACGGGCCACGACTGTCTGGCATAACACCTTTGTAAAATCAACGTTCTGCCTTCACCGAAATACATTTCATGCAATCACCCTGATGAAGATATGGACGAAGGTCATCTGAACAACTGTTTCGCTGTCAAACATGAAGATTCTAAGACCTCAAAGTATTGGAGAGCAAGACTGCTAATGAATTCATGTTAGATGCAGCACATTTGACAACAACAACATGGTTTGAGGGAAATAGATTATACAAGGAATGGTTAGAAAACATTAGCTCAGGATAGGGATGTAAGGAGAGCTTATGTCCTCGCGGACATGAACCTATCGGTTTCGATAGTGCCAGTTAGTTAGTTAGTTAGACACCTGTTTTATATTGTAGGACTATTAATTATTCACAGATCCTGGCAAAGTTAAGTTTATAAAGCTAGCTAGATTCCGTTGTTTTTTTTAATCTCCAGTAATATGAACCCTATTTCACCATCCGGTATGTTAGGGTTTTATTTGCAATACAATTAATTATTTGCAATAATTTAGAGTATGGTTAATTTCTAGCGTTGTATAACGTAATGTGAACAAATAAATTAATTAATTAACAAACCCAAGAAAAACTAACTCAAAGTCTCTTAAAAATATGATGGATAAAGTCACACAGCTTTCTATAGCAACACTTCTTACATAAAATATTTGACAAATGCAGCTGAAATCTATTATGGCAATAACCTAATTTTTTAATAAATTCTTGTCTTTTGGAATCAAATGCGGGACACTCAAATAACAGATGTGAGATAGTCTGGCTGGAGTTTTTGCAAATACAGGTATCTGTACCTATTTTAAATCGTACCAAATAATGTCCAAATTTACTGTGTCCAGTCATAAATTGTGTTAATAGAAAATTTGGTTCTACATATTTGCACTTTATTCGGTCAAAAACAGTTGGGAAAAATAATGTTCTTGTCGAAGCACCATTAATACTGTTTAACCACTCAGCATTCCAATTTTGTAAGAGATCATTTTTAATACTTCTTTAAAATATGATAGAGGGCAGAAGGAGTAAAAGTAATCCATATTTGAATTAGCAGCTGATTTGGGGCCGTAGCCGAGCGGTTAAGGTAGGAAGCCTTGGCGCAGAGCTACGGGACTTGCACTGGTTCGAGTCTCCATGAGGGAAGAAATTTTCTCATGGTATTTCGGCCAGTATTGGACCGGTGTCCACCCAGCATCGTGAGGCAATTGGGTAGCTACAATAAGTAGCGGCTCCAGGTTGAGGAACCAGCTATAACGGCTGGGGGACTCGACATGCTAACCACATGTCAGCCCTACACTGGCTGTTGATCATCTACCTCTGTGATTGACACATGTGGATGTGAAGGGCCAGCAGCCGGCTGGTAAAAGGGCAACCTCTGAAAAGTGAAAAGACCCTCAATCGGAGCTGATTTGGCAAGAAAATCTGCACGTTCATTTACTGTAGTTGCAGTATGTCCTTTAATCCAGCCTGGGGCAATATGTCCGTTGGGTTGGCCACATTATATTAGGATGGCGGAGAAAATCCTATTAAAAAACTCACACCATTCAAACCAGAATGTTGTAGAAGAATAGACAGACAGAAGTTGAGACGGTTAAACGGAGTGTCTTTGTAAGAACGTCCTCAATAGCTCAATTCTTGCGGAACTCGCTGAAATAAATTAGATAAAAATGCTAAACTCTAATTGTATATAAAATAAAATAAGTTAAAATATAGCTTCTTTGATAAGATCCGTCGTGCTCAACTTATAAAATATGTATTCTTTATGTCTGTGGCCCTTTCAGAACATCCGTTCAATCTTCAGCAGGTCATTCTTCGCTACATTATCTGATATGATGGTTGATGCTGCTGGTCCTAATGTGGTGTTGTCACGACATATCAAATAATGTAGCGAAGAAGGACCTGCTGAAGATGCAACGGATGTTCTGAAAGGCCTACAGACATAAAGAATACATATTTTATAAGTTGAGGACGACGGATCTTACCTAAGAAGGTATATTTTACTTACTTACTTACTTACTCACTGGCACTATCGAACCCGTAGGTTCATTGCCGCGCGGACATAAGCTCTCCATACATCCCTATCCTGAGCTAATGCTTTCCAATCATTCCCTGTATAATCTACTTCCCTCAAATCATAGTTAATGTTATTCTCCCACCTCATTCTTGGTCTACCAACTGGGCGTTTTTCCTCCGGCTTTCCTACAAGAAGCTTCCATGCAAGTCTTTCATTCCCCATACGTGCAACATGTCCTGCCCATCGCAGTCTACGAGACTTAACTGTTCTTATTATATCTGGCTTCCTATAAAGACCATATTGTTCATTGTTTCGTAGTCTTCTCCATTCACCTGTCTGTTCATCTCTCTTTGGTCCAAAAATGTTACTAAGTACTTTATTGTCAAATCTCCTTTCCTCCCTTAAAGTAAGAGTCCATGTTTCGCACCCATATAATATAACTGGTAGAATAATAGTTTTATATATTTTCAGTTTAACGTTTTTTGAAAGGAGTTGGGACATCAAGAGTCTCTGCAATGCATAATAGCACGCATTTCCAGAATTAAGCCTATGTTTAATTTATTTTTGCATCTCATTCCTATTTGTGTGATTATTGTTTCTAGGTATTTGAATTCAGCCACTTACTCAAAATTTCCCTCATTTGTCATTAGCTGTCCATTTCCATTATATACTGAATTTCTACGTGTGACATTATATTTAGTTTTATATTTTAACTTATTTTATTTTATGATTATCCACCTCAACGGTTTTAACAATGAATTTTATTAGTATTGATTCTAATTGTATAGAAATAAAATTAACAATACTTGAAGATGTTGGTGTGTAAAGTAGAAATTGAAAGAGCCCCAAACCGTTTAGTCACCCACCAGTAGTTCTGGTTCCTGAACGCGATTAGAACCGGAAATTGACTACAAGATGACAACTTCCGTCATTATATAGATGGCAGGATATTTTCAAGTCTCAATTTGGAGGGCGCTTGATTCAATTTTTATCCCTTCAACTTTAATCACATAATAACACTTTGTAATGCAATTTTTATTCCAGGATATAACTTCAGTTCAGAAGGCGCGTAAAAGTAAGCTTGCAACTACACTTTTACTCTCTTCTGTTTACTAGCCGTCAGTTATTTCCATTCTTCCTCTTTTTATGTTTCCTTATAATTTTTTCTTATCTACTACTACTTGGTGGAAAATTGAAATATATATACTAGCTAATACCTTACGACAAGGATGTAGTTTATCACCCACTTTGTTTAATATATATATATAGACGATATTTTAAATAAATGGAAAGTTTTAGTGAATCCAGGAATAAGAATGGATAATAAAGTGTGCATAAATAATCTTCTATTTACTGACGATGTAATCATAATTCAGAAAAATGAAGACGACTTACAGAAATCAATGCATGCATTAAATGAAATATGTATATTATACGATCTAAAGATTTCTGTAAGGAAAACGAATACCATGGCTTTTAGAGGAAGAGATCCAGTGAGATCCAAAATTATTTTAGAAAATCAAAGTATAGAACAGGTGTCTAGTTTCAAAATTTGGGCTGTGATGTTGGCTACAATGTGGAAAGAGATATTGACTCCAAAATAAATACATTTCAGATGGTGTTTGGAACAATACAGAGAACATTCAAAAATAAAATTAGAAAAGAAACCAAGATAAAAATGTATAATGTTATGGCGGTTCCCACAATATTGTATGGATGTGAAACTTGGGCACCAATGAAAAAACATAAGGATAGAATACAGACGGCGGAGATGAGGTTCCTAAGACAAGTTAAAGGATGTACAAGACTTGATAGAATAAGAAATGAGTATATAAGAGAAGAATTGAAAGTACAGCCTTTATTGGATAAGGTCATCGAATTACAGACAGAAATGGATTGATCACATGCATGGAATGATTAAGGAGAGATATCCATTGTCAGCAAGAAATTATCAAGCAAGAGGAAGACGTGATGTTGGAAGACCTAGAAGACGTTGGGCTGATGCATTATGAAGTCGGAACGGGCAATTGCCTAATCCCTGGAGTGATGATGATGATGATGACTATCTAATATCCGGCGTGCGCTGTTACACCTAAATAAGTGGTGACGTGTTTTTGCATTTAGTTGAATAAGTAAAAGGAAAACTAAATATAATTTCATATCGTTATTATTTTTAGATGCCCCCGTGCTGATTACCCGGCGTTGCCCCGGGAATCTACGCATCCCGATGTACTTGGCAAAAATGAGCTGAAAGGCAAAATTCGTTATTTTGAGTTATACCTAAAAGAACACCCGCCATGCACTGCTACTGCTTGCCCGGGAATCTACTTATCCCGATCTTCTTGGCATCAACGAAAGACAAAAATGGTTATTGTGAGTTATCCTGAAAAGATAAACATATGCTGTCGCGGACTTTTCTGTAGAGTTTTTTTTTTTTTTTGAGATATTCAATTCTGGGTAGGCCTACAATAATTTTGAGTATTTGTTTATGATTTAGGCAGCGTAAGCATTTTAAGCTTACAAAAAACCGGCAATTTTTCACGTTTTTTTCACTACAGAAAGTGATTTTTTTAAGAGTGAAGGGCTCGAGCATTAAAACTCTCTTATAATCTATAACCTTCCCGGGAAAATCCTGAACATTTTGCAAAAAAAAAAGAAAGTCCCATAACAATCGGATGAACAGTATGGCAGAGCACGCTTGCCCGGGAATCTACTTATCCCGATCTCCTTGGCATCAATGAAAGACAAAAATGGCTATTGTGTGTTATCTGTAAAAGATAAACATATGCTGTCGTGGACTTTTGTGTAGAGTTTTTTTTTTAGCTATTCGATTCTGAGTACATTAATTTGGTGTATTTGTTATGCTTTAGGCAGCGTAAGCCATTTAAGCGTCAAAATAGGGACTTTATTTCACGTTTTCCATTACAAAGGGTGATTTTTAAGGGTGTAGGAGTTGAGTATCTCAACTCTCTTATAACCTATGTTCATCCTTGTAATCACCTGAACATTTTGCAAAAAACCCCATCACAATCGGATCAACGGTATGGCCGCGCTTAAAGCACGAACAAAAAACAAACAAAAATGCATTTTTATATATTAGATATATATATATATATATATATATATATATATATATATGTAATTCTTCTTACATGTGTATATCACCGAACTCCTCCTAAACGACTGGACCAATTTTGATGAAAATGTGTGTGTGTGTGTGTGTGTGTGTGTGTGTGTGTGTGTGTGTGTGTGTGTGTGTGTGTGTCTGTGTCTGATTGGGTCCCTCGATAGTTTACATTCACAATTTAACCCTCTAAAGTCATTAGGTGTTGGAGTTCACCTGAAGTGAAAATTGAAAAATCGTTTTTCGATGTTTTATAACTAAACTCAGTGAATACTATTAAAATAAACCAATGTAGGAATTGTCAAAAAATGAGCGATATCAGACAATAAAAAGTGGAGGTTTATCTGAAATCCGAGATTAAAAACTGACCAGCAACCGCCATGCGTCTCATGGACCGTCTCAGCGTGTATCATACAATTTAATTAACCTTCAATATTTCATTTATTTAGGCGTAGCAACGCACGCCGAGCGATAGTATAATATAAAATTGTAAAATTTTTATCTAATAATTTCTTCTCCTCAACTGTGTAAACTATGAATTCTGTGTAGGCCTTTCGGGACTAGTCCCATCATTAGCTGAAGGAGCTGTTTTCCAATCATTCCCTGTATAATCTACTTCCCTCAAATCATAATTAATGTTATTCTCCCACCTCATTCTTGGTCCACCAATTGGGCGTTTTCCTTCTATTTTTTCTACAAGAAGCTTCCATGCATGTCTTTCGTTTCCCATTCGTGCCAGATGTCCTGCCCATCGTAGTCTACGACACTTAACTGTTCTTATTATATCTGGCTTCCTATACATATCACGTAGCTCACTATCATGTAGTCTTCTCCATTCACCTGTCAGTTCGTCTCTTTTTGGCCCAAACATTTTCCTAAGAACTTTATTCTCAAATACTCGTAATAATCTTTCCTCCCTTAAAGTAAGAGTCCGTGTTTCGCATCCATATAATATAACTGGTAGAATAACAGTTTCATATATATTTTTAGTGTAATGTTTTTTGAAAGGAGTTGGGACATCAAGAGTCTCTGCAATGCATAATAGCACGCATTTCAAGAATTGAGCCTATGTTTAATTTCTTTGTGCATCTCATTCTTTTAATTGATGAATGCGTTCTAAAATTAGTAAACCTGAATCTGCCTAAAATATATTTTAGAGCCTATTTTACATGTATCAAAACTTATTCTGGCACCTAAAATAATATTTTTTAGAACCTAAATATTCGAGATGTAATGACTATACCAAAGGGCATACCGAAGATGAAACATGTTTCGAAATGTCTACGTGATTTTTAACTAATTAACAAAGTTTTTAAAACAAAACCCCATTTTAATTGAGGAAGACTGATATAAAAAGGTGCTATAAATATTTTAAAAGAATTTGTTAATATCGTCGATAACAATTTGGACTTGGGCTTGTTAAACACGTTTATATGTTGACATGTTGATAACAAAACAAAAGTTTGTTTCTCCTCGTAGTAACAGACACGTGATGAAGTTTAGGCTTTCCTAACTTTGTTCCTCGAGGCCTGGGGCCATTTTCCTTCGCTCGCTTCAAGACGACGGACAAGTTGTTTTGAAGCACAAAGCGGAGTTTCTCTTCAAGATGGTATATATTTTGTTTGACGTTACATTAACATGCCATGTTAAACAATAACATTATAGTTAGCATCATCTTTCAATACACCTCAGTAGCAAAGAAGCTGTCTCACTCATATATGGAATTTATCTGTGACATAGCAACTACTATGCTTCCTGTAATATATGTTACTAGCTAATACCCGGCGTGCGCTGCTACGCCAAAATAAATTAAATACATGTTTATCTAATATATATAATAAATAATAGTTTTAAAAAACTAAAAGAACACGCTTTATTAGAAAACTAAAAAATGAAAAATAATTTTAATTTCCAATACGCTTGGTATAAAATAAAGTGGTCAACAAAAAATCATCTCCAACACATATAGAATAAAATTAGAGTTATCATCAAAAAGAAAATAATTTTACCATCAAAAGTGTGGGTTGCTCTATATCAATTAATATATTTGATAATAAACAGATATTGGTAAAAGTAAGCTCTCTAAGAAGAAAATGTAAAAATCATAAAAAGCACCCCAGGCTTTTGATGGTAAAATTATTTTCTTTTTGATGATAACTCTAATTTTATTCTATATGTGTTGGAGATGATTTTTTTGTTGACCACTTTATTTTATACCAAGCGTATTGGAAATTAAAATTATTTTTCATTTTTTAGTTTTCTAATAAAGCGTGTTCTTTTAGTTTTTTAAAACTATTACTTATTTTTTACTTTTTAGTTTTAATATTTTACAAAATAAGGTAAAAATGTAAATATCTTTAAATTCGATACTATTGTAGTATGAGCTAAAAGTAATACTCTTCTATGAAAAAACCATCCCAGCCGGATTTGAACAAGCGACGTATGGATTACTGAAATTATATACCACCAAGAATTCACTGCTGTACCAAGTGAGCTCTTACAACGATTGACATAAAACTCGACAAGTCTGCAACCTATTATACCAGTTTTTTGATTTTCGGATGATTCTGGCCAGGATTTTAGAAACAAAATATGAAATTATTGTATTGTCACGGGTCTTCTACATGTATACAAAGTTTCAAGTGGATCCAATATTTCTAAGTGGGTGAAAATCGCGTTGAAAGATTCCGTTACATTGATACAAAAACACGTTTTTTGATTTTCTGATGATTATGGCCAGGAGTTTAGAAAATAAATATGAAATTATTGTATTGTCACGGGTCCTCTACAAGTATACAAAGTTTCAAGTCGATCCAATGTTTCTAAGTGGGTGAAAATCGCGTTGAAAGATTCCGTTACATTGATACTAAAAACACTTTTTTTGATTTTCTGATGATTATGGCCAGGATTTTAGAAAATAAATATGAAATTATTGTATTGTCGCGGGTCCTCTACAAGTATACAAAATTTCAAGTCGATCCGATGATTTTAATTGGGTGAAAATCGCGTTGAAAAATTCCGTTACATAGATAGATATAGGTCAAGCTAATATAAAGCGTGTAAAAATGAATGTTTGTTTGTTTGTTTGTGTTTGTTTGTTCGTACTTTACGCGGCTAGGCTCATGGAGCCCTGGGACGAACTGTGGGGTCGTCAGGAATGAGCGACCTGGCGACTACGAACCACAGCAATTCCCAGAAGTTGCAACTCCAACACCCCCTCCCTAGGGGTGTTGGTTTTAGGGCCAGAACTTGAACGTGGACGCGAAGATACGATAGGGTTCGACAAGAAATCTAGGACTTGGGAGTATGGTTATGATGACCGAGGTATCCCCAGGGGTGAAGGAAGGATCTAGATGTTCGTACTTTATGCGCGGCCAGACCGTTGATCCGATTGTGATGGGGCTTTTTGCAAAATATTCAGGAGATTCCCGACATGAACATAGGCTATAAGAGAGTTGTGGTACTCAACTCCTACATCCTTAAAAATCGCCCTTTGTAGTGGAAACGTGAAAAAGTAGCTCTTTGGAGGCTTAAATGGCTTACGCTGCCTAAACCATAACAAATACACAAAATTGGGAATGGATATCTAGAAAAGCTCTATAAAAAGACCACGACAGCATATGTTTATCTCTTATGGATAACTCACAATAACCATTTTTGTCTTTCATTGATGCCAAGAAGATCGAGACAAGTACGTACAGTATATTCCTGTCCAAGCATAGCAGCACATGGCAGCTACGGATAGGCCTAACTCAAAATAACGAATTTTTTCTTTTAGCTCATTTATGCCAAGAAGATTGAAATAAGTAGATTTCCGGCAACGCCGGGTAATCAGCACGGGGAATCTTAAAATAATTACGATATACATTTATAATTATTTTTCATATCACTTATTCAACTATTTATAAGAAGTACATTAAAATTTGTCTTTCAGCTCATTTATGCCAAGAAGATCGGGATGAGTAGATTCCCGGACAACGCCGGGAAATCAGCACGGGGTATCTATAATTAATTACGATATAAATGTTTCCTTTTACTTATTTAACTGAACATAAACCATTAATTTTCGTATTTCAGCTCATTTATATCAAGAAGATCGGGATAAATAGATTCCCGAACAACGCCGGGTAATCAGCACGGGGTATCTAAAAAAATGTAAATTTATAATTATTTTTCCTTTTACTTACTGAACTAGACATAATAGCACTTTAATTTTCAATTATTTAGGCGTAGCAGCGCACCCCGTGTGTTAGCTAGAGTTGAATAAATAAAAAGAAAAAAATTATAAATGTATATTGTAATTATTCTCATACTTCGGAACATATTCTCATACTTGTAGAACATAAAAATTTACATTGATTCAAAATTACAAAAATATTATAAAATGAATGGGGTAATAAGAAGACTTTTGCTAAAAAAATGAGGACAGATACAAAACTAAGATTACATAACATCACATCAAAATCTACGAGGGACTGACTGAATACAAAGTAAGACCGTACCAATAATTAGGAACTTTCATTTATTATTTGTTCATGACAATATATATGTGCTTACCTAATCAGAGGTTTAGACTTTTTCCATAATATCGATAGATATCCTTGATTTTCAATTTCGTTACGAGAATATATGCTCTATGCTGACTCGCCTATAAATCCTGCTGTTACTTTCACTTTATTTTAAATTGCTAATGTAGGATTTCTTCACTAAACTGTTTGAAAACATTCAAGATAATTTGTTTCCTTCCGCTTTTCAACTGGTTTCTTTTCCAATGTTTGAAGTAATTCTACAGAAAACGGCCATTTTGAAACAATAGTAATCCCATCGTATTCTGCATTGCGCATGTGTAATAATATGACAATGTTCATTCTATCTACTAAAGTTGTAATTATATATTTTAAAATTCTCCCATGTAACTTATACAGATGCTATTATTATTATTGTTATTAACTAACTCAAACTAACTCACTGACACTATCGAACCAGTAGGTTCATGGCCGCGTGGACATAAGCTTCCTATACATCCCTATCCTGAGATAATGTTTTCCAATCATCCCCTGTATAATCTATTTCCCTCAAATCATAGTTAATGTTGTTCTCCCACCTCGTTATTGGTCTACCAACTTGGCATTTTCCCTCCGGTTTTCCTACAAGAAGCTTCCATGCACGTCTTTCATTCCCCATTCGTGCCACATGTCCTGCCCATCGCAGTCTACGAGACTTAACTGTTCTTATTATATCTGGCTTCCTATAAACACCATGTAGTTCATTGTTATGTAGTCTTTTCCATGCACATATCTATTATTATTATTATTATTATTATTATTATTTTATTATTATTATTATTATTATTGTTGTTATTATTATTATTATTATTATTATTATTATTATTATTATTATTATTATTATTATTATTATTATTATTATTATTATTATTATTATTATTATTGGGAAATTCAACAATAACTTATGTCGATGGAAATGGATTTCTTGAGGAAAGCAGCAAGATGTTCAAAATTAGACAAAATAAGAAATACTGTCATAAGAGAAAAAATGAATATTGGTTATTCAATAGTGGATTATATACGGTATGAGCAATTAAATTGATATGGGCACGTACGACGAATGCAAGAAGAGAGATTACCCAGGAAAACATTGGAATGGTGTCCACTTGGAAGAAGGAGGAGAGGAAGACCTCGAAACTCATGGATGCAGGAAATAAGAACTGGAATGAGAGCAAGAGGACTGGAGGACATTACGATGTTTCGTCATCATTGAATTATTGTTAATAATATGATTGTTATACCTATAAATATTAGTTCTTGATTATAGAGGTGAAATCATTTAATAAGACCTGTTATTATGATTAGGGCTCCAATAGCACCTGTTAGAGGTCAAGGTCTTTTGTCAACTAGATGGAAGGGGTGATTTCTGTGTCTTGTCATTTATTAATTAACTTCTCTAGAATATAAGGTTCTAAGAACTACAATTGGATGGAGAGAGACGAGTGGAGAAGAAAAATAAAACTTTAGGCACAGAAAGATGTGTAAACATTAAAATTCTGTATATAAATAAATAATAATAAGAATAATAATAATAATAAAAATAATACTAATAATTATAATAATTATTATTGTTATTATTATTGTTATTATTGTTGTTATTGTTATTATTATTTTTATTATTGTTGTTATTATTAGTGTTATTATTGTTATTGTTATTATTGTTGTTATTATTATTGTTGTTGTTATTGAACCGAAAGTGCGATTTTCGGTTCGCTACTGTAGTGCCGTTATCCTCCCTGGACAGTAAAATTCGTGAACTATGCCAATATCCTTTCTCTATGCATCTACCCCCACTCTCCTTTTTGCCTCTCCTGTTGCGCTGTTTGTGCTGCGCATCTCCCCTTCTACCTCAGAACGCTCAAATACGCAATGCACATCAAGAACATTATCATTCGATCGGAACTTTGAGTTGAGACAACGTCGTCTGGAGCCGCGAGTGGCGTGGTTTAAGTTGGTCCTGAGGACCGGGGAAAGACTACCCTGGCTTGGACCGTGGTATGAATGTGGTGTGAGGTATCTGATGTTAAGGATTATTATTTATTTTCTTTTTGTTTAGAATGATCAAGTATTTACATTTGTTATATTTTTCATCCACTTTAGACGTATTGTTTATATTAAACATCATTTTTATATAAATCCTGGTTAATGTTCCTAGTTATTTATGTGCATGCTGCTGTTTGATATTCCTGTACTGAAACTTACTTATTTAGGAGATCATTCTAGCTTCCTTTATTTTCCATCTAGCTTTCATGATTAATAACAATAGCGATACATTCAATTTATATAGAACCAGCAATTACTCTAGTGTTTTGAGATCTATTGTTGATTCATGTTTAAGTGTTTAGGAAGGAAAGATGAATCAATCTTTGCCTCCTATGGGCCCGGGCAAAGGTTTCTGATTAATAACCTCGGATGTTATGAACTCTACGCTAGTATATGCAACGGAAACAAAAGACGATCCCTTACAAATGGTTGCAGTCAGCGTGGTTATCGCCCGCACATTATTATTATTGTTATTGTTATTATTATTATTATTATTATTATTATTATTATTATTATTACTATTAAATGCTTTTGGTCTCATTCTGGGAAGAATGAAAATAGGTTGAAATGGTGTGACCTGTGATGCACATTCCATGTAGTGTTCACACATGTTAGAAGTCCAGTTATTTCTCGTGCATTTCATGTTGTACGTCTGACTGATTCCTTTCAAGAGTCTTAACGAGTTTTCTCGGAATTAGACACGTGAGGTATTGTTCGCTGATTTCTGAAGAGCAGACGGGAAACTTGATTGCGAATTAAAAGCACACTTCACCACCCATTGGACTTCTTCCATTTTCTTTCTTTTCCTTTGCTAACACACTTCTTTCTTCCTTCCATTCTATTCCGTAACGAAAAAAAGAAGAGTTGGGGGAGTAAAATGATATAAAAGGAATGCAATATAGTACAAGCCATATATAGAGATAGCTACAGATTTCAAAAGATATTCTAGATCCTTTTTTAGAACGAAGTTTTATATTAGTAAATGTTGCTGGTTTATTTTTGTGATAATATATTTCATTCATACATATGTTACTTTATGGAATAAATAATAGTTTTAAAAACTAAGCAACACGCATTATTAGAAAACCGAACTAAAGAATGAAAAATAATTTTAATTTCCAAACACGCTTGGGATAAAATTAAAGTGGTCAACAAAAGAATCATCTCCAACACTTCTATAATAAAATTAGAGTTATATACAAAAAAATCATTTTACCGTCAAACGCGTGGGTGCTCTATATCAATTAATACATTTGATAACAAACAGATATTGGTAAAAGTAAAGTCTCTAAGAAGAAAACGTAAAAACCATAAAAAGCACCCCACGCTTTTGATGGTAAAATTATTTTTTGTAGGTAACTCTAGTTTTATTCTAGATGTGTTGGAGATGATTTTTTTGTTGGCCACTTTAATTTTATCCCAAGCGTGTTGGAAATTAAAATTGTTTTTCATTTTTTAGTTCGGTTTTCTAATAAAGCTAGTTGCTTTAGTTTCTGAAACTATTATTTATTTTTTACTTTTTAGTTTGGTTTTCTAATAAAGCGTGTTGTTTTAATTTTTTAACTATTATTTATTGTTTTAATGTTTAGTTTCATTGATTGTCATAAACCGGAATCCCAGAAAATTTAATTTCCTAATACTCTTCTAAAAAATAATCCTCCGGGCCGGATTTGAACCAGCGTCCAATGGATTACTGAAATTATATATTTCTGCAGTCCACCACTCTACCAACTGAGCTCTTACAACAATGGACTAAAAAGTCGATAAATCCTCAATCTGTTATATCGGTTTTTATTTTTTTATGTCTTGATGATCCTGGCTAGGATTTTAGAAAAACATTATGAAATTATTGTATTGTCATTGGGTCCTTTGCAAGTATACAAAGTTTCAAGTCCATCCAATGTTTTATGTGGGTGAAAATCGTGTTCAAAGATTCCGTTACAAGGATAGATACAGGTCACGCTAATATAAACCGTGTGAAAATATAATAGATTTAATCGATTTATTTAGCCTGGTGGAGTTAAGACCATGTGGCCTTCTCTTCCACTCACCAGGACAAACATATGTTACATATAAATACAAAACATTACAATAATAGTCAAACTAAACAATTAATTATGTGTCAAATTGAATATTAATGAAAATAATGTCTAATAAAAAGTGATCCCACAACAGTCTCGGAGGCCCTTGGGGTAGTAGGAGGTTAAGGCTCCCACTTTTTCTTGACAATCGGCACTTTATGTCAGCCGGGTTGTCAGCCCTGCGTGACGGCCGCCTTTACCCCCAGAACAAGCGTCTGGTACTCATTTACGTTAGAAGCTGAGTCGACCCCAGGGCCATAGTGCCGCCAGAGGGTTTGGGTCAGTTTAAAAATCCTGACCCCAACGGGACTTTAATAATACAATAAAATTAAATACAATTAAAATTAAATTAATGATAGAATGAATACAGAAAGGAATAACAGCTCGAATATACTATACATAAAAAGAAAAGAAAGAAAAAGAATACAAAGAAGGTAATAAACTATAATGAATTAATAAAAATATAGAATACATTGAAGTGACAATATCCTGCAAATGCCAAACACTAGTGAAGTACTGTACTATATTGTAATCCGAAGAGGACAAAAAATTTCGGTCGACCTTTAAAGAGATAGCGTGAACAATTTTGAGTTGGAATAGACCAACAGGTATAATCCATGAAGATTATGATAATGGTAAAGAGTTCCTAAACCTTAACGTAAACTAAATTCCATACCACCCATGGCCACATATGAAGAACAATTCACTCTGAAGAAAAATGTATGTGAACTAAGCGGAAATCGAATATGTTACCTCAATTGTGAGAGGTTGGTCACAGATTACTGAATTAAAATTGGGGAAGATTACAAAATTGTTTAGAACAATTGTTGTACAAATCCGAATAATACCCTGACATATGTAGGAATATCCATCCATAGTAATTCTGCCCGAGGGCAGGTCTTTCACTACAATCATAGCATTTTCATGCTATGCTTTGTAGCTTTACTAGGGAATTTTAGGTGTGGTAGCTTCCCGTTGCTTTCCACACCGGTGAAGGATGATGAATGATGACCATAAGGATGATGATGATGGCCGGATGATTTTCGGGGACCATAGGGATCTAAACATCCTGACATTTGTCTTACAGGTGAGGAAAAACCCCGAGAAAAGCTCACCCAGGAGCCTGTCCCGACCGGGGATCGAACCCGGGCCCGCTGCGTGACAAGGCAGCACGCTACACCGAGACCACAGCGGTGGACTATGTGGGAATATAAGCGTAACTAAAATAGTCTTAACATAGTGGAAAAACAAATGTTCACTTTTGTGAACAAATGTAGAAGGTGATTCGATTTATAAGTTGCTATTTAACTTTTATAAGAATCATGATGTGTTCCGTTGAGGTTTATTCAAAATTAACATAAAATTATGGAATATTCACCTGAAAGGTCCGTCTCCTCAACTTAATTAATCATTTAACTGTAGTGTTTTCGGGACTTGTCCCATCATCGGCAGGATTCAAAACTGGTGTTTCACTGAATCCTGCCGATGATGGGACAAGTCCCGAAAGCGCTACAGTTAAATTATTAATTAAGTTGAGGAGACGGACCTTTCAGGTGAATATTCCATAATTTTATATTAAAGTTGCTATTTGCTGATTATCAGCTACTGATGGCAGAAGATTATGAAGATCTAGAGTACATGACAAGGAAATTGAAGAAGGATTATATACATTGGGATTAAAGATAAATTTGGACGATACCAAGTATATGGTGATAGTAGGTACATCAAAAGATCAGATTTTAGAATATGGACATGGAAAAATAGTAGCATGTTACAAATATGTATATTTGGGGACTAAATTAGTGCAGATGGAAGTCATGATTTATTAACATACAGATTTTTAATGTTTACACATATTTCTGTGCCTAAAGATTTATTTTTCTTCTCCACTCTTTTCTATCCATCCACTCCATGTCCTCCAGTCTTCTTGTTCTCATTCCCGATCTTATTTCTTGCATCCACGAGTTTCGAGGTCTTCCTTTCCTTCATCTTCCAGGAGGATACCATTCAAATGTTTTCGTGGGTAACCTTTCTTCTTGCATTCGTTGTACATGTCCATACCAATTTAATTTCTTATATCTTATATAATCTATGGAAGTCATAATGCTGAAAATAATGGGAGGATAAATAAGGGCAAATTTGCAATATCAAAATTAAATAGTTTTTATGGGATCAGAATATAAGTTCTTAAACAAAAAACAAACATTTTAAATACGGGGTGAATCAT
Organism: Diploptera punctata; assembly: GCA_030220185.1. Classification (NCBI taxonomy): domain Eukaryota; kingdom Metazoa; phylum Arthropoda; class Insecta; order Blattodea; family Blaberidae; genus Diploptera; species Diploptera punctata. Next base: position 138,321 of record JASPKZ010010250.1, read on the forward strand.
AAATATGGCTATACTTTTGATCGTGTTGTATGATGAAAATATTACCATTACAAGAAATATGAAATTACCGTTGGAAAGGCAATTTTCATATTACAACAATGGAATAAAATAAAACTGTGTAGAACTTACGCCATTAGTCAATATGACGTTGAATATGCAACAGCAAATTACAATTGCTGCATGGGCAATAATGTATGCTAGTGATCGTGAGGCCGCAAGACGAGCAAGACGTGAGGTTAACGTAGCATTGCAGCCGTCGACTGTGGGGAAGTGGAGAAAACTGACTGCTGGAAACGGGAAGGATGCAGAAAATCAAAACTCCTGGAAGGCCTCACATTAGCACGGATGCAGAAACAACGAAGAGAATTGTGGAGGTGTTCCACGCTTACTTACTTACTTGCTCACTGGCACTATCGAACCCGTAGGTTCAAGGCCACGCGGACATAAGCTCTCCATACATCCCTATCCTGAGCTAATGTTTTCCAATCATTCCCTGTATAATCTACTTCCCTCAAATCATAGTTAATGTTATTCTCCCACCTCATTCTTGGTCTACCAACTGGGCGCTTTTCCTCTGGATTTCCTACAAGAAGCTTCCATGCAAGTCTTTCATTCCCCATACGTGCAACATGTCCTGCCCGGTGTTCGACGATAACCCACAAAAATCAACCCGCCAAGCTGCACGTGAGCAGTGATTTGTTTTGTTTTGTTCTATTGTTGTAATTTGAAGGATTACCTTTCTAATGATAACATCATATTTCCTTCAATAATAATGTTTTCGTCACAAAATGCGATCAAACGTATAACCATATTTCTGAATCACTCTACAATAATGAATACAATGGCATACGATGCAGAAACATATAAATTAAAACGTAGAACAATAAATAAATTAAAGTCTGCAGATATGAATTTTTGGAGGCGTTCACCTAGAATTTCTAGAAAAGATAAAATAAGAAACAAAATAATTAAAGAAAACAAAAATGAATGTTCAAACTTCGATTCTGAATTTTATAAAAAAAACAAACAATTAAAATGGTATGGTTATGTAAAAAGAATGACAGAAGACAGATTCCCAAGAAGACTGTAACAATGGGTGCCACTTGATAGAAGAAGAAGAAACTGGGTTAATGGTGTTTTGGGCAACATCAGGAGAAAAGAGGATTGAACGATTGAGATTGGAACGACAGAGAGATGTGGAGAAGAATAACTTTCCTCATTAGAGGATCGCCTCAAGGACAAAGTGATACAGACAATTAATTTTTGAAATTGGTGAAATACATTTTGTAAATACATTTAAAAATTTCAAATTATAATTGAAGTATACATACTATAAAGTAGAAATTTGGTAAATATATATTTTTTTAAATATCGGCCGCGGTGGACTAGTGGTTATGCTCCTTGCCTCTGATCCCGAGGGTCGCGGGTTCAAACCCGGCCGGGGTCGATGAATTTTTTAGGATGGAAAAATCCAAGGAGCAAGTCCTCCGGGAGGGATTTTAAGCCGTGGATCCCGAGTCTGAAGATTTTCAGGCTCGTAAAAGATCCTTAAGCCTGAATGAAAAGGCATCTAGGCAAAATTTACCGAAATTTCTCGTCCTAGTACTACCTTGGTTTCCTAGATATCAGTATGAGGCAGAACGCTGACCACAGACCACTCAAATGACATCTACGAAAACAAGTGTAACTAAATTAGTATGTTGAATGCAGGCTTTCACGGCCGGTAATCATAATGTTGAGTGATTCCGGGTTATGTGGCCGTGGTCCATAGTTGGTGTTGATACCAGACGTTTCGCCCTCAACTGCAGAGGGCGTCTTCAGTGGCGAGTGCTTCTAGGCGTGTTTCCTGGTCGGAAGATCTACTTAGAGTGAGCGCTGTGGACGTTGTATTAGTGGTGGGTGCAGGGTGAGTGGGCGTGGCTCTTGCCGATTGGCTACTATTTCCCTAGATTATACCGAGAGGCTATAGAAATATACAAGCATAAGGGAAATATCAACAGAAAAGAGGAAGGTATCAAACTGGCTAACGCCTGGTATCATACACTAGAAAATAAATGCATTAACACTAGGGACAACAAGGAGACGACCATTAGCCAATCAGCAAGAGCCACGCCCACTCACCCTGCACCCACCACTAATACAACGTCCACAGCGCTCACTCTAAGTAGATCTTCCGACCAGGAAACACGCCTAGAAGCACTCGCCACTGAAGATGCCCTCTGCTGTTGAGGGCGAAACGTCTGGTATCAACACCAACTATGGACCACGGCCACATAACCCGGAATCACTCAACATTATAAGTTAGTATGGTTCAAATTCTTGCCTGTAGGGGGGAATAATTGCAAGTTAGATATATTTCAACTTAAATTCTACCCCCCTTAAAGATAAAACTTTTCAAGAAATTTGAGGCCAACCGGAACCTTTATAGATATTATAATAATTACACATATATTATAGGAACATTTTACATTACCTTCCTATGTCTCTGTTAAGGGAAACATGGGCTTACAAGAAGAAGGTTTCTTAAAATTGAAATTGATCCTCTAATGGCAGCGATGGCAATTGAATGACAGATTAATTTGTCGCGGGAAGATGTTGTGAAACATTATAAAATCTGCTAAATAAAAATAATTCCGATTGAGGGTATTTCCACTTTTCAGCGGTTGCCCTTTTACCAGCCGGCTGCTGGCCCTTCACATCCACATGTGTCAATCACAGAGGTAGATGATCAACAGCCAGTGTAGGGGTGACATGTGATTAGCATGTCGAGCCCCCCAGCCGTTATAGCTGGATCCTCAACCTGGAGCCGCTACTTATTGTAGCTACCCAATTGCCTCACGATGCTGGGTGGGCACCGGTCCCATACTGGCCGAAATACTATGAGAAAATGTCTTCCCCCATGGAGACTCGAACCAGCTCTGCGGCAAGGCTTCCTACCTTAACTGCTCGGCTACGGCGCGGGACAATAAAAATAATTAAACAAATTAATTAGGCTCGAACGTGGGACCTACTGAGTTCAGCCAATCATTGTTCTACAGCAGTAGGAGCCATCCAATCCACTGAACAATGCTTAAGAAACTTCTGAACGCAATACAAAATTTCCAAAGCATTTTACATAATTTTTATAGCATGTTTTTAATTGATGCTATGACCTTTAGTTTTTTGATGTGGTGTTTTCCATAAACCACATTCGAACCACTTTCAACCCTTTTCCTATAAAGACTCCCCCTTACAGAAACAAATTTTCAACAACTTTTATATAGAGCAAAAGTGGCATAAAGTGGATTTCCTTTCAATTAATTTCGCTTTGAACTACAAACGAATGTAAATGGTATTATTGATAAGTTATAAGCTGTTTTTCCTCTGAAGAGAGGACGCGATGAAACTGGTCATTGGTGTATACAATGCTATTGTTATCCATCAATCCATCAGCCTTTGCAAACGGAAAATGAAAATGAATTTATTGTGTTCTCTTTGTAGTGTTTTAATTATGATAGAGCGAACTGGGATGCACCTCCATTCCCCCGGTTTTAAATTTCGCTTTCCTTATCGCCTTCCTATAAACTAGTCGACAGCATTTTTTAAAACATTTTATAAATACATGTAATCAGCAGTTTTTATTATATTTTAGTAAAAATGATACTTATAAAATTCCAGAGCTTTCTTCCATTTGTATAAAAACCAATGCCATGAGGTTGCCATATGACATTTATTGTATTATTTCCTGGCATGGCGGAATTGTTAACCCAATTCTTAAATCTGGGCAACTGGAAGGCGGAGTTACGTTACCCCGATGATATGATCCATCAATAGTAATTCTGCCAGAAGGCAGGTCCTTCACTGCAATCATAGCATTTTCATGCTATGCTTGCAGCTTTACTAGGGAATTGTGTGGGTGGGGTAGCTTCCCGTTGCTTTCCACACCGGTGAAGGATGATGGTGATGATGATAATGATAAGGATGATGATTAAGATGATGGCCATATGATTTCTCGGACCGTTTGGGCCTTAAAGTTTTCCTGACATTTGTCTTACAGGTGAGGAAAAACCCCGATAAAAACCTCATCCAGAAAAACTGCCCCGAACGGGGATCGAACCCGGGCCCGCTACGTGACAAGGCAGCACGCTACCTCGAGACCACAGCGGTGGACCATGATATGATAGGTGATGAATAATAATGAAGTTCCTAGAGAGTCCTTAAATCCACATTTTTTCTATAATAACATGATATATGTCTCATGAGTGCCAATAGATAGATTACACGATGAATCAATAAGAAATCAACTGGAGATATTTTCAATAGTCGATAAACTAGAAGAGCACAAATACCAATGGAAAGAACATTTAGATAGAATGGACAAAACAAGATTACCCAAAAATATTAACACCTACAAACCACATAGAAAAAGACATTTGGGATGGCCAAGGAAACGATGGACTTGAGACCGGAATAGGTCGCATTGACCTAATCCTGGAAAGGAAGAAGAAGAAAAAAAGAGTGCCAATAGTTATGCTTAATGCAGTTTTTATCGTGTTTTCAATTATGTATTCGAAATTTCTCATCACCCACAGTTTTCTTCATTTCAATTTCAATTAATGGATTTACAGGGATCCTCATCTAGGGGATATGTGGATGGCGACCACAAGGTGCCCAAGCTGAGCAAAACATTTCTTCCACTTACTTCTGTTTTGCACTCTTTTAACTTTACTATCTAACCTCTCATGGTTAACTCTTGTTTTTTTCGACTCCGACGCTATTAGGGCATCCGAGGGCTAGGAAGTATTTCCTTTCTTCCATTTCTTCTTTCCTTTATTTTCTTTTCTTCTCCAGAAAAGCCTGACCAGAGGCTATAAGATGGCAGCCCCATCACTGGTCTTGCCTTCCTTTGGCCAGCAACCAATCGAAGGGACTATTATTATGCTTTCAAGTCTTATATGAGAATTTCCCGGAAGGATCAGAAAATTTTCTATAGGATCTTAACAGGCCTTGGCCTAATACTTGGAAGGAAGAAGAAAAAGAAGAAATAATTATTTTTTAATATACGTTTTTGCGTCCATTTGTCCATTGTAAAATAAAACCAAATGAACTAACTCAAATTATTTCAGCTATGGAAAGAGATATCAAGGCAAATGGAATCATAATATGCTGGCCTATTATTGTTGGACCATCAAGAGGGATGCTCCACAGGTGAAATATAGCAGAAAATCGTCATTTCTTACTTCCTAGGTGAGTTCGTATGTTCGAATATTGTATAGTTACGAATGTAGAAAGTATTAAAGTGTTTGAAATTATAAATTCCTGTCTCTCGGAAACCTTGCGTGATGGAGAAAAACCGATATCATACTCGTATTTGAATTTAGGAGAAAAAATACTATCAGAATCAATCATTTTTCTTTCTGAGACAAAAAATGAAGTTTATTTTTTGTTGCCCAGTGCTATCAATCTTTCATATTCGTCTTAGATTTTAAGTTGAGGATTAAGGACTCTCCTGGCGCACCACTATCATCACCACCTATCATATCATCGGAGCAGCGTAACCCCGCCTTCTAGGCGCCCCAACCACAAGAGTGGGTTACAATTACGCCTATGATAGGAGCACACTAGTAAAATTCATATCAAATTCCGTTGAGGTGAAGTCATATGATGAAAGTTAAAAATTAAATTGTACCTGTTGGTAGGTGCCATTTGTCCTCAACTTTGTTAAAATATTTTATATAAAATTAACTGTAGCGCTTTCGGAAGTTATATTCCATCTTCTGCAGGTTGAGCTCGTTGTTATGTACGGTGATGTATACTCCAACTGTTTGTAGCAGCAACTGACTTGTTTTTGATGATCTCGTATAATGGGTTTGACTGGGGTGCGTTCTCATTAAGAAGTGAGGTGTTGTTTCATTTATAATTTCGAGATCTTCAAATAGGATGAAGACCTTGAAATTATAAAGGAAACAAACAACACCTCACTTCTTAATGAGAACGCACCCCAGTCAAACCCGTTATACGAGATCATAAAAAACAAGTCAGTTGCTGCTACAAACAGTTGGAGTACACATCACCGTACACAACAGCAACGAGTAGCGGAAGCTCAACCCGCAGAAGATGGAAGATAACTTCCGAAAGCGCTCCAGTTAATTTTATATACAATGGTTTAACAAAGTTGAGGACGGCGGCACCTACCAACAGGTAAAATTTAATTTTTAACTTTCATCAAATGATAGGAGAGAACACCTGAAATGTAATTACAATCTAACTAACTCAATAGCACTATCAAACCCGTATATTTACGGCCATACGGACATAAGCTCTCCATATATCCCTATCCTGAGCTAATGTTTTCTAATCATTCGATGTATAATCTGCTTCCTTCAAATCATAGTTAATGTTATTCTCCCATCTTATTCTTGATCTACCAACTGGGTGTTTTCCCTTTGATTTTCCTACAAGAAGGTGGGGCATTGAATTTAAAAAAAAAACGTTCAATATCTGTGAAGGTCCATGACCCTCAGGTTGGGAAACATTACAACAAATCTTCATTAAACTGACAGAGTTCAAAATGAAATAAAAAAGCAATTACAGGAAAAAGACACATGTTTGATAAAATGTATGAATTCCATTATGCAAACATCATGAATGTAGGTCTTGCTTTAATTTATTGAAATGTTCTCTTTTTATCAAACTTAAAAAAAAAATCATTTGTAATGAATTGCAGCAGAGTTCCATTTAAATTAGATTTTTTTCTTATCAGTAATACCAACCTAAATACCCTCTAACTACCCATATGTTCCGCTGCTATTTTTTATAAACGTGCAACGTCAGCATTTTTCTCTTTTTCCTCCCTCCCCCCCCCTCCTCACAGTTAGCAAGATATGAAACTCAATATCCACACAACAGAGGGCAGAAAAACACATTAAAGACAAGATACGTTCTACTTTATAGCCTTGTATTGACAGTCTTTTTTTTTAACAAGAATAATGGCATTCTGCACTCTATGAGACGGTAACTTACATCCCTTTAGGGTAATTCGTTACATCGCTGTTTTACAAGTTCATCTCAGTATATTTGGAATAGCTGGACGGCATTGTGCATCAACCGGCTATGCGACATTATGTAAGTTTCGAGAAAAATGCATTTGAAATTTGGGTCAATTTTCACAATTTATTGCAGCGCTTCACTATGTTGATTGCCCGTTTATAAAAAGGTAGGTGTCGCGCGACAATGCATGGCAATGATTAATAGGGCCTCTGGTCCCGAGGGTCGCGGGTTCAAACCCGGTCGCGGTCGATGGATATTTTAGGACGGAAAAATCCAAGGAGCAAGTCCTCCGGGAGGGACTTTAAGCCGTAGGTACCGAGTCTGAAGATTTTCAGGCTCGTAAAAAATCCTTAAGCCTGAATGAAAAGGCCTCTAAGCAAACTTTACCGAATTTTCCCGTCCTAGTACTACCTTGGTTTCCTAGATGTCAGTATGAGGCGGAACGCTGATCACGGACCACTCAAAAATGACATCTATACGAAAACAAGTGTAACTAAATTAGTACGGTTCAAATTCTTCCCTGTAGGGGGAGAAAGCCTAAATCTCTGTAAAGGGAAAACATGGGCTTACAATAAATCTTTTTTCTTATGAAGGTTGAAACATTGCTTGCATATATGAAAATGTACGGCATTAAAAAACGGATTAAATAAAAGCAAATCATTAGGGCTTTTGTTTTTTGCATTTTGTTAACTTTTTTCGGAATAGGTCATTTTTTGGTAATTTTTAAGTCATTTTGAGCATTTTTTACACTTTTCCAGAATGCTGTGACATTATTTGTATTTGATTTAAGATTTTTATTATAATTCAGTATTCTTCCTTGTCAATAAAATTTCTTGGAATTAAGTAGTTGTTTCGCTAACTACTACCCCTATTTTTCAAGGTATGTGCATAATGAACTTGCCCACTTCTAGGAATATTATTCAATTTCTTAGAGCTTATGCTAGCTTCTACCCTCATTCCGATTGTTAACTTCAATTCAAAATTGCTGTAAAAGTGCACTATGTATTTAAAATGGATTTTCCGCAATAAAAAGTACTGTAACATGTATTTTTAAATACTTTTCTTTTAATATTTTGATGTTAAGTTAAATTTTATGTAATTCAGTAATCAAATGAGTACTTAATCTAATAAATAGTATTTTTATTGGCAATTCTTAACTTTTTATTCGTCATTTTTTTATTATATCGGTCATTTTTTGTATTTTGTAGGTCACAAATGCATTTTTTATTTTGCATTTTTTACCAATTTATAGGTCATTAAATGCCTTGCCCCATTGATTAACATGCGAAAATATTATAGTGGCGGTAGTCGGCATCTTTTATTTAATTATATATAACAGCTGCGGGGTAAAAATGCGAGTTGCTGCACAATCATCATAGAGAGGCGATACTAGCCTACCTAATACAGGCTTTCCACTTTACAGCAGTTTGCCCTTGATTCCTGCTTTCCAGAGATGCCTATCTTCCCATTGTCCCTCTTCCATACTCCTCTTCATCATGGCATCATATATTCCCTCATACCATGTTCTTCTACTTCTCCCCCTCTTCTTTCTGCCTGGTACCATCCAATCCAACACCTGTTTAGGCCACTGGTCTTCCGACATCCGTTGTACATGTCCATACCACTGTAGAGCTCTCTTTGTTATCCTTTCGATAACAGTTTCTTGTGCATCCATTTCTTGTCTGATATATATATTTCGAATATGTTGTAGCCTGGATATTCTCATACTTCTCCGTAATCCATCCATTTCTGTCGCCAAGATTCTTTTCTGCATCCTTTCAATTCATAATTTGTTAACATGTCTGAAGAAGGTATACTTACTTACTTACTCACTGGCACTATCGACCCCGCAGGTTCATGGCCGCGCGGACATAAGCTCTCCATACATCCCTATCCTGAGCTAATGCTTTCCAATCATTCCCTGTATAATCTACTTCCCTCAAATCATACTTAATGTTGTTCTCCCACCTCATTCTTGGTCTACCAACTGGGCGTTTTCCCTCCGGCTTTCCTACAAGAAGCTTCCATGCACGTATTTCATTCCTCATATGTGCAACATGTCCTGCCCATCGCAGTCTACGAGACTTAACCGTTCTTATTATATCTGGCTTCCTATAGAGACCATGTAGTTCATTGTTATGTAGTCTTCTCCATTCACCTGTCTGTTCATCTCTCTTTGGTCCAAAAATTTTCCTAAGAACTTTATTCTCAAATACTCGTAATCTCCTTTCCTCCCTTAAAGTAAGAGTCCATGTTTCGCACCCATATAATATAACTGGTAGAATAACAGTTTTATATATTTTCAGCTTAACGTTTTTTGAAAGGAGTTGGGACATCAAAAGTCTCTGCAATGCATAATAGCATGCATTTCCAGAATTGAGCCTATGTTTAATTTCTTTGTGCCTCTCATTCCTATTTGTGATTATTGTTCCTAGGTATTTGAATTCAGCCGCTTCCTCAAAATTTCCCTCATTTGTCATTAGCTGTCCATTTCCATTATTACCTGAAGAAGGTACAGTGTACCGAAACAGTGTCACTGAATTATATCTTAATAAAATATGAAAATCAAATAAAACTAAGTTTTATTTTTATTTAATTAATATATATGGATTTTCATCAAGCAAACACCAACTCAATTGATTATGTTTATTAATGTTTGGGAAGAATTAGCCTACAGGTTGGATGTATGTCATGTTACAAATGGGGCTCACATTGAATACCTATTAACTTATAATGTAAACTGGAGATGTTACTCTTTCATTAACATGAGTTTTGTTTTTGTCATAGTTAAAATATAATAATTCAACACCTTTAAAATCGCTGTATTCTTTATGTACAATCACTATATTGTCGTTTACTCTTCAGACCCAATTTCAAATAATCCGTTCACTTTAATATATTTCATTCATTCCCTATATAAATAATTTATCTCAAATCATAGTTAATGTTATTCTCGCGCCCTCATTCTTGGCCTTCTTAACTGGGTATATTCCTTTAACTTTCCTACATCAATTTTAATAATAATAATAATAATAATAATAATCATCATCATCATCATCACTCCAGGGATTAGGCAATTGCCCGTTCCGACTTCATAATGCATCAGCCCAACGTCTTCTAGGTCTTCCAACATCACGCCATCCTCTTGCTTGATAATTTCTTGCTAACAATGGATATCTCTCCTTACTCATTCCATCCATGTGATCAATCCATTTCTGTCTGTAATTCTTGACTTTATCCAATAAAGGCTGTACTTTCAATTCTTCTCTTATATCCTCATTTGTTATTCTATCAAGTCTTGTACATCCTTTTACTTGTCTTAGGAACCGCATCTCTGCCGTCTGTGTTCTATCCTTCTGTCTTTTCACTGGAGCCCAAGTTTCACATCCATACAATATTGTGGGAACCGCCATAATATTATACATTTTTATCTTGGTTTCTTTTCTAATTTTATTTTTGAATGTTCTCTGTGTTGTTCCACACACCATCTGAAATTTACTTATTTTGGAGTCAATATCTCTTTCCACATTGTAGCCAACATCACAGCCCAAATATTTGAAACTAGACACCTGTTCTATACTTTGATTTTCTAAAATGATAATAATGATAATAATAATAATAATATAATTGCGCACAATCGTGCAAAATTAATTAATTGGCATATTGCGCTAATGACATTGTCACTTTGGAACACAATTCCTGATGATAACTTGTACACTTTAGTCCGCACAGTTACATCTGCAACTGTCTTCCATTTGATGGTAAGTGATATTCACACACACTTTGTGGTGGAAGCCGTGGACTGCATAGTGGTTTATCTGGGCCTTAGTTCCTTGTTTGGTCCACACCAGCTCCTATCTATCATGGCAGACGTACCGTAGAATTCTTCAGGAATGGCATCCCGCTTCTGTCTTCTCTCTTGCATCTGTTGTTCGTAAGCTTTAGTGGATGGCAGGTAGCAGCGCATTCTGAGGTCTTCCAGGAAAAACTGTTCTCTTGCCAGTACATATACCAATCTCGAGGGAGTGAATTTAGAGACTGCTAGATATAACCCTAGCAATAGTTCCTGAACAATGAAATTTGTAATGAGAGCTTAGATGCGAGTCCTGTACTAACCAGATGTAGGTCTCAGCCAATAGGAAGTATGACCACACGTCATTGCTAACTCCCTCGCTAGCGAATATCAAATACAGTCACTGCTAAACATTTTTAAAATCTCACTACAAAGATTAATTAATGCAGGTAATCTTTATCGTAGACTGCGATGGGCAGGACATGTGGCACGAATGGGAAATGAAAGACGTGCATGAAAGCTTTTTGTAGGAAAACCAGAGGGAAAACGCCCAGTTGGTAGACCAAGGATGAGGTGGGAGAATAACATTAACTATGATTTGAGGGAAGTAGATTATACAGAGGATGATTGGAAAACATTGGCTTAGGATGGGGATATATGGAGAGCTTGTGTCCGAGCGACCATGAACCTACGGGTTCGATAGTGTCAGTGAGTTAGTTAGTTAGGAGGCATTGTGTAAATAAAAAATCACAACTGTTAAGTATTCAACTAAATACACATTCACATTGCATTATAATTTTAAGACTTCAGGCAGCAAGTGTACAAAATATTAAAATTAAAGTATACGGTTTTAAATCTAAAATCAACACATCCTCGTCTCACTATAATTCTCTATGGACTGTACATAGGAACTGTTTTGTTTGTTCACGTGGTAGACCGGGAATTCACAGATCAGCAGTCTGGATAGGCTCTCCCATTAGATTTACGGTCAAGGACATTGTTCAAATCCCTTGCGCGACCTATACATCAATTTTACAACTCTTTCTAAATAGTCTATATAGATAAGGGAGTAAAAGTATAAGCTTTCTGAAGCTAGGCTAATTGAACTAGCCTGAATTTATTTAATATTTTGTGTGAAGTGATGATTTCATATGAAATATCAGTTTTATTAGTTATCGGTTTAACTTGAATGAAGAGGCAATTGGACAGAGGACGGACATTGATAAATGATTTCAAATCCAATCAGAATATTGATCTAATCCAATGAGGCGTTAAATAAATTAATCCTGTCGTTTTATAATGACAAGCAGGCCTGTCCTTCATCGCTGTGTAAAGGAAATTAATAAATTTCAAACTCAAAGCATTTTTCTATTTCCTCTTCAGAGTTCGTATTTTTTTTATTATTTCATATTGCTTTTTGATTACATTTCTCGACTTTTTAAAATATATTTTTTTAATACGAGTTATTCAATTTATTTGAACGCGTTTCACTAAATTTTATAGAATCGTCCCGTGAACTCGTCATATCTCGACAGGGGGCTCTAGTTTATATATTATATACCCCATAATAATAATAATAATAATAATAATAATAATAATAATAATAAATAAATATGTATATATCATCATCATCATCTGCATTCATGGATTAGGTCTGTTGACCCGTTCCGACTTCAGCCCATCTCTTTCTAGGTCTGCCCACATCTCGGGTGCCCTTAGGTTTGTATTTTGTTATTTATTTTGGATATCTATCTTCATTCATTCTGTCTATGTGTTGCTTCCATTTTTGTCTATATGTATCCATTTTATCAGTTATTGGAAATATTTCAAGTTCCTGTCTTATTTCTGTGTTCTTGATTCTGTCTTCCTTAGTGCACCCTTTAACAGATCTCAAAAATTCCATTTCTGCCGCCGTTAAATATGTATGTATATATATATATATATATATATCCGGATATCCGGTTTTAACAATGTTATACATTTCTCCGGCACCAATGATTTGTCTTCAATTTCGCTTCATAATTTTCCTCCATACGTCTCTATTATAACACATTTCTTCATCTATTTCCCAGGCCTTCAAAGTTTTTCTAATTCCTTGGATCCACGTGAATAATAATAATAATAATAATAATAATAATAATAATAATAATAATAATAATAATAGTAATGATAATAATTATTATGGTTACTTACTTACTTACTCACTGGCACTATCGAACCCGTAGGTTCATGGCCGCGCGGACATAAGCTCTCCATATATCCCTATCCTGAGCTAATGCTTTCCAATCATTTCCTGTGTAATCTACTTCCCTCAAATCATAGTTAATGTTATTCTCCCACCTCATTCTTTGTCTACCAACTGGGCGTTTTCCCTCAGGCTTTCCTACAAGAAGCTTCCATGCAAGTCTTTCATTCCCCATACGTGCAACATGTCAGTAATAATAATAATAATAATAATTTTATTTTACCTGGCAGAGTTAATGCATTAAGGCCAAAGTCTACTACTCGACCAGGTTAAAAAAATACAAAAAAAAATTCTTACCTCTAAATTACAATAGCCAAACATGAATATACATGGTACGTCTGCAATATAATTATTATATACAAAATATTTTGATTCAATCTAGATTTAACGATTGAAATATAAAATGTACAAGATAGAAAAGTCAGATAAAAAACTGTAATGACATTGAATAAATTTAGTTGTCGACAAAAATTAATTATTTAAAACATGTATTTGTACAAGCGTGACTTAAAAGTGCCAAGTGTGCGGCAACCCCTGATATCTTGAGAAAGGGAATTCCAGGAGCAGGCAGAGGCTATACGCCCCGTGTGGGGAAACGCGTGCAACATAGCGGGAGTTCCTTAAAGAAGATAATTTATTTACGCTTAATTGCCTACAGATGTCAACGATTTATATGTGGTTAGCACATCACATCAGATATCTAGTAGACAACTAAAGTATTGCTTAGATGGATGAAGGTCGGTTAAATTTTGCACAGAGGCATTTTTATTGTTGAATTTTATCATTTATTGAATATATTTCTAATCCTCATCTTATTTCTTCATTTTATTATTATTATTATTATTATTATTATTATTATTATTATTATTATTATTATTATTATTATTATTATTATTATTTAATCTAATCTGATTGGATTAAATAATTTCCTTGCTTGGGATTTCTAAGAGTTTTGCTAGAAATGGTGTTGAGAGAAATAATAATAATAATAATAATAATAATAATAATAATAATAATAATAATAATAATAATAATAATAATAATAATAATAATAATAATAATCATGATCATCATCATTATCATCAATGGTGTTGAGAGAAATAATATTAATAATAATAATAATAATAATAATAATAATAATCATATCATCATCAAGAAGATTATTACTATTATTATTATTATTATTATTATTATTATTATTATTATTATTATTATTATTATTATTATTATTATTATTATTATTATTATTTCTCTCAACACCATTTCAAGCAAAACTTTTAGAAATCCCAAGCAAGAAAATTATTTAATCCAATCAGATTAGAACCCAGGATCGCTGCATGAGACTGAACAGCGTTGGTCGTAGGTAATTGAATTTCTGTTTTGTTTATAAATTCTGCGCGCAAGTCTAATTTTCAACACCAGTGTAAATATTTTGTATAGCTTTAATTAAGACATTGTATAGTTTATGGACATAGAGGGCTGGATTTCGAACACTAATAAGGTTATAAGATTTTCATTCAGAACCCAAGTGGCTTGTTGAGAGAACTTGGATATATATGTGTAGGGGGTTGGAGGGGTGGAGTCATTTTGTGTCCAGTTGGTTGTTGTAAGCCCCAGCGGACCCTTGGCCACTCTCCAACTGCGACTGATTTGAGTTTTGCACACTGCAGGAATCTCATTTCTACATATCCAGACTCCACACAAATTTAAACTTATATCCTCAGTGTTTTTATAATAGTAGTTCTAGCAACGACCACTTCCTGCTTCAACGACTTCTCTAACCTCAACAAAACGATTCATAAACCAACCAAACGACCTTTCGAACCCCAATTACATAACTTTTTCTCTTCTTGTGTTTTGTACCTCTCTACATTACATCTAAAGCAACTATGAATCAATTAATTTGTTCAATGAATAAGGTAAAAAGTAAGAAATTAAAATTGTAGACTTCCACGGCAGGTATTTTGATTCATGTATTTTATGTCTTTCGGGCTAAATGGCCGTAGTCTGGTTTTATTAACACTCAACGTTTCGTCTACTACTGCGGTAGACATCATCAGGAGATTCTGTGTGCTCTTTTACCTCTTAACTCTTCAAATATCGGCTGCAGATTGTCTGTGTGTTGACTGACTGACTGACTGAATAAGGTGAAGTCTAGCTTCGCCCAGTGAGTTGCGTATGTTAGAACCGACTAGGGCTCATTGGCAGCTAAGTAGATAGTGGTTATCGTTACGGGGTTTTAGTTCATTTAATCTGAGCCTAATTGGCGGCGCCAGTATTTGCGTGCCGATGATGATGAAAATTGAACAGATATTTGGGATGTGATGACCTGAAGTAGGACATCAGAATCCACACTGCCTTCAAGCCGAGAGTCGGAAATCCAGCAGTGTGGAATGAGCCACGCCACTCCAGGTGAGAGCACGCCATAGCGTAATGGTTAAGGCACTGCGCTACAAACCGGAAGGTTGAGGGTTCGAGTCCCGGTGGGGTCAGGATTTTTAAACTGACCCAAACATTCAGGTGTCACCATGACCCTGGTGGTCGACTCAGCCTCTAACGGAAATGAGTACCGGACGCTTGTTCTGGGGTAAAGGCGGCCGTCAGGTAGGGCTGACAACCCGGCTGACATCAAGTGCCGATTGTCTAGAAAAAGTGGGAGCCTTAACCTTCCACAACCCCAAGGGCCTCCTGAGGCCTGTAGTGGGATCACTTTACACTTTTCCATAGTAATTCCGCCCGATGGAAGGTCTTTCACTGCAATCACAGCATTTCCATGCTATGCTTTGCAAACTTTACTAGGGGATTGTAGGTGTGGTAGCTTCCCGATGATGATGATGACGATGGCCATGTGATTTCGGGAACCGTACTAAGTATAGGAGCGAAGAAAATTATATACGCAATTCGGGGAGTAAGTGCATTATAGTCGCGAACTTATTTGCAAGCCCTCGCTCTAAATCTCGGGGTCAAACACGTCCTTGACTATTAATTTACTACTTACTTCCCTTGTTGCGTACATAACTATTATTATAAAACAATAGAAAAACAAACGAGTTAGAAATTACTTACATTTGTGTCAAATTACATAATAATGAACAGTAATAACTTAGAGTTT
Organism: Diploptera punctata; assembly: GCA_030220185.1. Lineage (NCBI taxonomy): Eukaryota > Metazoa > Arthropoda > Insecta > Blattodea > Blaberidae > Diploptera > Diploptera punctata. Next base: position 154,500 of record JASPKZ010010250.1, read on the forward strand.
TACATGATCATGTTTTCTTTGCGGTCCGGAACATTTAAATAACTGGCAGGAGAAATTATTGTTTTGCTAATTTAAGGTTGAATGTAAATGCCTCTATAAAACTGTACTATTGAATAATAGTGTGATGGTTTTGTTAGATTTGGCACTTACTATCAGCGAGTCCCAAACAATGAAACTGACATTATACTACGTAACTGATTCATTTATAGTCACGTGTTTAATTGGACTAAATAAACATAATATCATCTTCACGGTATAGGCTCCATAGCTTATTTCGGCTCAATATTCCATCTCTTTCTTGGTCTGCCAGGATCTCTTCTCCCTCGTGGTTTGTACATACAAGCCTGTTTCGGAAATATGTTGTTATCCATTCGTTGCAGGTGTTCAGTCCATCGCTTCTTGTAATTATAGATTTGATGTAATATTGGCATTACTCCTAGTTCTTCTCTTATAGTATATAATAATAATAATAATAAGAATAATAATAATAAGAAGAAGAAGAAGAATACCCAGGAATAAATAAATAACTAAATAAATAAAAGAATAGAAAATGTTAAGAAATGTTATTTTTCAATAAATAGAGTATTTAAATTCAAAATACCCGACACGTGAAACAACAACCACATTGTATAGAACACTAATTAAACCAGTGTTAACTTAAAGGAGTGGAACCTGGTTTCTGACTGAACACGACAAATCTCAACTGGCTGCTTTTGAAAGAAAGATAGACCTACTCAGGAGGATATCCATCCATCCATAGTAATTCTGACCGAGGGCAGGTCTTTCACTGCAATCATAGCATTTTCATGCTATGCTTGCAGCTTTACTAGGGAATTGTAGGTGTGGTAGCTTCCCGTTGCTTTCCACGCAGGTGAAGGATGATGATGATGATGATAAGGATGATGATGATGGCCATATGATTTCGGAGACCGTATGGGCCTTAAAGTTTTCCTGACATTTATCTTACAGGTGAGGAAAAACTCCGATAAAAACCTCACCCAGAAAAACTGTCCTGACCGGGGATCGAACCCGGGCCCGCTGCGTGACAAGGCAGCACGCTACCTCGAGACCACAGCGGTGGACCAGGAGGATATATATGGACCTATTAAGGAAAATGGAGAATGGCGAATGTAATGTACAGGGCATACGCAGAGGATGATCACAAATTATGTAATTAGAAGAATAATAGATGGTAAGCCAGAAGAAAGACGGAAAAATGGAGACTGAATTTGACATGGATGGACGGAGTTCTAAAGTAAAGTAAAGTGATCCCACAACAGACCCGGAGGCCCTTGGGGTAGTAGGAAGGTTAGGGCTCCCACTTTTTCTAGACAATCGGCACTTTATGTCAGCCGGGTTGTCAGCCCTGCGTGACGGCCGCCTTTACCCCCAGAACAAGCGTCTGGTACTCATTTCCGTTAGAGGCTGAGTCGACCCCAGGGCCATAGTGCCGCCAGAGGGTTTGGGTCAGTTTAAAAATCCCTAACGGAAATGAGTACCAGACGCTTGTTCTGGGCTAAGGACGGCCGTCACGCAGGGTTGACAACCCGGCTGACATAAAGTACCGATTGTCAAGAAAAAGTGGGAGCCTTAACCTCCTACTACACCAAGGGGCTCCGGGCCTGTTGTGGGATCACTTTAGTTCTTCTTCTTCTACTACTACAAGGTTTAGGCTATGCAGCCTGTTCCTGCGAAGTTAAAAGTGGAGTCCATCTTCTACGTGGTCGGCCAACATCCCTTGTTCCTCTGGGATTATACAGGAAGGTTCTTTTTGGTATTCTTTCGTTGTTCATTCTCATTAAGTGTTCTATCTATTTCTTATTATTTTCGCTGATTTTATCTTCAATTTTATATATATTTAATTCTTCTCGTATAGTTTCATTCCTTATTCTATCCGCTCTTGTGCATCCTTTCACATTACGTAAAAACAGCATTTCCGCAGTCTGTATCCTGTTTTTATCCCTTGATTTCATTATCCAATTTTCACTTCCATACAACAACAAAGGAACAGCCATTGTTTTATATAATTTAAGTTTCGTATCTTTCCTTGTTTTCCGACCTAAGGTTCTTTTTATTGTTCCACAAATAGCCTGAAATGTATTTACTTTATTTTCTCTATAAGTTGTATCACTTTAGTTTATTTTACATATTTCAACATCCATCTACCCTTCTTGAAATATAACCGATTCTGGTAGGAGATGTCAGAGATCCTAAATACTGGACATTAGATAAGTAATGTAACACTGTTGTAAATCAGCGATCCTAGTGTTGAGTATTGTAATCTTGTAGTATGTTGTAGAGTAGTCTTTGTTGTATAAATCTGTAATATTGAAAGTCTCGAAATAGCAATATTTTGTGAATACATTCACTAATTCTCACATTTAGTAAGTAATACCACCCTAAAAGATGTTCAGTAGAATTTGTTTAGAAAGTGGAATTGGGCAGTACTCGAACATCCACCAAATTCACCAGACAGGAGCCCTTGTGACTATAACTTATTCACAAAAATTCAAGAATTTTTACGAGGCAATCAATAGTTGATATCCAGAAAGCTCTAGATCGATCAGATGAGAAGCATATCCAGAAATGATGCTGCAGATAGAGTGCTCCGACTTCTAAGGATTTGGCAGACTGTAAATAATTAATTTTTATGATGTTACTAGCCAATACCCAGTGTACGCTGCTACACCTAAATAACTGATAATGTGTTTTTGCATTTAGTTGAATAAGCGAAAGGAAAAATAAATATAAATTTATATATTTATTATTTGTATATACCCCGTGCTGATTACCCGGCGTTGCCGGGGAATCTACGCATCCAGATGTACTTGACATAAATGAGCTGGAAGACAAAATTCGTTATTTTGAGTTATTAATAAAAGAAGACCCGTCATGCGCTGCTTGCCCGGAAATCTACTTATCTCGATCTTCTTGGCATAGGTGAAAGACAAAAATGGTTATTGTGAGTTATCCTTAAAAGATAAACATATGCTGTCACGGATTTTTTGTAGAGTTTTATGAGATATTCAATTCTGTGTACATTAATTTTGTGTATTTGTTTGGTTTAGGCAGCGTAAGCCATTTAAGGGTAAAAAAGGGACTTTTTCACGTTTTTCACTGCAAAGGGTGTTTTTAAGGGTGTAGAAGTTTCAGTATCTCAACTCTCTTATAGCCTATGTTCATCCAGGGAATCTCCTGAACATTTTGCAAAAACCTCCATCACAATCGGACCAACGGTATGGCCGCGCATAAAATACGAACAAAGAAACAAACATTCATTTTTATATATTACATAGGGGTGTTACCAGTATTTATCGAAAGCAATAGTATATGGCTACATTTAAAACCTATTAGATATTGATAAAAAAAACTGTAATACATCCAAATGCTCGAAATAATGAGTTTCACACACTCATGGCCTCCTTATAACAAACGAAACATCGGTTTCATTAAAGAATGCCACAGTGATTATTGGATTTCTAGCAGCTAAAATTAACAAGAGTTCATAAGATATGAAATTGTTTCTTCTTGAAATTCTTTACATTTTATGTAACAAGTTTCTTGATGAAGTTTTCGTTAAAAACTCTGATTAATTCTAATGAAGAAATAATATAAATATTTTAGGATGTATCCAGAGGGCTCATTTAAGTTGCACACGTTACTATTTTACAAACAATTTCACGAGATAAAACAGATGAAAGTATGTTACAACCACAACATTATTGAAAGAATGTCTTTTTAAGTTATAAATATTTTCTTTAACATTTCACTAAAGACTTAAGTTTCTCTCATTTTATTTTGCACAATCAAGTTTATAGAGTTCTAACTTGCTTATAAAGGAAGTTCGACTTTGTGAAACTTTATATTCTCCATTTTATGATATTTAAAACATGTTGCCGGTGAATAGAGAAATCCCAGAATCTCATATTATTATTTTGTAACTATTTAACTCATGCCCTAAATGGGAGTCAATGACCAATCATATTTCAATGATTTTTTATTTACAACCAATCACAGTCGTTTTCACCTCGATTTTTTCAGTTTAATTTTATCACTGTAAAATCAAGCTCCTCCTTTTAACATTCTGAATTGGTCATAGCATTATTTTACAGCAACTACATATGGCTACCAGATTGTATTTATAGTGCACGAATGGTAACACATACTTGCGGGAGATAATATAAAAACATTTGTAGCAATTGATTATACCACAAAAAAAACACGGTTTGCACTTTCTTAAACATATTTTTTTTTCCAGGCAATAACGTTCCAGAAAAATATAATTGACATATTTACATCATAGGACATCACAAATTAATTAATAGGCTATACAGTTTGATGTGTTTCATTTTTTTAGGTGCATTGTTACAATATTGCGATCCTTTGGCAATAAATAATATGATCTGATTGCAGTGACTATTTAACTCATGCCCCAAATGGGAGTCAATGACCAATCACGTTTCAATTATTTCTGTTTTACAACCAATCAGAGTCGTGTTTCACCAAATATTTATCAGTGTTATAATTACCATATTAAAGAAAGCTCCTCCTTACAATATTGCGTTCCTTTGGCAATAAATAGTATGATCTGGTTGCAGTGATAAACAAAAGAAGCAGTAGAAGCGTACCTATCGTTTCTCATTTGTTTTCAAACATCGCCGTTTACATTAAATATATAAATATTTTAAAATAACTATAGTTAAATAATGATTTGTGAGTAAACAGCTTAATTTTATTCGTTAAATAGTCCTAACAAATACCACTCTTGATTTCCAAATTCTCTACATAAATTCACTCCTCACTTCGTGAGTCGTGAATTTATCGATAATTTGGAAATCACTCGTGGCATTACCTATGAAAAATTCACTCCTCACTTCGTGAGCAGTGAATTTATCGATAATTTGAAAATCACTCGTGGCATTACTTATGATAATTTCAGTTGTTCTAGCTATTTAAGGCGTTGTCCGGGTATTTACTTCACTTATCGCAATTCTCTTATCAGAAATCAGCAACCCAGAAAGCTAGGATTCGACACTAATTTCGGTCACTTTTTACATTTACTTTTAATATTTAGACTCAGGAACCAGGCTCAGCATTACCAAACTCTTGAGACCACTTCAGAGAATCCTTGACAAAGGCTTAAAAATAGGGGCATGTTCTAGGAATTTAGTGTTACCGTTGTTTATGTACGAATAAAACTTCAATTTTTAAAATCTGATTCAAATTATGTTTCAAAAAACCTTACATAAATCGATAAACATGATAAAAACCACAGAGGAATTTCGTAGGCTTCTGTTATTTTAAGTTATTGAATAATTCTCTAAATCACTGGCACTATATAAATCATATAAATCATAGATTCATGGCCGCGCGAATATAAACTATACATACTGTATATCCCTATCCTGACCTAATATCTTCCATTCATCCTCTGTATGAACTAATTACCTCAAATCATGGTTAATGCAATTCTCTCACGTCATTATTGTTTTACGAACTGGACGTTTTCCCTGTAGTTTACCTACAAGAAGTTTCCATGCCCCTCTTTCATTCCTCATTCGTGTCGCAAATCCTGTCCATCGCATTCTACAGACTTATTTGTTCTTATTATACCTGGCTTCCTATAAAGACCATAAAACTCACTGTTATGTAGTCTTCTCGATTCACCTTTTGCTGATCTCTCCTTGGTTCAAAATCTTTCTTAAGAACTTTATTCTCAAATACTCCTAATCTCCTTTCCTCCCCTAAACATTATGAGTCCATGTTTCGCATCCATATAATATAACTGGGGAATAACACGAGATTACAAGTATTTGAGAATAAAGTTCTTAGGAAAATTTTAGGACCAAACAGAGATGAACAGACAGGTGAGTGGAGAAGACTGCATAACAGTGAACTACATGGTCTTTATAGGAAGCCAGATATAATACGAACAGTTAAGTCTCATGGACTGCGATGGGCAGGACATGTGACACGAATGGGGAATGAAAGACGTGCATGGAAGCTTCTTGCAGAAAAAACCAGAGGGAAAACGCCCAGTTGGTAGACCAAGAATGAGATGGGAGAATAACATTAACTATGATTTGAGGGAAGTAGATTATACAGGGAATCATTGGAAAACATTACCTCAGAATACGGATGAATGGAAAGCTTTTGTCCGCGCACCATGAACCTGTGGATTCGATAGGGCCAATGAGTTAGTTAGTTAGTTATATTTTAATTCAACTTTTTTGAGAACAATTGGGTTGCATAAGAGCATACATTTCTAGAATTGAGCCTATGTTTAATTTCTTTCTGCATCTCTTTCCTATTTGTGATTATTGTTCCTAGGTATTTAAATTCAGCCATTTCCTCACAATTTCCCTCATTTGACATTAAATATTCATTTCCATTATTATAATATATTTCTTCTTCTTCTTCTTCTTCGGCTTTCCCCCACTTTTAGGTTTTCCGTCTTCAGTTTCCATTTATCTCTATCATTCCAATCTCCCTCTTGCAAATTCCTATCATCCATTATGGTTCTGACGTAGGTTTTCCATTTCCATCTTGGTCTGCCACGTTTATTTTTTCCAGGGGTGATCATTGATAGGCCTATATATATATATATATATATATATATTATATATATATATATATTGGCCATCTTTAATTTTCCGTTCTATATTTCTATGTGCGAATTTATATTTCATTTTATTGATGTTTAACTTCCAGTCCCAATTTCTTAGTGTTACTCAACAAAGTGTGTCTGTTATTGTATTTAGAAGTTAATAAACAATTGCAATTATTATTTTTTTACAAAGACATCCGGCTGGTTTCTGAAGAACAATGCTTGCTCAAGATGAATGGATCTAAGAGAACAGCTCCGTTCCATTACAGCACCATGGGTGGTATGAACTTTACTGTATCTCTTTTGTTTTAAACTCCAAGAAAATTAATCTTTATAACAAGAAATTTTCCTGTCCCACCTACAAAATATCTCTATCGCCTTTACTAACTGAACCAGAGTCTCTTTGTTTCTTTCACATTAAAAAATATATACTGCCAATATTGTATCAATGGGAATTGGTTATTTTTAAATATAACCATTTTTGGCCATAATAATAATCCTATAGTAGTAGTGGCGACAGTATATAAAACTGTTATTCTCCAAGTTATATTATATGGGAGCGGTTCCGTGGTGCAAGCTGTTAGACGATCGCCTCTCACCGCTGGGGTCCCTAGATCGAGTCTCGGTCACTCCACTTTGGTTTCGTGGTGGACGAAACAGAGAATGGGCAAGTTTTTCTAGGGGTTTCTCCCAATTTCCCTTGCCACAATTTTGGTCCACCATTTATCCATATTAGTAGAAGCACCAGTATTTTAATATTCTAAAGCTCTTGATTTGTCATCATTCGCTTGCGGGCTTCCCAATAATATTCAGCAATTTGGAATGGTGTTCCAACTATTTTCTGAAGATCAGCGCAGAACATCAAGTGATCCTTGTTCATTATCGCATTTGTGTCCTTGCATACTATGCAGTGTGGAGAGTATAGTTGCTTAATTCTATGTAGATGTGCTGCCAAGCAATCATGACCAGTTTCAAGACGAAATGATGCAACTGCAATTGATCGGAGGATGTTTGGTATTGTATCTGGTTCTAGTAATGTCTTCCATATCTTGGTTTCACATTGGATTTTGTTTTGTTCGGCTATATGGGATTTTATTTTCATTTTGGTGTAGAGTTGTACTGATTTGTAAGATGGGTAATTGATATTACTTTGTTGGATGAGTGTACCTTTTCTTGCAAGCATATCACCCTTCTCATTACCTTCCACGCCACAATGTGCTGGAATCCATTGTAGAACAACATTGCTGTTTAGATTTTTTAACATCCTGATGCAATTTTTGGCTTCTATTATTCTGTGGTCTTGGATGGTCTGGTTGTGTTTTAGTGCCATTATGGCTGAGCTAGAGTCAGAAAGTATTACAGCATTTTGGAAGGAATTGGTATCTTATCTCATCCATTTCGTTTAATTTCATTCATCTGCCCCGTCATGGTGCGTCAGGCTTGGTCGGCCGGCACCCTTGCCATTCAGAGTCCTCTATATAGGAACTTCATCTCATCTCATCCCTGAGTTGGACACGAGTTCAGGATGTGTATTGATATTATATGGATGCGAAACATGGACTCTTACTTTAAGGGAGGAGAAACTACTAAGAGTATTTAAGAATAAAGTTCTTAGAAAGATTTGTAAACCAAAAAGAGATGAACAGACAGGCGAATGGAGAAGACTTAATAACGGTGAGCTACATAATCTCTATGGGAAACCAGATGTAATAAGAACACGTCAGTTTCGTAGACGGTGATTGGCAGGACATGTGGTACGAATGGCGAATGAAAGATGGTCATGGAAGTTTTTGTAGGAAAACTATAAGGAAACCGCCCAGATAGTAGACCAAGGATGAGGCGGGAGAATAACATTAACTATGATTTCAAGGAAATATATCATACAGGGGATGATTGGAAAATATTAGCCAATGATAGGATACTTATGTTCGTGTGGCCATGAACCTACGGGTTCGATAGTGCCAGTGAGTTAGTTAGTTAGTTAGTTATAGTAGTGGATATTAAATACAAAATTGGTACCTGGTAAGTCAGTCGTCCTCAATTAAATTATTAAACTTCTTCAAGTTATTCCAATATGGAGGCATTTCGAAAACAATATGTCATCTTCTGCATTTTAACTGGTACTTTCTATAGTTTATAGACTATAATGTATTTCTATGTGTGAACATGTATTTAGTTTTATGGATGTTTACTTCCAGTCCCAATCCTTAGTGTTATTCAATAGAGTGTGTTAGCCCTAATTATCTCCTCGGTATCGGCTAATAATGCATCATCATAAGTAATGCCACGAGTGATTTCCAATTTATCTAGAGGATTTGGAAAACAAAAGTGGCATTTGTTCGGACTATTTAACGAATAAAATTAAGCTGTTTACTCACAAATCATTATTTAAATATAGTTACTTTAAAATATTTATATATTTAATTAAACGGTGATGTTTGAAAACAAATGTGAAATGTTTGGTTATGTTTTATTTGTTCATTATTTGATCATACTATTTATTGCCAAATAGGATTGCAATATTGTAAAAATGCGCTCCAGTGGAGAAAGAATAAAACACATCAAACTGTATATTATAACAAACATAATAAATTTTTAATTAATTTTTTTTGGGAAACAACTCAGTAAAATCAGTATTTAAAACCACAATTATTGAACACACAATTATCAAATGTGTAGGTCGAAGGAATCTGTTCATTATTTGCTATATTCAACGTGTTCGTTAGAGAGTCAGTCACTGCAAAATAATGCTGACCTGTTCAGAATATTAAAAAGGAGGAGCTTTCTTTATTTTGGTAATAAAAATTCGATAATTATGGAGGTGAAACACGACTGTGATTGGTTGTAAAACAAAATTCATTGAAACGTGATTGGTCATCGACTCCCATTTGCGGCATGAGTTAAAAACCAGCACAAATTAGCAGTTTATTAACACCATTGAGTTGCAGACCTTCTTCATCCTGTCGGATAACACTGTTTGTCTCATGAGTACCATGCAGTTTTTATCGTGTTTTCAAATATGTATTCGGAATTTCTCCATCACCTGCAGTTTTTTTTATTTCAATTTCAATTAATGGATTTAAATAATTATCTTTTTAATAAACGTTTTCTCATCTATTTGTCCATTGTAAAATAAAACCAAATGAGCTAACTCAGGAGATTTCAGCTATGGAAAAGAGATATCAAGGCAAATGGAATCCTAATATGCTGGCCGATTATTGTTGTTCCATCAAGAGGGATGCTCCATAGGCGAAATATAGCAGAAAATCGTCATTTATTACTTTATAGATGAGTCTAAATGTACGAATATTGTGTAGTTACGAATGTAGAAAATATTAGTGTTTGAAATTATAAATTCCTGTCTCTCGGAAACCTAGCGTGATGGAGAAAAACCGATATCATATTTGAATTCAGGAGAAAAAATGCTATTTGAATCACATATTTTTCTTTCAGAGACAAAAAAAAAGTTTATTTTTTGTTGCTCAGTGTTATTCTGCGTTAGCCAACTTGTTAAATTGCCAGCTTTACTCAACTAAGAAGGGCATACATTTGAAATTCTAGTGTAAATGTAAAGTGGACATAAATTGAATGCTTGTTAAACGTAGTTATTAGTCACATTGAGAAATTGAAATTTCTTCCGCGGTTAAAAGTCAGTTTGACAGTTGGACAGGCCGCCGGGGCCCGGTACAAATTGAGTTTTTTTTTTGTACAACTGGACGCCAGTGTTTTGTTTAATGACGTCACTTGATGATATATGAGCTGTTCTAATTGTCATTTCAAATGCGCACCATAATATTTTGCTCTAATTGGTTGCTCAGCATGCGGACTAATGACCATAGATTGAGCATTAATTATATTCTCGTATAAAAATCATAATCATGTTTAAATTCATGATGCACGTCCGCCATTCAACTACAAATTTGTTGTCAAATTTGTCTATGAAATACAGAGTGAAGTTTTCCTCCTTAGTGTTCATTGCATATATTAACAAGCAAATTAAAAGTAATGGCATTTGAAGGAAAATGTCTATATATTAATACCTGAAGAAAAAACTGTGTACCCTTTTCTAAGCACATTGTACGCACGGAGGAGTGTGATATTTGGCATAATTAAAGTTCATATAATAATAATAATAATAATAATAATAATGTTTTATTTTAGTTGGTCAATCAATCGCAATTTGCAATGTTTCGCAACGAAACTCGGTATATCTAATTGAAATAAGACTAGAAAGGTATTTCCCAAGAATAAGCGAAATCCGACCGTAAGAAGTGGAAATTTACATATATATATATATATATATATATATATATATATATGTATATCTCTATCATATATATATGATAGATAGATAGATAGATAGATAGATAGATAGATAGATAGATAGATAGATAGATAGATAGATAGATAGATAGATCATCGGTTGATTAATCATTGACATCGTCCGATTCCAAATAGCCAATTTTGTCGGTCCTTCCAATCTCCTGGTTGTAGATGTTTCTCATTCATGTATAAATATATTCTCTGACTCCAAGAAGTTTTAGGTCTTCCTCTGCCTCGTCTTCCCTCCGATGGTATTAGAGTATTTGAGGCCTAGGGGATCATTTCATCTTATCTTTTCTGTGAAATTCTTCCTTATTATGGGCAGATCAGGCTCTTAGCTGCGGTGAAAGCAACTTATCTAAGGATGGACACCTGAAAAGAAACTCCTGATCCTCCAGATTGGGGGTTGATGTGATAGGCCAGCTCCCTCCAACTAGAAAAAAAATACAATTCTGAAAAACCTAATAGAGATTTACATGAAAACAGCAATTTGAAAATCGTTCAAGCTGCTGTCATGTTTGTATTCTATCAACAGTAAACTAACAAGAGGTTGTGTTTTTCTGAAAAAATCACTAGCGACAAAGTCACGAGGGATTTTTATCTAATGAAAAACTCAACATCACGTTGGAATTGGAGAGACTATTTAGTGAATAATACAACATAAGAAGCTAAAAATAATTATAATATTTACCAAATGTGAGGTTATGTATTCCAATCTTACTTCCGGATGATTTCTAAACCGGCTGTATAGTTATAAATAGCATGTCTTTACTGTTAAATCTCTTTTGGCTTGGGAAAAATCAATAACAGATGGTTATATGAGAAATAATTATTAACAATAATGCAGATTCATTATAAAACATTTAATAAATTTTTGGAGCAACAGAACTAACTTTCTTTTTGTATTTTTTGAAGTTGTTTTCTTTTGGCATTTCTGGCTGTACCACATCGATCGTACATTGTTGAATCAATATCCTTGTTAGAGAAGTTAATTTGCGCAGATATCTCTCATTACGAACAGGAAGAGGTAAGATTATCAACAGGAAGATATCCTTGTTAGAGAAGTTAATTTGCGCAGATATCTCTCATTACGAACAGGAAGAGGTAAGATTATCAACAGGAAGATATCCTTGTTAGAGAAGTTAATTTGCGCAGATATCTCTCATTACGAACAGGAAGAGGTAAGATTATCAACAGGAAGATATCCTTGTTAGAGAAGTTAATTTGCGCAGATATCTCTCATTACGAACAGGAAGAGGTAAGATTATCAACAGGAAGATATCCTTGTTAGAGAAGTTAATTTGCGCAGATATCTCTCATTACGAACAGGAAGAGGTAAGATTATCAACAGGAAGATATCCTTGTTAGAGAAGTTAATTTGCGCAGATATCTCTCATTACGAACAGGAAGAGGTAAGATTATCAACAGGAAGATATCCTTGTTAGAGAAGTTAATTTGCGCAGATATCTCTCATTACGAACAGGAAGAGGTAAGATTATCAACAGGAAGATATCCTTGTTAGAGAAGTTAATTTGCGCAGATATCTCTCATTACGAACAGGAAGAGGTAAGATTATCAACAGGAAGATATCCTTGTTAGAGAAGTTAATTTGCGCAGATATCTCTCATTACGAACAGGAAGAGGTAAGATTATCAACAGGAAGATATCCTTGTTAGAGAAGTTAATTTGCGCAGATATCTCTCATTACGAACAGGAAGAGGTAAGATTATCAACAGGAAGATATCCTTGTTAGAGAAGTTAATTTGCGCAGATATCTCTCATTACGAACAGGAAGAGGTAAGATTATCAACAGGAAGATATCCTTGTTAGAGAAGTTAATTTGCGCAGATATCTCTCATTACGAACAGGAAGAGGTAAGATTATCAACAGGAAGAAGCAAAATTATCGGTCTTCTTCTTCTTAAACTTAATTTGTAGGATTTTCATCCTGTTTATTTCCAAAATCACTCCTCGGAGGAAGACGTATTGGATGTACATTCATTGTCTATCCATCTCTTGGCTGGTCTTCCTCTTGTTCTTCTCCCGTCCATTGGTCTATCTTCTTTAGCTCTTTTTGCAAGCCGGTTTTCTTCCATTCTTTCTATATAACCCTTCCAATATTTTCGTCTATCTATAATAAATTTGGTTATGTCTTGAATATGACATTTGTCCCTAATTTCTGTGTTGTGTATTTTATCAAAAAAATGTTTTCCCCTGAATAGTTCTTAAGATTTTCATTTCACATGTGCTTATTATTTGTTTAGTTTTTGTTGTATCAGCCCTAGTTTCTGCTTCATATACGATAACTGGTCGAACTATCGTTTTGTATATGCGGGTTTTGCTTTCTATTGACATATATTTGTTAAAATTATTGGTGTATGAGTTAAATAGTCAATTTAATTGGATACATATGATATAATGAACCAAAATAAATATATACTCCATAAACCAGCAAAATCGGACCATATATACGATTTGATGGGGAATTGGTTAGTTTACGCAATACCTGCGCGACGGACTTTGTTAACGACTGGCTTATTTTGATTCTTAACTTTATCTCTAGATTGCTAAGTAAGACAGAATGAATGTAACGTGCCCACATATATAAAAACGTGTGTTGCTATTTCCTGAGTAAATGTTAAGACTTGCCCGGTTGGCGTTGCTATGGCAACAAGCGGTTTCATGCACAGTGTTATCCGCTTAAAATCACACTAAGTCCTCAACTAAGTCCCGCACACCAAGGAATAAACTTTACTTCACCTACTGGTCCAGATGTCTTTACTGTATAGACGTGCATCCTTCCTCGTTTCGCTTTAACTAATAGCGCAGTGGCGGTTTCACATTCCTAATTTTTTTTTTCATCTTCTTCTTTTTAGTCATGCAGCTCTTATAGTTCAGTCAGAACTTTATATATATATATATATATATATATATATATATCCTATGCTTTGCAGCTTTACTAGGGAATTATAGGTGTGGTAGCTTCCCGTTGCTTTCCACAAGGGCGAAGGATTATTATGATGATGATGATGATGATGATGATGATGATGATGATGGCTGGATGAATTTCGGGGACCGTTGGGCCCAAAGTTTCCTGACATTTGTCTTACAGGTGAGGAAAAAATCCGAAAAAACCTCACCAGGAGTCTGTCCCAACCGGGAATCAAACCCGGGCCCGCTGCCTGACAAGGCAGCACTCTACCTCGAGACCACAGATATATATATATATATATATATATATATATATATATATATATACATCTCCCTGTAATCTTGTAAACCCATGTTTCCCTTAACAGAGATTTAGGCGCCCTCCCCCTACAGGGAAGAATTTGAACCATACGTACTAATTTAGTTACACCTTACTGCCCGTGCGACCCATATTTGTAAATAATATTGTAAATATCTTACTTTTTGTCTAATAAAGTCCTACTACTACTAGTTACACTTGTTTTCGTATAGATGTCATTTGAATGGTCCGTGGTCAGCGTTCCGCCTCATACTGACATCTAGGAAACCAAAGTAGTACTAGGACGGTAAAATACGTAAATTTTGTTTAGAGGCCTTTTCATTCAGGCTTAGGGATCTTTTACGAGCCTGTAAATCTTCAGACTCGGGACCCGGAGAACTTGCTTCTTGGATTTTTCTATCCTAAAAAAATCCATCGGCCCCGGGACCAGAGGCAAGGAGCATAACCACTTGTCCACCACGGCCGATAATATATATATATATATATATATATATATATATATATTATATACATAAGCAACGGGAAGCTACCACACCTGCATTTCCCTAGTAAAGCTGCAAGCATAGCATGAAATGCTGCCTAAGGGCAGAATGACTATATATATATATATATATATATATATATATATATATATATAATGTTTGTAAAAAATATAAAGTTTGAAGAGTGCAACTTTAGTATATTAAAATGCGAGGTTGGGAAGTGGTTTTTACAGAAACGAGGAAACACTTCACAAACGTGCGTTGTACATTATTTTTTGCACGATGATGTTTTTAAAATAATAAATAATACTAAAATAATAACATCTATGTTGGAAATATTTGCGTTCATTATAAACAACTGACTAACGTTAGTGTTTATACGTTAAATGCCGAAAATAATTTAGTAGAGACTACAGCAGGCCGTGACACCAATCATTAACAAAATGGCGGCAAGTACGAATTTATTGTTTTATATTGTTTCAAAAAAAGTTCAGTTCATTTAAAATGCAATGATTTGTTTCGTATAATGTATATTAACACTTTTGGGTATATTTTTAATATAGTTTGTACGTAGTATACATAAAGGGAAGTAGTTTTACTTCCCGCTCTAGGTAGTTACTTTTTAATATTACAGTGTAGTTATTTAATTATCTATAGGTTGGCAACCCCGAAATTTAGAAAACTGAACGTTCAATCATGTTCGCCAATTGCTGTAAGTACGAGGGAACGCACTATCGTGCAAAAAATGTATACATTACGTTGGATTTCGTGTCCACCGCTGTGGTCTCGAGGTAGCGTGCTGCCATGTCACGCAGCGGTCCCGGGTTCGATCCCCGGTCGGGACAAGTTTCCCGGCTGATGTTTTTTCGGGGTTTTTCCTCACCTGTAAGATAATGTCAGGAAACTTTAAGAGGCAAACGGTCCCCGAACACCATCTGGGTTCCAATATCTTTATGATTAGTTGAGAATCATCGTTTCAAATAGAAGAATGGGTCATCATTATCATCAATATCATATTCGTCTTTAGTACAGAAGATGCTTTATAAGGTTCTCGCAAGACCAGTATTAAGATATGGTAGTGAAGCATGGACAATACGAAGAAGAACTGAAAGCAGAATAACAGCAAATGAGATGCGATTTATGCGCCATACAACAGGCTACACAAAGTGGGACCATAAAAGAAATGAGGAAATTATGGAAGAGTTGGTTGTAGAACCCATTCTTCACCATATACAAAACTACCAGAACAACTGGAAAGCCCCTCTTCAACGCATGCCGTCTCATAGAATTCCAAAAACCATACTTCGCTATTGCCCGCAAGGCAAAAGACCGCTGGGACGTCCAGAAAAGCGCTGGATGGAAAATTCCTCTATGAGACCGTAACAGGCCACATGGCCTAATACTTGCATGGATGATGATGATGATAATATTCGCCTAATTAGCTTAAATTTAGTTTAAGGTCTCTCCTGGCGCATCATTACCATCATCACCAACTCACGTATCACCGGGGCAGTGCAATCCTGCCTTCCAGGCGCCCCACCCTCAGAAGTGGGTTACAAATACGTCATGCCAGAAGAGAACACCTGAAATTTTGAAATGACAACCTGGGGCATTTAAAAAAATTGTATTTCGCTAAAAGTGCAGAATGGCTGATGGTATATAGGACACCTTTCCAAGTAAAACGATTCATACATTTGTATTTCTAATAAAACAAACAAGTGTATTGAATTTCATTGTTCGTGTGTGTGCGTGTGTTTGTGTTATGGTATTGAACACTACTGCTTTCATAACCTCTCTCGTTTTCTTTTTTTTATTTATTTTGATTGTACAAATATTTTGATAGGATGGCATTATTTTCTCGCCAACATGGTTTCGGTTCGGTGCCAAATCCGCAGCCTTATTTCTTGTTATCCCGCCCTCTTCATTATAATGTCTTTTATTTAATACCGCTTTAAAGTGATTTAAAATTAATTACCTTGCATTTTATTACAGCCATCTTTTATCGCTGAACCTAATCTCCTTCCTCTACTGCTAACTCAATAAAGCGCTCCACTTTCGCTCGCGTTTTATAAAATGCACGTATTCAGTTTGTATTTAAAAACTAAAAAAAAAATTAATCAACGTATTCCACACACGATATTAGAGCGCCATTGGTGATTTTAATCAAAACTCTATTTCGAAAAATGCTCTTTTATTCATAGGCCGTTGTTGACCTGTTTCGGTTTAAACAAGAATACAAGAGTTCTGATCGTACTAGCGCCTGAAACGAATAGGCCTAATTATAGCAATAATAGTTTTTATTTATATGCATATTTTCAACGTTTGCACATCTTTTTGTGCCTATAGTATATTAGGATGCGAGGTTGGGAAGTGGTTTTTACAGAAGCCAGGAAAATGTTTAAAAACCGAACCGAAGGTTTCTAATTTCCGAGATTCTGTAAATCACTTCACAAACTTGCGTTGTACATTATTTTTTGCTCGATGGTATTTTCAAAATAATAATAAAATAATGTATTTGTTGGAAATATTTGTTTTCATTATAAACAACTATCTAACGCTAACAGTGTGGGCAATGTTTATTAGTTGAAACTACAGGAGACCATGATACCAATCAGTTATAAAATGGCGGCAAGTACGTATTTATTGTTTTATATTGTTTCAAATAAAATTCAGTTCATTTAAAATGCAGTGATTTGTTTCGTGTCATGTATATATGTATGAACTACTTACTCACTGGCACTATCGAACCCGTAGGTTCATGGCCGCGCGGACATAAGCTCTCCATACATCCCTCTCCTGAGCTAATCCTTTCCAATCATTCCCTGTATAAACTACTTCCCTCAAATCATAGTTAATGTTATTCTCCCACCTCATTCTTGGTCTACCAACTGGGCGTTTTCCCTCTGCCTTTCCTACAAGAAGCTTCCATGCACGTCTTTCATTCCCCATACGCGCAACTTGTCCTGCCCATCGCAGTCTACGAGACTTAACTGTTCTTATTATATCTGGCTTCCTATAAAGACCATGTAGTTCATTGTTTTGCAGTCTTCTCCATTCACCTGTCTGTTCATCTCTCTTTGGTCCAAAAATTTTCCTAAGAACTTTATTGTCAAATACTCGTAATCTCCTTTCCTCCCTTAAAGTAAGAGTCCATGTTTCGCACCCATATAATATAACTGGTAGAATAACAGTTTTATAGGCCTATATTTTCAGCTTAACGTTTTTTGAAAGGAGTTGGGACATCAAAAGTCTCTGCAATGCATAATAGCATGCATTTCCAGAATTGAGCCTATGTTTAATTTCTTTGTGCATCTCATTCCTATTTGTGATTATTGTTCCTAGGTATTTGAATTCAGCCACTTCCTCAAAATCTCCCTCATATGTCATTAGCTGTCCATTTCCATTATATAATGTATTTCTACGTGTGACCATATATTTAGTTTTATTGATATTTACTCTAATTATAACAATAATAGTTTTTATTTATATGCTGATGACCAGGTAATAGTAGCAAATACGGAAGACGAGCTTCAAAGGAATATTTTAAAATTACATAATATATGTGAACAATATAATCTGAAAATATCCATAGAAAAAACTAAGGTAATGGCTTTCCAAAGGAAAAATCAAATCAGATCCAAAATAGTAATAGGAAACAAAATCATGGAACAGGTGAACCATCTCAATTATCTAGGATGTGACATTTCATTTAATTATGATAATGATATAAATAATAAAATAGCAAAATTCCAGGGAATATGTGGTACGATAAAACGATCACTAAATAACAAAACAACAAGAGAGACCCAATTGAAATTTTATAAAATGTTGGCAGTACCGGTACTGCTCTATGGTTCAGAAGCCTGGATACATAAAAAACAAGATCTAAGTAAGATAACGGCGGCAGAAATGAAATTGTTGAGATCTGTTAAAGGGTGCACTAAGGAAGACAGAATCAAGAACACAGAAATAAGACAGGAACTTGAAATATTTGCAATAACTGATAAAATAGATACATATAGACAAAAATGGAAGCAACACATAGACAGAATGACTGAAGATAGATATCCAAAACAAATAACAAAATACAAACCTAAAGACACCCGAGATGTGGGCAGACCTAGAAAGAGATGGGCTGAAGTCGGAACGGGTCAACAGACCTAAACCATGAATGCAGGTGATGATGATGCATATTTTCAACGTTTACACATCTTTTTGTGCCTATAATATATTAAGATGCGAGGTTGGGAAATGGTTTTTACAAAAGCCAGGAAAATGTTTAAAAACCGAACCGAAGGTTTCTAATTTTCCAGATTCTGTAAAACACTTCACATAATTTTTTTGCGCGATGGTATTTTCAAAATAATAAATAATAATAAAATAATATCTTTGTTGGATATATTTGCTTTCATTATAAACAACTACCTAACGCTAACAGTGTGGGCAATGTTTATTAGTTGAAAGTACAGGAGGCCGTGACACCAATCAGTTATAAAATGGCGGCAAGTACGTATTTATAGTTTTATATTGTTTCAAATGAAATTCAGTTCATTTAAAATGCAGTGATTTGTTTCGTGTAATGTATATATGTATTAATACTATATATTTTTTGGATATATTTTTGTATATACATTGCACGTAGTATATATAAAGGGCAGTGGTTTTACTTCCCGCACGAGGTTTGTAATATGTAGTAGTAGTAGTAGGACTTTATTAGACAAAAAGTAAGATATTTGCAATATTATTTACAAAGATGGGTCGCACGGGCAGTAAGCCGTACGTGCTGTTGACAGTCCGTTACAATAAAGTAATATTTGGTACTAGTGTAAAGAAAAATAAACAACAGAAAAAAGCAATAACATTACAATTACATAAAGAAAACACAATAATATTACAATTAAATAATAACACAATAACATTATATACTAATATGTAATGTTACAGAATAGTTATTTATGATGGCAACCTCGAAATGTAGGAAGTTTAAATTTCAACCATGGTCGTCATTGCTGTAAGTACGACAAAACGCACTATCGCGCAAAAAAGTTATATTTCCATCCTCCACTCGTCCCTGTTCATTCACTCATGACCTCCAGTCTACTTGTTGTCATTCCATTATTTATTTTTCATCCACGATTTTCGAGGTCTTCCTTTCCTTCTTCTTCCAGGTGGACAACCACTCCAATGTGCTTCTTACGTTCGTCATACATCCCCATACCAATTTATTTGCTTATATTTTTATAATATACTTTGAATATTTCATATTCATTTTTTATCGAACGACTTTCTTATTTTTTTCCAATTTTGAGCATCTTGCTGCTCTCCCCAAGGAATCCATTTCCATTGACATAAGTTCTTATTGTACGTTTTTGTTGAATTTCCATACTCCAGCTCCATATGCGACAGCACTTGTCACTATTGAATTATATATTTGTAACTTATTTTATAATAGTAATAAATACTGATAAAATTCGTATTAAAATTCTGTTGAGGTAAATATTCACAAATTAAAATATTAAAATAGATACCTGGCAGATGCCGTCGTCCTCGACTAGGTTAAAATAAAACAAAAAGGAATTAAGGCTTTTAGGAAACCGGCTTCCATCTTCAGCAAACGGATTTACGCTACTAATTGTTGTTTTGCGACACGTTTTGATATCAGCGTACTTCCAGTGTTGTCAGTAGCTACTGACTCGGTACTTGCCAGATATCTATTTTCATATTTTACTTTTATTAATGATAATATAAATAACAATAATAAAAATATAATAATAATAATAATAATAATAATAATAATGAATTGAAATAACTAACGCCGTAGCGTAGTGGTTAAGGCACTGAGCTACAAGCCGGAGGGTCGAGGGTTCAAGTCCCGTTGGGGTCAGGATTTTTAAACTGACCCAAACCCTCTGGCGGCACTATGGCCCTGGGGTCGACTCAGCCTCTAACTGAAATGAGTACCAGACGCTTGTTCTGGGGTAACGCGGCCGTCACGCAGGGCTGACAACCCGGCTGACATAAAGTGCCGATTGTCTAGAAAAAGTGGGAGCCTTAACCTCCTACTACCCCAAGGGCCTCCTGAGGCCTGTTGTGGGATCACTTTACCTTTAGGGGGCACGCCGTAGCGTAGTGGTTAAGGCACTGAGCTACAAGCCGGAAGGTCGAGGGTTCAAGTCCCGGTAGGGTCAGAATTTTTAAACTGACCCAAACCTTCTGGCGGCACTATGGCCCTGGGGTCGACTCAGCCTCTAACGGAAATGAGTACCAGACGCTTGTTCTGGGGGTAAAGACGGCCGTCACGCAGGGCTGACAACCCGGCTGACATCAAGTGCCGATTGTCTAGAAATAGTGGGAGCCTTAACCTCCTACTACCCCAAGGGCCTCCTGAGGCCTGTAGTGGGATTACTTTACTTTACTATGAACAATAATTACAAGTAGGGAAGAGATGCACATAGTAATTAAAAATAGGCTCAAATCTGGAAATGCATGCTAATACACGTTTCACGGACTCTTGCCGCCCCAACTATTCTCAAAAAAAAAAAATTAAATCGAAAATATATAAAACTGCTATTCCCTCAGTCATATTTTATGAGTGCGAAGCATGGACTCTTACTTTGGGAGGAGGAAAGATTACGAGAATTTTAGAATAAATTCTTAGGACAATTTTTGGACCAAAGAGAGATAAAAAGACAGATGAATGGAGACTACATAACAGTGAACTGCATAATCTGTATGAGAAAACAGATGTATCAAGAAACGTTAAGTCTCGTAGACTGCGATGGGCAAGACATGTGGCACCGATGAAGGAGGGATGTATTGTGGTATTTTGCGTGTAGCGGGAAAACGGTACATTTTTCGACATGAGTTCCTATAATAAACTTAATAGTCTTCGTCCTCACTACACATCCTCAAAGCCTGTAATGGAAATTTAGTTACACTCTATATGATGAATTTCTATGTGTGTACAAATATTATTTTTACTCAAAGACTTCAACGTGTTCATAATTCTTGCGCACGTTTTATTTGTGGTATTCGCAAATTTGACCATGTTACACCGTCCCTGGAACAATTATCGTGTATTCGTCTAAGAGATCGTGGAACTGTCCATTCCCTATCCCTTCTCTATAAAATACTTCACACATCATCGCCTAATTATTTATCACGCCGCTTCATCAGACTATCCGACACACATAATCTTGACACCCGATCCCATCAGCACATTGTCCTTTATATCCCTCCTCATCACACTGTATATTATTCATTATCTTTTACAGTCTCACTTACCAAAACATGGAATTCCCTTCCGCCCTATGTCAGAGACTGCCAAACTATAACTTCCTTCAAAAACAAACTAAAGAATAATTTAATAACAAACTAACTTATACACCTTACTGATAGTTTTCTTTTAACAATTAATAAATTCAATTATTTATAAAAATAATATTAAGATTAACAAATATTTTCTTTTGCTTTGCTTTAAATATTGTATAATCGTAAAATTAGTTTTCTATATCTCATTATTTTTCTTTGTTTTTTATGTACATTAGACAGGGACAATTTAATATGTCTTGCTTGTATACATTTTATTATTATTTTTAGTCTTAATTTTAACTAACATTAACTGGTTGCATTATAGATCGTAATATAATAGATATTATCTTTTTGATCAAATTTTTATTTAGTATTTAATATTAGAGTTAATTCAGATTGTTATATTCTGATGTAATAAAGAGAGAGAAGAAAATCGCACTGTCTAAATCTCCTATTTAAGATCCTACATACCTCGATTCCTAATTATTTATCATCCCGTTTCCAGTATCTATCCTCAAACCATAACTTAAACACAAGATCACAACATAGTCTCTTACTTAATATACCGCAACATAGGACATCACATCACTCCATGTCATATACCATCTCCACTTCTCGCAACTGGAATTCCCTACCACAAGAAATAAGGGGCTGCCGGACATTGGCATCTTTTAAAAGAAATCTAAATTTATATTTGCTCTAAACTCGACTTCATTATTATCCAGTGTAAGATATATATATATATATATTAATTGGTGTTTCCCGTATAATGTATCATATTTATATTATTATTATTATTATTATTATTATTATTATTATTATTATTATTATTATTATTATCGTATCATTATTCTTATTACCCTATAAAATGTTGTTTGTACATGACATTTTCATTGCTACATTTATTGTATCTTTAACTGTTTATAATTAGTATAGTGTATATCTATATTTGTCGAATATTTATTTGTATTTGTGCTGGTTGAGTGGAAGAGAGGGCCTTATGGCCTTAACTCTGCCAGAATAAATAAAGTATTATTATTATTATTATTATTATTATTATTATTATTATAATTATTATTATTATTATTATTATTATTATTATTATTATTATTATTATTATTATTATGTTTGTGCTGGTAAGTGGAAGAGAAGGCCACATGGCCTTAACTCCACCAGGCTAAATAAATCTAATCTAAATCTAAATTCCATAAAGAATTGTCAATGCCATTGCAAACACTAAAGTATTTTAATAGGTGCAAGAGGATGCTGTACGTGTTTTGTTTTTATGTAGATTAGGAATGCTACAGAAGTACAAGGTTATTGTTGAGAACAAGAGGAGAGAATGATCTCATTGTGGAATAACAAATTGAAGAGCTAGAAGCAACATATTTCATGGTGCGGTTTGTGTGCTCCAGTAAACAAATCTGTGAGGACCGCAGTCGTTAGTAAACAGATTTCAGGAACATTAGTTAGCCAGTTCCTGAGAAACTCGTAACAGCTGCTCGTTTGTGACCGCTTTCTAACAACTTCCAGCTTCTCAATTTTAATAAAACAGTTGCCCCACATTATATTTACCTTAGCCACAAAAACAATTATATTATACTCTATTGTTATTCCTCTGTTTCAAGTAATTGTTAACTTGTTCTTTATATTTCATTCCCTTGTTTATTCATTTATAAATATAGGACTACTAGCTAATGCTCGGAGTGCGCTGGTACATTTCAATAAAATATAAAATTATGGAATGTTCATAAGTAATGCCACGAATGATTTCCAAATTATCGATAAATTCACGACTCACGAAGTGAGGAGTGAATTTATCTAGAGAATTTGGAAAACAAGAGTGGCATTTGTTAGGACAATTTAACGAATAAAATTAAGCTGTTTACTCACAGATCATTGTTTAACTATAGTTATTTTGAAATATTTATATATTTAATGTAAACAGCGATGTTTGAAAACAAATCAGAAATGTGAGGTTATGTTCATTCACTGCTGCTTGATCATATTATTTATTGCCAAGTAAGATCGCAGTATTGTAACAGTGCACCCAAGTGGAGAAATAATGAAACACATCAAACTATATATCATAATCAACATTACGGGTTATTCATTTATTTTTTTAGTACACAACTCAGTAAAATCAAGGAATATTTTCATTATTTGATATATTCAATGTATTTGTTGGAGAACCGTAATGCTTTGGGCTGTTCAGAACATTAAAAAGGAGGAGCTTTCTTTATCACAAATGCAGGAGCTGATAAAGAGAAATCGATAAAGAGCGAGTTGAAACACGACTGTCATTGGTTGTAAAACAACATTCATTGAAACGTGATTGGTCATTGACTAGCATTTGTGGCATGAGTTAAATAGTCACCTGAAAGGTCCGTCTCCTCAACTTAATTAGTTATTTAACTGTAGCGCTTTCGGGGACTTGTCCCATCATCGGCAGGATTCAAAACTGGTGTTTCACAAAGATCTGGTAGAGGGGGTTACATGTATTGGGTTCGTTTTCGTTTATCAGATGGTCGTTGTTGTGAGCTGCTTTCATAATTTCCATCTCCTCGAGTACGTTTATCTTCGCTGGGGTGTTTTTTCTGTGCAGATCTTTACCAGATCTTCAGTGAAACACGAGTTTTGAATCCTGCCGATGATGGCACAAGTCCCGAAAGCGCTACAGTTAACCCTTAATTTCGTAATGTATCCTTTTGTATACATCAGTTGGTTTAATTAATTTAATATTTTAAATAAATCAGAAGAAAACGAACAAAAATAAACCGCTTAAATATGTGTCAAATTACACAATATACCTAATAATAACAGTTACACAAGATTCCGTTTTCAATGCGGTCCGCCACATTCAAATAACAGAATAAATTTGTGTTTTGCCAATTTAAGGGTTAAGTAATTAATTAAGTAGAGGAGGCGGACCTTTCAGGTGAATATTTCAAATTTTATTTTTTTAATTTTGAATAATACCTCAACGGAACACCTCATGAATCTTATAAAAGTTGACACGTCAATAAATTGAACAGTTTTTAAAAATATTTTTAATTCAATAAGTAAAAATAAAATTAGAGGTTTTATTAAATTCTATGATATACATTGTGGCATTGCAACTAACCAAATGCGACGGTTGCTAACTTCCTGACTCTATCGAACCCGTAGGTTGATGACAGCGCGGATATAAGCACTCCATACATCCCTATCCTGAGCTAATGTTTTCCAATCATCCCCTGTATAATCTGCTTCCCTCGAATCATGGATAATGTTATTCTCCCACCTCATTCTTGGTCTACCAACTGGGCGTTTTCCCTCTGCTTTTCCTACAAAAACTTCCATGCACCTCTTTCATCCCCCATTCGTGTCACATGTCCTGCCCATCGCAGTCTACCAGACTTAACTATTCTTATTTATATCTGGCTTCCTATACATATAATGTAGCCCATTATTATATAGTTTTCTCCATTCACCTATGTGTTTATCTCTTTTTGGCCCAAAAATTTTATAAGAACTTTATTTTCAAATACTCGTAATCTTCTTCCCTACCTTAAAGTAAGAGTTCATGTTTCGCATCCATATAATATAACTGAGAGAATAACAGTTTTATATATTTTCAGTTTAACTGATTTTGAATAGAGCTGGGACATAAGAGTCCCTGCAATACATAATAGCACGCATTTCCAGAATTGACCCTATGTTTAATTTCTTTGTGCATCTCATTCCTATTTGTGATTATTGTTCCTAGGTATTTGAATTCAGCCACTTCCTCAAAATTTCCCTCATTTGTAATTAGTTGTCCATTTCTATTATATAATGCATTTCTATGAGTGAACATATATTTAGTTTTATTGATGTCTACTTCCAGTCCCAATTTCTTAGTGTTACTCAATAGAATATGCGTGTTATCACTTTTATCTAGGAGTGTTTTGCCAAAGGCTCAAACAGTCTAGATGCTAGATAAATTAATATTCACGTTAGCTCAAAAAATATTATCAACACAAAATAACATAAATGTTGTACCTATTGGAAGTATATAAAACGTTTAGACATCTGAAAGCCTATTCATCGCCTCTATATTGATTGTTACGTCAAATGGAAACAAATGCCTGAAGCACTGCACCGTATATTGTTTCATTTACACCATAATTACTATCTCCATTTTCTATTAACAGTTTAAATTATATGAATTTTAAAAAAATTAATTACATCAACGAATCCAATCGCTTACTCATCAGTTTCATCTTTATTATTGCTAACGACGTCAGATTTATACGTGAGATAAACTCCATGCTTATCTTCCGAATTCGAAATTAAAAATCAGACATAACTGATGATTCATACACATATTTTTCTTTATTGTAAAAGCAATTTTAATAGCTGTATATCCCTCGTAATTGTGAGTTAAAATATAAATGTCACGAAAAAAAATATTTTCCCCATATATATATATATATATATATATATATATATATATATGTCACTGCTATAAAGTAAAAATATTCTCTTTAATTTGCTTACTTGTTATAGTCAGCTACCAGGTGGCAGTGAAGACAGAGTTCTCGCGACATCTAGTAATAATGGAGTATATATATATATATATATATATATAAGAAAAATAAGTGTTTGATTTGGATTTGCCTGGTGGTGTAATGGATAACACGCTGGGGTTCCAACCCAGAGTTCCGGGTTCGAATCCCGCCCAGGCATTTATTTTTCTTAGCATGTCATATATATATATATATATATATATATTCCAATTGAAATATGAGAGTTTGTAAAAAAATTGTCAATTCTGAGATTCCAACAGTACGTATACATTTATATTAAAATAATAGTAATCTCCTTTACTTTTTCTGCATACGCCCTTTTTAGGGTGAAGATATAAGTTGGATGGAAATATTATTTTACAAAATATTACATCGAAATATGTCCACCGCAGTGGTCTCGAAATAAGTGCTGCCTTGTCACGCAGCGAGCCCGGGTTCGATTCCCGGTGGGACGGGCTCCTGGGTGAGATTTTTTCCTCAACTTTAAGACAAATGTCATGAAGCGTAGGGCCCAACGGTCCCCGAAATCATCCCGCCATCATCACCATCCTTATCATTATCACCATCATCCTTCACCGGTGTGGAAAGCAACGGGAAGCTACTGCATCTGTAATTCCCTAGTAAAGCTGCAAAGCATAGCATGAAAATGCTATGATTGCAGTGAAAGACCTGCCCTCGGGCAGAATTACTATGGATGGATGGATGGATATATATATTGTATTGGCATCATGTTTTAAGGGCTTCTTTATCTACTAATATTTTTAACGATCCGGAAATACTTTTAAACTGTAGTCTTATTAGCTGATATTTTCAAATTGTAATTATCTTTACCTGCTTGGAATGGTTTATGATTTAATTATAATAATAATAATAATAATAATTAATAATGAGTTTTCTGAGAAGTGTGGTTGGCTGCAAACTTCTAGATAAAAGAAGAAGTGAAGATATTAGAAATGAGCTATATATTTTTAAACGTTTATATAAAATAAAATAATCTAGAAAAAACTGGAAAGGACATGTTCAAAGAATGAACGATGATCGGATTCCAAAAATTATACTTAATTATAAACCAAGAGGAGACAGGAGTGTTGGTAGATAGAAAAAGAGATGGATTCAACTTTTTGAATGAGAATCTATGAGACCGGAACAAGCCTCATGGGCTTAATCCGTGATTGTTGAATAATAATAATAATAATAATAATAATAATATTAACAATAATAATAATAATGCCGGCGGTAGCATTGCTGCCGATAGGGTTACCCATGCCGGACTGGTCAAAGGTGATAAGCCAGACGAAAAAAGTACCTTGGTCGAAAGAGTGACGATCTTTCACCGTAAAAATACAACCGTCAAGAAATGCGGACATGGGTTCAACTGGGGTAAAATTTTCCGGAGGTCAAATAGTCCCCCATTCGGTTCTCCGGGAGAGGACTACTTCAGGGAACCCATGCCAAAGACTTGCATGGAAGCTTCTTGTAGGAAAGCCAGAGGGAAAACGCCCAGTTAGTAGACCAAGAATGAGGTGGGAGAATAACATTAACTATGATTTGAGGTAAGTATGTTCTACAGGGAATGATTGGAAAGCATTAGCTCAGGATAGGGATGTATGGAGAGCTTATATCCGTGCGGCCATGAACCTACGGGTTCGATAGTGCCAGTGAGTAAGTAAGTATAATAATAATAATAATAATAATAATAATGATCTTGAAGAAGATTTTCGGGCTGTAGGCCGTGGTCGTGAGGCTTGTAGTTCCCCGACGTTTCGCCAGAGACTGCGTCTGGCATCCTCAAGGGTTGTCTTGAGACTGGTGAAGTCTACGTGAATAATAATAATAATAATACTAATAATAATAATAACAATAATAATAATAATAATAATAATAATAATAATAATAATAATGATCTTGAAGAAGATTTTCGGGCTGTAGGCCGTGGTCGTGAGGCTTGTAGTTCCCCGACGTTTCGCCAGAGACTGCGTCTGGCATCCTCAAGGGTTGTCTTGAGACTGGTGAAGTCTACGTGAATAATAATAATAATAATAATAATAATAATAATAATAACAATAATGATAATAATAGTCGTGTCCAGCTTAATGTGAGGTCGATGGATGAGATGAGATGAAACATATACTACCTACTGAACGTCTGTGATGCACATGGATACTGGCTGACTACAACTGAAACACCATCACGTAGTTCCGAAGGTCGCGCGTTCAAACCCGGCCGCGGTCGATTGATCTTTTTTAGGATTGAAAAATCCAAGGAGCAAGTCCTCCGGGAGGGAATTTAAGCCGTGGGTCCCGAGTCTGAAGATTTTCAGGCTCGTAGAGGATCCGTAAACCTGAACAAAGAGGCCTCTAAGCAAAATTTACCGACCGATCTCAAACATCCTAGTAATACCTTGCTTATAATATTATAACGATATTGTGAAAAGAAAAATTAATGTCTGAACCAGGAATCGAACCGTGTACTTTTAGTTCTCCAGAACTAGTGTGTAGCCCACCACACAATTCTCGACCTGGCACAAACATTAACAATTCTTTCCACACAGACAAATCTATAATTCTCGTTTCGTCCGCTGTCAGGTAGGTGACACCACCATCGCCAACGGCCGGCTTCGTTCAGAGTGGGCTGCACATTAGTATGGAGAACTATAAGTCCACGGTTCGATTCCTGGTTCAGACATTAATTTTTCTTTTCCCAATATCATTATAATAGTATAATATGATCCATTCTTGAAACTGTGTTAAAGTAGCAGTAATGGATAATGTTAAATAATACCTTAGTATGATGATCTTGTAGAAGATTTCCGGGTTGTTGGCCATGGTCTTGAGGCTTGTAGTTCCCCAACATTTCGCCAGAGACTGCGTCCGGCATCCTCAAGGGTTGTCTCGAGACCCCTGCGCAATTTCTCAAATCGTCGAATGTATCTGTTGATTTCCTCAAGACAACCCTTGAGGATGCCGGACGCAGTCTCTGGCGAAATGTTGGGGAACTACAAGCCTCAAGACCACGGCCAACAGCCCGAAAATCTTCTACAAGATCATCATAATAACTCAATACCTTAGTTGCCTTAGTAAGTCATTCAGTCGGTGTGCTGACCGCATGCCACTCATGCCATCTTTAGACACATGCGGTAACTAAAAATGAACTTTGTCTATAAACTCCTGATAAAGGAGAGGCTATGCCTCAACAATGGGCTATGTCATTAAAATACCGGTAATCAATGATGATCTAAGTATCGGTATAGTCCACAGACGAAGTGTATGAAAGCAGTAGGTATTTCATACTCAGCACATTATATCATGAAGGATTGTACTATAACTTACCTGCATTTAGACGCTGAGCGGGCGTGTCAGTTTCGAGTCTGACGGGCACACTTCAAAATTTTAATCATCACCCTTACCTCACAGTGAACTACGAAACATCAAAATATAAAGTAGCATAACTAAACTGAATAAGAAGATAAAATTTATTTACCATAAAACAGAAAAAAATATAAAACAAAATAATTGAATACGCCTGAAATAAACTACAGATGTGTGTGACATCATAGACTGTTCTTATATTTTCAGGTAGTAAGTCATTGTCATCATCATCATCATCTTCCAGGGATTAAGCCTGTTGGCTCGTTCCGGTTTCATGAAAGCTAGAATTGTTAAAATTGTTCAGACCATCTCCTGTATGAGTGACCAACATTTCTCCTTCCGTGCGGTTTATAATTTAGCAATAATTTTGGAAATGTTCCTTCTGGCGTTCTATCAATATGTTCTTTCCAGTCGTTCCTATATTCAATTATTCGGTCTGAAAGTTTGAAAATATTTAGTTCCTTTCTTATATCTTCATTTCTTTTCTTATCCAGCAGAGTATATCCTGCTATATTTCTTAAAAATCGCATCTCAGCTGCTTCCAATCTTTGTTCTTGTCTTTTAGTGATCGTCCAACATTCTGATCCATACATCAATACAGGAACAGCCATTACTTTATAAAATTTAATTTTTGTTTCTATTCTTGTGTTTTTAAGGGTTCTTTTAATCGTGCCACACATTAGATTAAATTTATTTACTTTGTCATTAATATCTTCAATTTTAACATATGATAAATTGAAACCTAGATATTTAAAACTGTCCATTGTATCGCTTCCAATTTCCCGTACCCCCTTCGTCCCTTGCTTTTATTCTTCTCGTCTGTGGACAGTAGATTGCAATAATTGTTTATCAACAGCGTTAAAATGTGAAATAGATATAAAAATATACGATTCCCTAAAAGTGCATTACAGTTCTTCTTCTTCTTCGGCTTTCCCTCACTTATAGGTTTGCCGTCTTCAGTTTCCATTTATCTCTATCATTCCAATCTCCCTCTTCCAAATTCCGATCATCCATTATAGTTCTGACGTAGGTTTTCCATTTCCATCTTGGCCTGCCACGTTTATTTGTTCCAGGGGGTGACCATTGGTATATATTTTTTGGCCATCCTTCATTTTCCATTCTTTGTACATGGCCATACCATTTAAGTGTTTGATTTTCAATCCTCTTAACAACAGATGTAATAATAATAATAATAATAGCTTTATTTTACCTGGCAGAGTTAAGGCCTTAAGGCCTTGTCTACCACTCAACCAGGTTTAAAAAAAAATACAAAAAAAATAGTCTTAAATCTAAATTACAATAAATATATATATATATATATATATATATATATATATATATATATAAACGATTACAAGTTATGAATACAATACAATTAATATTTATAATGTATTTTGATTTACTCTAAATTTAACGAATTAAATATATAATATGTACAATATATATAAAAAACGAGGAAAAGATTAATGACATAGTATAAAATTATATAAATAGAGAAAAATTAATTATTAGACAACAGGTAACTGTATAAGCGTGACTTAGTGTGCGGCAACCCCTGATATCTTGAGGAAGGAGATTCCAGGAGCGGGCAGAGGCTACTGTGAAGGAAGTAGAATAGGAGGAAGTGCTATGAAGAGGAATTGTTAGCAGACTGCTATCTTGTGATCTAGTGTCAATATTGTGGTAAGAGGATAACTTCTCAAATCTGGACGCCAGGTAAGTAGGAATGTAGGAATTCAGAAGCTTGAAAAGTAGTGAAAGGGAGTGCAATTTACGTCTGTCAGTAATACGGAGCCAAGAGAGGTTATTAAAGTGTTCGGAAATATGGTCATAACGGCGGATATTGAAAATGAATCGAACGCAAGCATTATGAACACGCTGCAGTCTCTGCGACAAGTCATAGTTTAGATCATTATATATAATGTCACAATAATCGAAGTGTGGTAACACAAGGTGACATTCATTTCTCTCCAAAGGAATTCATTTCTTATTTTATCCTGTCTTGTTTTTTGGAGGCTTCTTCTAAAATAATCAAGTTCAACTGTTCTCATTTTCGTAGCTTAAGTCTGTTATATTTAAATCCATCCGGCTGACATATTTTACTGAAGTACTTAGCGATATACTTTTTTCCAGGGCCAGGTTGCCAGCCTGACGCCTAACCCCCAGACACGGAGAACCTGGGTTTTTTTTGGGGGGGGGGGTTTGCTCCCTTAGCCGACAGGTCTCAGTTGTAAGGCGCTGAGAACTCGCCTTTCGTCCCATCCTGTTAGCTACAGTCTATTACGACTGCAGTCAGGGAGCACGACGAGAACGTAGGATTAGGACTTGCTGGCAGAGCTGCTAAAGAAGTTGCAGTGGCGTTACTCGAGATTTATTAAGGTATACATAGTCGGCATCTGTACCCTTCTCGAGGCCGTACCAACCATTTGCTCCCACATTACAGTTGAAAAGCGTAAAAAGTACGTTAACGATGTTTTAATGAGCCATGATATTTAAATTCTCTGGTATTTTGTTTCATCCCCCCCCCCAGAATAATAGAGTATCTGGTCATTGTAACAAGTTGAGAGCGCGCATGAATACATTAAGTTTGAAAATTAACATTTTAACGACTGCCAAGTGGCGAATGTGTTAATCAGATAATGTACTTAACACCCTCGGTGCTTATCATATCAAAACGGATTTCATATTTAATTAAGAATAAAGACCTCCATTATCTTATACAGGGCGATGAAAAACTCCCAAATGTTGTAGAGTAAAAAATAAATGTTTCCATTCCTTTACTGACATGAAGTTACATGCATTGATTTTTTGTAACGAAATTATTTGCAAAGAATAATTTTTATTAGTATTTTTTTATTAGTATTTATTAAACACAATGTGTACATTAATTTTAAGTTAGCTTTTTACCAGTCTTTAATTACTGTGTTTAGTGGTAGAGCCCTGTTTTTACACTTCGCTAGATGATATTTGGGACATGGATTGTTGCATAATTTACAGATGCAGTCCTCCTTGGGTTCATGGTACATGTTGTTCAGGCATATATTCCCATGAAATCCATGGGCTGCGAAACGTGTGTACAGGTGTCGAAGTTCGAAGTTCGGTTGCTTCCAGGTTTCTGTTTTCATTGCGTCTGTTTCCATAATTTCTGTCGGTATCTGAGCGGCTTTGTTCTGTCTGTCCTCGATGACGATTCTGTATGCTTGCGTTTCCGTAGTCTGAAACAGTGTCTGATATCTTCGATGAAGAAGGATTCCTGGGCTATTGTATAGGCATAACTATTTCTTGTATATTTTGAAATTGACAGTGCTCTTTTGAGAAACCTTGAATAATAATAACAATAATAATAATAATAATAATAATAATAATAATAATAATAATGGTTTATTTATTTATAATTTGATAATGGTGTATTTATTTTGCCTGATGTAGTTAAGACAGTAAGTTCTTCTCTTCCACTTCACCAGGTTCAATTATACATATAACTAGAAATCCCGGTCACGCGTTGCTGTGGCTAAGGTATACGTTAAAAATTTTAATTAATTTGCTGTCTTTCAGCCAGATTACTTAAAAGTAATACTCACACACGAAATTAATAATATTGAAAATAAAATAAACACTAAACACACTTAAATTATGAAATAATCAATACTTGTAATTCAATTGAAATTCGCGGTTGCAACAAAAAGCACAGCCATCTGGATCTCTCTTTGTTAAATAATAAACCAAATACCGTACCAAATTATAGCTCGGGACCCAGCTCCGTGTTTCTGAAAGGAATTTGCTGGACTCAGCTGTTAGTACTATGCGAAGCAGAGAAATGTACCTCCTCCACACTTCCCCCCCCCGAGCTGTACCTTACACCGTCATCTGTTAGAATCGTAAGGAACTCACAGATCATAACTCTTTGTTAAATAATAAACAAATAATTTGCAATAAAAAATAATGCTACTATAAATTTAGTTATAAACTACCCGATGTCTCAAGTTGGATCAAACTGCACACAGTGTGCAAAATTGTATTAAAATCGGTTCAGTAGTTTAGGATTCCATCGCGAACAAACAACGCGACACGAAATTTTTATATATTAAGATAACGATTATGAATTATCATAAGTAATGCCACGAGTGATTTCCAAATTATCGATAAATTCACGACTCACGAAGTGAGGAGTGAATTTATCTAGAGAATTTGGAAATCAAGAGTGGCATTTGTTAGGACTATTTAACGAATAAAATTAAGCTGTTTACTCATAAATCATTATTTAACTATAGTTATTTTAAAATATTTATATATTTAATGTAAACGGCGATGTTTACAAATGAGAAACGATAGGTAC
Source organism: Diploptera punctata (assembly GCA_030220185.1). Lineage (NCBI taxonomy): Eukaryota > Metazoa > Arthropoda > Insecta > Blattodea > Blaberidae > Diploptera > Diploptera punctata. The sequence goes on from JASPKZ010010250.1 coordinate 188,726, forward strand.
GCTTGTACTGCTTCTTTTGTTTATCACTGCAACCAGATCATACTATTTATTGCCAAAGGAACGCAATATTGTAAGGAGGAGCTTTCTTTAATATGGTAATTATAACACTGATAAATATTTGGTGAAACACGACTCTGATTGGTTGTAAAACAGAAATCATTGAAACGTGATTGGTCATTGACTCCCATTTGGGGCATGAGTTAAATAGTCTACAAAACTTGATTAAAAATACGTACAGTTATAGGCATTGACTACCACAATATGCAGACGACAAGGAAAGAATTAATAATATAAACAATAGTAACCTTATTCTTCTTCTTCTAGATCTACAGCCCTTTATGAGCCCTGGCTGCTGTTAGGACATTCCTCCTCGTATCTCTGTCCAACGCACTCCTTCTCCATCCCCGGACCCCGAGCTTTTGGAAACAAACATTTGTTTTTATATATTAGATTAAAACCAAACATACGAAAGCTATTAAATATACTAAGATATAATAATATAAACCGAAATAGATAATGCATATTTAATATTTTAAAAGATTTAAATAATTAATTGTATTTTATTTTAAAATTAATTTTAATTTATTTAATTGCATTTTTAAATCTATCTGTGTTCAGATTGCTTAGCTCTGAATTGGAACTAATTAATGCATTATATAATTTGGAAGTGAAAATTGGATAATGAAATCAAGGGATAAAAGCAGGATACAGACTGCGGAAATGCTGTTTTTACGTAATGTAAAAGGATGCACAAGAGCGGATAGAATACGGAATGAAACTATACGAGAAGAATTAAATATATATAAAATTGAAGATAGAATCAGCGAAAATAATAAGAAATGGACAGAACACTTAATGAGAATGAACAACGAAAGAACACCAAAAAGAACCTTCCTGTATAATCCCAGAGGAACAAGAGATGTTGGCCGACCACGTAGAACATGGACTCTACTTTTAACTTCGCCGGAACAGGCTGCATAGCCTAAACCTTGTAGTAGAAGAAGAAGAAAAAAACTATGTTTAGATCCAGCAGCTGTGTATGATTAAATGTATGTTGTTTGGGTTTCGAGAAAAAAGTGTTTTATCTTTATCTTTTTCCTGTGCCCTGTATAAGGGTCGGTTTCACCAACAGAGGTAACTGTATTACGCCAGTTCAAACTATGCATTATACACGGGAAAAACTGGCGTAATACAGTTACCTGTGTTGGTGAAACCGACCCTTAGTGTTGTTATGTTACTTCAAATTTTTGTTACTGTGTCTAAATATCTAAAGCCGGAAGTTTCATTGTGAAAGAAGAAACAGTGTTTGTTAAAGAGTGTTTGTTGCTAAAGACAAAACTGTTGCTTTCCAGACAAATGGCCAGGCTCTTGTTTACATTTCCTAAACTACTGGGTCGTGTCCTCTGTAATGCGGGGTGCATATTCTCTTGGCGATGGGTCCAGTCCTGTGACAAATGAGCTTCACATTTTCTTCTAAACAACTGAACTCTGAAATTGCTTTTAACTTTGTAATTTATAAACCACTAATATATTGCCACTGAGATCACTTGTTTTGCTGAAAATACAGAGTGGATATAATACAAGAGCGCAGATTTTAAGTATTATTCTTACTTACTTACTTACTTACTTACTTACTCACTAGCACTATCGAACCCGTAGGTTCATGGCCGCGCGAACATAAGCTCTCCATAAATCCCTATCATGAGCTAATGCTCTCATCATTCCCTCTATAATCTACTTCCCTCAAATAATAGTTAATGTTATTCTCCCACCTCATTCTTGGTCTACCAACTGGGCGTTTTCCCTCTGGCTTTCTTACAAGAAGCTTCCATGCAAGTCTTTCATTCCCCATACGTGCAACATGCCTGCCCATCGCAGTCTACGAGACTTAACTTTTCTTATTATATCTGGCTTCCTATAAAGACCATGTAGTTCATTGTTATGAAGTCTTCTCCATTCACATGTCTGTTCATCTCTCTTTAGTCCAAAAATTTTCCTAAGTACTTTATTCTCAAATACTCGTAATCTCCTTTCATCCCTTAAAGTAAGAGTCCATATTTCGCACCCATATAATATAACTGGTAGAATAATAGTTTTATAGATTTTCAGTTTAACGTTTTTTTTAAAGGAGTTGCGACATCAAGAGTCTTTGCAATGCATAATAGCACGCATTTCCAGAATTGAGCCTATGTTTAATTTCTTTGTGCATCTCATTCCTATTTGTGATCATTGTTCCTAGGTATTTGAATTCAGCCACTTCTTCAAAATTTCCCTCATTTTTCATTAGCTGTCCATTTCCATTATATAATGTATTTCTACGTGTGACCATATATTTAGTTTTATTGATACTTACTTCCAGTCCCAATTTCTTAAATTTAATCAAAATATCGTAGATTTTGGAGTGCAAGTGCACATTTTTCTAGATATGTTTTTTATATGAAAATCGTGTAGTATCCGTACTTCCACATCAGCAATTAATTTTTTTCTCCAGTAACTTGTTTTCACCTATCAAACTAACATCCAATAAATAAAGCATTATTACTAAATTTATATTAATTAATCTTTGCGTTATTAAACTTTATTGAAGTACGCTTTGTTACTTAATTTATCTTGACGGAAACCAACTGTCGATTTCATAAGATTCTGGAAATATGCCGAGAGTTACGGAATAAATCATTAAATTAAAGGAATGATGGAAAAAGTGGCGGCTCGTGGCTTGTAAAGGGGAGAATCCATTAAGCAAATTCTTCGCCTTTCTTATGAGGACCAGAATTGAATCAGTCATTTCGAAAAGGGATCATCTCCAATTTTTCTGAAATTCACTTGTTCCATTATGCTGTGTTCAGATACTTACTACCATTGTTTCCGTGTGAGAATGGATCAACAACACTTTTCCTCTACAACTTTCTGACTTTATTCACTAGCAATTTCAGAATCAATGCTTTATCCTGAACAAGTTAAATCAGTTTTTTTTCCTCTCCTGTAAAATTTGATCAGCTGTAGACGATCCCTTTTCGAAATGGCGGATTTAATTGATGAACGGTTGAGATTAACAAACTGGGGAACTAATATCTACACCCATTTTGTGTATAAGGCTGATGATTATCGTTGGACACCCGCCGGTCATCGCCCAAACGCAGAATTTGCTCAAATTTCGAGCTTTTCGTGGGTTTGGTGTTGGACAAGGGTTCCTTTCGAATTCAGATTAACACAGACTTGTAAGAATGTAATTTTGTTAATTCTCTGTTGTTCAAGCTCTGTTTCGGCTTCAATTTGCCTCTTCAGCTGGGAGTTTGCGAAAGACAGCAATGGTCAGTGCTACCCTAGGACAGAGTAGAACTTGATAAACCACAAACAATCGTTATTTGTTACTTTTCTCTTTTTCTTTATTTATTTTGAAAAAAAAATATATGTGTGTGTGTGTGTGTGTGTGTGTGTGTGTGTGTGTGTGTGTGTGTGTGTGTGTGTGTAAGTCATTACGTTATGACGATTCCTTGGGCTTTGAATCGAGGATACGACATTAAAATATGAAGATTATCTGTTAACATGTCACCCCCCATAAGAAATAAATGTGGCAGACCAAGATGGAAATCGAAAACTTACGTCAGAACTATAATGGATGATAGGAATTTGGAAGAAGAAGATTGGAATGATAGAAATAAATGGAAACTGAAGACGGCAACCTATAAGTGGGGGAAAGCCGAAGAAGAAGATGCTGTGGATATTGAATCAGCATTCATGTACAGACACTAAGAGTGGTTCTCCAGCTTGCAGGTTTGACAAAAGCCTAAATCCAATGAATTACCTAATCGTCATCTTACTAGTCCATTTACGAATTTAGGCCATTTGTTGACCTGTTTTGACCTCAATAGAAACACCATCCAGAAGTCTTTTTGAGTGGACGTCCTGGTGTTCTTCTTCCTGCAGGTTGATAGCTTAAACATTTGCTTGGTATTCATTCGATGAAAATGTTGCATACGTCTTGAGTTATAATCAGATATTTAGTTTTCTAAAGGCTACAAGTGTAATAACTCTTCTAAAAGCCTTCATTTTTTATAATCTAGTAGTGTGTATCCTGCAGTCCTTCAAAGATACTCCATTTCAGCAGATCCAAGTCTCTGGATATCCTTCTGTTTCAATCTCCATACTTCGCTATAATTCAAAAGGGTTGGAAGAGCAAGTGCTTTATGCATTTTTAGTCTTAAATATTTCTGGACTCACTGTGGCTTGAATATAGATTATTCATTAATTCTAAAATATTTCAAAATTTTGATATTTTTTGCATTTACATCCTTTTCTTCTTCATATTAGATAATACATCCTAGATAAGTAAAATTATTCTTCTGCTCCAAATGGATTTCTTAATAATATTTTTTTTAATTGCAGATGAGCCCATGTAGGACTACCAAGGTACTTAGAGACGTTTCCTTTGAGCCCAAATTTCTTTCATTCTTTTGCTATGAGCTTGTTTTCTCTCATCTGTCCAAGTTGTTCCAGTTTTTTCTTCGGTTTGTCCTCTTGGTCAACTTGTCAGTTATTCACCTTAATTCTAAATATATCTCTGTTTGGGATATCTTCTTTAGTAATTCCTGCCAATTTTAAGTCCTTTTTTACTTCATCAATCCACTTCATAGTATCCACTGGAGCTTTACTTCTGTTTTCGTAGAATTCCATTATCTGTTTTGTAAACCCATTTGAGTTCATTCGTTTAATATGGCCATAACATTGTACCTTCGTTTTCTAATATCACTGTGAATGTCTGTATATATTTTTATTTCCTTTTTACTTCTGAGTCTAAATGCTTCATCTATGACTTGTGGACCTAAAACTTTTCTTATAATTTTGCATTCACTATATTTTCGATATTTTTTTTTCTGTTCAAAATTAATGTTTCTGCTCCATAGAGGCACTCTGGTTTAATTACAGTGTTACGGTGTCCTAATTTTGTATGTAAAGACATGCATGTTTTATTATAAGTGTTGTGAGTAAGCCGAAATGCTGTTTCCATTTTTTGGCATCTACTTTTATTGGCTTTGGTTTCAATTCCATTTTCCTGAATTATTTCATCGAGATATTTAAATTGTGAAACTCGTTTAATTTTTCCATATTATTATTATTATTATTATTATTATTATTATTATTATTATTATTATTTTCCCAACATTAGGTTGCATTTCCCATCTGAGGATTAAAATAAGAAGATGAAAAAAGAGAAAGAAAGAATAATCTACATACCCCGACCATGTTAGAACCCACGAATCACAGAATCAAATGCAAGAGTAATAACCACTACTGAAATCGAGGAAATAAATTAAATAGTCTCTTTTTTATAATTTAATGGGGGAGGGTTGTTTCTGTAGAATAAATGTCTCAGAATGAACGCAAGTTTTATAGGAAATAAAATTCGTAACTTGTGCTTTTAAATCTGATAAGAAAAAAGTAGAAAACAACATTCATGATCCGAAGAACGTAGAAAGGTCAGCGCATTTTCCACGCCAACAATTCTTTTGTTTTTTTCCTTGACCTGGAAAAGTAAAAGTTTGTTCCATCATTCCATGTCGAAATAAATTAAATTGTTCTATTCCTTTCCTTGGTGGGGATATTTCTTTTTTTTTTATGATTCACAACTGCAGGGTTACCATGCCATCAATAACATGATATGCTTTCCAAATTTAATAAATCGTATTATTATATTTCTTTATTTTAATACATTTTCTTTAGGTAACTATATTGTGGTCCCTGACTTCGAGTCCATTCATTTCCTTTGCTTTTATAGGACACAGAACAGTCTATGAATCTTGTAAAGATACACAAGTTATTATGTCGATATTTATCGATTAAGACAGATCAGACAAACGGCGTACTCCAAGGTGACCCGTTGAGTCCCCTACTCTTCATAATAGCAACAGCAAAAAATACCCACAGAGATAGAAACAGAAAACGTCCAAATCTTGGCATACGCTGATGACATGGTGATTACATCCCAATACATCGAAAAAGCTCAAACAGCGTTCGACAAACTCGTAGCATGGGCCGAAAAGAACGACCTAGAAATAAAAGAGAAGAAAACAGTAAAAATGACCTTCAGGAAAGGAGGAAGACTCGCAGCGAATAACTGCATCCGGTATAAGGGAGACCCACTGCAAAATGTAAACCAGTTCAAATATCTGGGGATCACACTGCAGAGCCGAGGTGACACCTTCGATAAGCACATTAAAGAACGCGCCTTAGCAGCCAGAATAGAAACGAACAGCATTAAAAGCCTGAGTAAACTATCCCTGGAGACAGCAATGACCATCTTCCGCTTACAAATAGCACCAATCATGACCTATGGAATAGAAGTGATTTGGAAGAACCTAAATAAGGCAAACCTAGAGGAAATAGAGAAAGTCAAAGCACACTTTTTAAAGATAGCGCTTAGCGTATCAAAATACACGCCTTCACGCCTAACATACATACTGACAAAGGAACCATTCTTCATAGAAGAGCTCCACCTGGACCTTCTCGTGCCGGCAACAGATGCCTACAAAGAACTGCTGTGGGAACTCAACGAGAAGAGAGAACAGATATGGCCTGAGTTCTATGCAACGGATGCGATGATCTACAGGGAATGGACATCAGCCAGATACGACCTGAGACACACCGTGACGAGAGTCGCGGTCCATGGTTTCCACCACAAGATATGCACAACAGTGAAGCGCCATAACCCAGAAGAAAAGTGCAAGTGCAAACTATGTGGGTCGCACTGCGACTGATATCACCTATTACAGTGTAAAAACATAGGAACATCGATAACAGACTTTTGTAAGACATGAAAACCAGTTCTTTCTACATGGCCATTGGCTGCAATAATACCTATTATTATTATTATATTTATCGATTAACTGCCGTTACATCTCGTTCTACTCAAGTTTCCAACATGTTTATTCGCCTTTCTGCTATATAGTCTCTTCACGTGATTTTTTGCCCCAAGTACGTTGAAATTTATTATAACATTGAAGAATAAGATATGTTACATAAAATGGACAAATATGAAGTTAAGATTAGTAATCTTCTTAGCTTTTCTTACGTTTAAGTCTGATTAATGTTATTATTTTAGTTTAAAGTGTATTATCTTAAGTTGGTTATCCTGTTCTGTCCATTATTTATGGCTATCTTCAAAGTTATTATTGTTAATATGGCATTTTCTATCTCAAATTCAAATTAAATTTTCGTATATGTTCCGTTCTCTTTTCGGACAAAACAAAATGCACAAATACGCATGCACACACACACACACACACACACACACATCCACACACACACACACACACACACATATATATATATATATATATATAAATTATAATCGGTCGCGGTGGACTAGTGGTTATGCTCCTTGCCTCTGGTCCTGAGGGTCGCTGGTTCAAACCCGGTCGGGGTAGATGGATTTTTTAGGATGGAAAAATACAAGGAGCAAGTCCTCCGGGAGGGACTTTAAGCCGTGGGTTCCGAGTCTGAAGATTTTGAGGCTCGTAAAAAATCCTTAAGCCTGAATGAAAAGGCCTCTAAGCAAAATTTACCGAATTTTCCCGTCCTAGTATTACCTTGGTTTCCTAGATGTCAGTATGAAGCGGAACGCTGACCACGGACCACTCAAAATGACATCTATATGAAAACAAGGGAAACATGGGCTTACAAGAAGAAGATATAACAGTATGAATATTCACCTGAAAGGTCCGTCTCCTCAACTTTATTACTTGTTTAATTGAAGTTAAATAACTAATAAAGTTGAGGAGACGGACCTTTCAGGTGAATATTCCATAATTTTATATTTTAATTTTGAATAATACCTCAACGGAACACATCATGAATCTTATAAAAATAATAATAATAATATTTCATGAAGTCAATAATAACCCAAATCACCGATTTAAAAGTTAAAGGAGTCGACGCGTTACAGTAGAGACGCTACCATTATCAAGACATAATATAGACTTGATAATGGTAGCTTCGCTACTGAAATGTGTTGATTCTTTTAACTTTTTAAATTGATTTGGGTTTTTTATTACTTTGTGAATTATAAGTCAAGATGACCCTATTTATTAAATACAATAATAATAATAATAATAATAATAATAATAATAATATAATAATAATAATAATAATTTTATTATTATTATTGTCCACCGCTGTGGTCTCGAGGTAGCGTGCTGCCTTGTCACGCAGCGGGCCCGGGTTCGATCCCCGGTCGGGGCAGTTCTCTGGGTGAGGTTTTTATCGGGGTTTTTCCTCACCTGTAAGACAAATGTCAGGAAAACTTTAAGGCCCAAATGGTCCCCGAAATCATATGGCCATCATCCTTATCATTATCATCCTTACCATTATCATCATCATCCTTCACCGGTGTGGAAAGCAACGGGAAGCTACCACACCTACACAATTCCCTAGTAAAGCTGCAAGCATAGCATAGAAATGCTATGATTGCAGTGAAGGACCTGCCTTCGGGCAGAATTACTATGGATGGATCATTATTATTAAATGCATGTTTGAAGGGCGAGGGAGACGGCTGTATTCTATCAGCTGATCATCGGCTGGTCACATGACGTCATATCCCATACAGTTATGGCATGAAGCCACAGTTTCAAATTATCACGCGGTATATGCGCCACATTTCCCAGATTCGTCCTTTAGACTGTCATTTTGTTAGTTTGACTAAGAGAGTTTCTTACTTTTTCCCAGTTCTTTGTCAGTTTCTTCCATTCGATGATTTGTAAGCGAGCGGCGTTGTGCTTTTGTCTCTTGAGACGAGCAGGTACTGTCATTCTTCTCCAGGCAATTTTACTAAAAGCAGTATCTTAAGAAAACCTTCTTCAGGATGTAATTATCAAGAGGATGCGAACTCAGGTTCCTGCATTCTCGATAAAATTTAATTTAAACATTTCCTCTTCTGATAATTTATTACATGCATCCGATCGAACAATGTCATTTAAATTTTACTTATTGCCTTTGAAATGTTCGATAATAATGCACAATACCACAATCTTCTATTTCCTATACTGTATGCATTTTTCTGCACTCAAAACTAATCCTCGGCTATTTTTCAGTCATTCTTTCCACGTGTTTTGTCCATCTCCTTCTATCTATACAAAAAAGCGAAAGATTGGCATGCTACGAGTTATTGGTAAATCCAGAAAATTGGATAAACCTCTGTATATTTCTGGACAAAACGCGGAAAATAAGGACAACAGTCATTCATGAATAAATATATGTTATCAAAATGCAATACCATTAATTATTAACAATTATGTATAAATTAATTAGTGTATAATGCTATTGTGTTATTATTTAATTGTAATATTATTGTTTTCTTTATGTAATTGTAATGTTAATGTTTTTTATGTATAATGCTATTGTGTTATTATTTAATTGTAATATTATTGTTTTCTTTATGTAATTGTAATGTTAATGTTTTTTATGTATAATGCTATTGTGTTATTATTTAATTGTAATATTATTGTTTTCTTATATAATTGTAATGTTAATGTTTTTTATGTATAATGCTATTGTGTTATTATTTAATTGTAATATTATTGTTTTCTTTATGTAATTGTAATGTTAATGTTTTTTATGTATAATGCTATTGTGTTATTATTTAATTGTAATATTATTGTTTTCTTTATGTAATTGTAATGTTAATGTTTTTTATGTATAATGCTATTGTGTTATTATTTAATTGTAATATTATTGTTTTCTTTATGTAATTGTAATGTTAATGTTTTTTATGTATAATGCTATTGTGTTATTATTTAATTGTAATATTATTATTGTGTTTTCTTTATGTAATTGTAATGTTATTGCTATTGTGTTATTACTTAATTGTAATATTATTGTGTTTTCTTTATGTAATTGTAATGTTAATGTTTTTAGTGTATAATGCTATTGTGTTATTATTTAATTGTAATATTTTTATTGTGTTTTCTTTATGTAATTGTAATGTTATTGCTGTTTTTGTTTATTTTTCTTTACACTAGTACCAATTATTACTTTATTATAACGGACTGTCAACAGCACGTACGGCTTACTGCCCGTGCGACTCATATTTGTAAATAATATTGTAAATATCTTACTTTTTGTCTAATAAAGTCCTACTACTACTACAAAAAAGCATGTATGCGTGTCTGTCTATCCTTTATAGACTTCTAAACCGTTCAACCGATTTTCCTTGAAAATTTGTATATACAGGGTTTCAGATAGCCGTTATCTATTATCATAAGAAATGCCACGAGTGATTTCCAATTTATCTAGAGAATTTGGAAATCAAGAGTGACATTTGTTATGACTATTTAACGAATAAAATTAAGCTCTTTACTAAAAAATAATTATTTGAATATAGTTACCGGTGTTTTAAAATATGTACATAGTTAATGTAAACGGCGATGTTGGAAAACAAATTAGAAATGTGAGGTTATGTATATTCACTGCAACTCGATCATATTATTTATTGCCAAATAGGTTTGCAATATTGTAAGAATGCACTCTAGTGGAGAAATAATGAAACATATCAAATTATTATAATCAACATTATAGGTTAATAATTTATATTTTGAATAAACAACTCAGTAAAATCACTGAATCTGTTCATTATTTGCTATATTCAATGTATTTGTTGGAGAAAAATAATGGTCTAACCTGTTCAGAATACTAAAAAAAGGAGGAGCTTTCTTTATCACAAAAGCAGGAGCCGATAAAGATAAATCGATAAAGAGCGAGGTGAAACACGACTGTCATTGATGTAAAACAGAATTCATTGAAACGTGATTGGTAATTGACTACCATTTGCGACATGAGTTAAATAGTCTTCTAAAATAATTATGTATAGGAGTTCACCTTAAACGAAAATTTAATAAATAATAGTTTTAAAAAACTAAAACAACACGCTTTATTAGAAAACCGAACTAAAGAAATGAAAAATAATTTTAATTTCCAACATGCTAGGGATAAATTATTTTACCATCAAAAGCATGGGGTGCTCTTTATAAATTAATATATTTTATAATAAACAGATATTGGTAAAAGTAGAGTCTCTAAGAAGAAAATGTAAAAATCATAAAAAGTACCCCACGCTTCTGATGGTAAAATTACTCGTATTTATCCCAAGAATGTTGGAAATTAAAATTATTTTTCATTTTTTTAGTTCGGTTTTCTAATAAAGCGTGTTGTTTTAGTTTTTTAAAACTATTATTTATTTTTTTATTTTTTAGTTTTAATATTTTACAGAATTAGATAAAAATGTAAATATCTTTAAATTCGATTCTATTGTAATATGATCTGAAAGTAATACTCTTCTAAAAAAAACCTCCCAGCCGGATTACAGAAATTATATACCACTAGAATGTACCGCTCTACCAACTGAGCTCTTACAACGATTGACTAAGAAGTCGACAAGTCCGCAACCTATTATACCCAGTTTTCATTTTTTTTCTGATGATTCTGGCCAGGATTCTAGAAACAAAATATGAAATTATTGTATTGTCACGGTTCCATTACAAGTACACAAAGTTTCAAGTCAATCCAATGTTTTTAAGTGGGTGAAAAGCGTGTTCAAAAATTCCGTTACATATATACAAAGACACTTTTTTTTATTTTCTGATGATTCTGGCCATGATTTTAGAAACAAAATATGAAATTATTATATTGTCACGGGTCTTTTACAAGTATGCAAAGTTTCAAGTCGATCCAATGATTTTAAGTGGGTGAAAATCGCGTTAAAAGATTCAGTTACATACAGGTCAAGCTAATATAAAGCGTGTAAAAATCGCTTTAGCGATCGCAATTTTCGATGTTTCTCAACAAAGCACAGAATAATCTATTAAAATAAACCGAGATATGTACCTTAAGAAGTGGGGATTTACTTGAAATCCGAAATTTTAAAAAAGATATGCCTATGCAACTGGACCGATGTTTATTAAATGTTTTGTGCGTTGAGTGGGTCCCGGCATTGCTCAGATTCACAATTGCATACTCTAAAGCCATTACGTATAGGATTTCACATGAAGTGAAAATTTTAAAAATGGCTCTATCGGTCACACTTTTCGATGTTTCACAGCGAATCTCAGTAGGTCCTATTAAAATAAACTGAGGTAGGTATTGTAAAAAAATGAGCGAAATTAGACAATTAGAAGTGAAGATTTACTTCGTTCCTCCTTCTACTACAAGGTTTAGGATATGCAGCCTGTTCCGGTGAAGTTAAAAGTGGAGTCCATCTTCTACGTGGTCGGCCAACATCTCTCGTTCCTCTGGAATTATACAGGAAGGTTCTTTTTGGTATTCTTTCGTTGTTCATTCTCATTAAGTGTTCTGTCCATTTCTTATTATTTTCGCTGATTTTTTCTTCAATTTTATATATATTTAATTCTTCTCGTATAGTTTCATTCCTTATTCTATCCGCTCTTGTGCATCCTTTTACATTACGTAAAAACAGCATTTCCGCAGTCTGTATCCTGCTTTTATCCCTTGATTTCATTATCCAATTTTCACTTCCATACAACAACAAATTTAAGTTTCGTATATTTCCTTGTTTTCCGACCTAAGGTTCTTTTTATGGTTCCACAAATAGCCTGAAATTTATTTACTTTATTTTCTATATCTTTATTTTCTCTATAAGTTATATCACATACTAAATATTGGAAATGTGATACTTGTTCTATTATTTTATTATCCAGTACAATTTTTTATCTAATTCCATATTTACCAATAAATGCCATTACTTTTGACTTATTTATTGATATTTTACAATTATATCTATTGGCTATTAATTAAAATTTATATGCTAACATTTGGAGCTCATTTTCAGATTCTGCTAAAAGTACAACATCGTCAGCGAATAATAAAGCATTTATTTTATCTTTATTATTAAGATTTATTGAATTCCGTAATTAAAAAATGCCTAAATGACTGCAGCGATTTTTATGATAATTTTTGTGTTTGTTTGAGTGGATCTCGGATGGTTTACATTCACAATTGGACCCTCTACAACCATTAGGAGTAGAAATTCACATGAAGTGAAGAATTGAAAATCGCTCTAGAGGTCACAATTTTCGATGTTTCACAACAAAACTCAGTACATCCTATTAAAATAAACCGAGGTAGATTTTATCAAAAAATGAGCGATATCAGGCAATTAGAAGAGGAAGTTTACTTACTTACTTACTTACTTACTTACTTACTTACTTACTTACTTACTTACTTACTTACTTACTTACTTACTTACTTACTTACTCACTGGCACTATCGAACCGGTAGATTCATGGCCGCGCGGACATAAGCTCTCCATACATTCCTATCCTGAGCTAATGCTTTCCAATCATTCCCTGTATAATCTACTTCCCTCAAATCACAGTTAATATTATTCTCCCACCTCATTCTTGGTCTGCCAACTGGGCGTTTTCCCTCTGGCGTTCCAACAAGAAGCTTCCATGCACCTCTTTCGTTCCCCATACGTGCAATATGTCCTGCCCATCGCAGTCTACGAGACTTAACTGTTCTTATTATATCTGGCTTCCTATAAAGGCCATGTAGGTCATCGTTATGTAGTCTTCTCCATTCACCTGTCTGTTCATCTCTCTTTGGTCCAAAAATTTTCCTAAATACTTTATTCTCAAATACTTGTAATATCCATTCCTCCCTTAAAGTAAGAATCTATGTTTCGCACCCATATAATATAACTGATAGAATAATAGTTTAATATATTTTCAGTTTAACGTTTTTTGAAAGGTGCTGGGACGTCAAGAGTTCCTGTAATGCATAATAGCACGCATTTCCAGAATTGAACCTATGTTTAATTTCTTTGTGCATCTATGTGTATTATTCATGTAACTGAGCTGCACCCGACCACAAGCATTTTCTCATTCGGGTGTCAATACTGTATATAACATTTATTTGTAAATAAAATTTATTCTTATTCTTATCTCATTCCTACTTGTGATTATTGTTCCTAAGTATTTGAATTCAGTCACTTCCTCAAACTTTCTCTCATTTGTCATTAGCTGTCAATTTCAATGATATAATATATTTCTATGGGTGACCATATATTTAGTTTTATTGACTATTTAACTCATGCCACAAATGCTAGTCAATGACCAATCACGTTTCAATGAATTTTGTTTTACAACCAATGACAGTCGTGTTTCACCTCGCTCTTTATCGATTTCTCTTTATCAGCTCCTGCTTTTGTGATAAAGAAAGCTCCTCCTTTTTAATGTTCTGAACTGGTCAAAGCATTATTTTTCTCCAACAAATACATTGAATATAGCAAATAATGAAAAGGTTCCTTGATTTTACTGAGTTGTTTACTAAAAAATAAATGAATAACCCGTAATGTTGATTATGATATATAGTTTGATGTGTTTAATTATTTCTCCACTTCTTACAATATTGCGATCTTATTTGGCAATAAATAATATGATCAAGCAGCAGTGAATGAACATAACCTCACATTTCTGATTTGTTTTCAAACATCGCCGTTTACATTAAATATATAAATATTTTTAAATAACTATAGTTAAACAATGATTTGTGAGTAAACAGCTTAATTTTATTCGTTACATAGTCGTAACAAATGTCACTCTTGATTTCCAAATTCTCATAAGTAATGCCACGAGTGAATTTATCTAGAGAATTTGGAAATCAGGAGTGGCATTTGTTAGGACTATTTAACGAATAAAATTAAGCTGTTTACTAACAAATCATTATTTAACTACAGTTATTTTTAAATATTTATATATTTAATGTAAACGGCGATGTTTGTAAACAAATGAGAAACGATAGGTATGCTTCATCTGCTTCTTTTGTTTATCACTGCAACCAGATCATACTATTTATTGCCAAAGGAACGCAATATTGTAAGAATGCTCTCTAGTGCAGAAAAAATTAAACACATCAAACTGTATATTAATTCATTTCTGATGTCGTATGATGTAAATATGACAATTATATTTTTCTGGATTGTTACCTGAGAAAAAATACATTTAAGAAAGTGCAAACAGTGGTTTCTTTTTTTGGTGGTATAATCAATTGCTACAAATGTTTATATATTAACTCCCGCATGCGGCATGTGTTGACATTCATGCACTATATATACAATCTGGTAGCCGTATTTCTCACAGGCTCAGTCACTGCAAAATAATGGTCAGACCTGTTCAGAATATTAAAAAGGAGGAGCTTTCTTTAATATGGTAATTATAACACTGATAAATATTTCGTGAAACACGACTCTGATTGGTTGTAAAACAGAAATCACTGAAACGTGATTGGTCATAGACTCCCATTTGGGGCATGAGTTAAATAGGCAAGATAAATTGGAAATCACTCGTGGCATTACTTATGATAATTATTTCAAGTCCCAATTGCTTAGTGTTACAAAAAAGGATGTTAAATTAAGTTAATTTAATATAGTATATGAGTAAATAAGGTATGTAAGACAGGTTTTAATCGTTCTCGTTTCGTATTTCACTGTGAGTGCTGTAAGCAGTTGTGGGACTGCACACAACATATGTGGACAGCATTCCGGTGTTATTGAAGTGACAGCAGCTCCCTCTGAGGTCTGTAAATCGGCTTACATTTCTCCCTGTGCCAAACACATCGCTTTACTTTATATACACTTCATCCTGTTAGTATGTTAACCGCAATACATAGCTTATTTATTCCTGTCCTTCATTTGTTCCCAGACGTTCACTTTTTTATACATTTTCTTACAAGACATTGCTTAATGCTCTTTCGAGTGCCTCTTACCAACCTATATTATATATATTACAAGACATTGGAGCATTTTTATACTCAATTAGCGTACCCGGCAGACGTTGTCCTGCCTGAACGTTTAATTCCTAAGTGTCATGTCAGGACGATAAAAATATGTTATTTTTTACCATAAAATTCACTAGTTAATAAATTCGCAAGAAAACTCCTCACTACCAACTGTTTTGCTCAAGAAGTGTGGATTATGACGTCACATTGTTGTCGTGCGGATTATGTCGGTAATGCAGATGACTACACATCTTACATAAAACAATTCCTAAACTTGATAAACCATACAGGAACCCACTCAAACACACACACACACAAATAATTTCATCAAAGTCGGTACAGTCAAACGACAGATAGTTTTTAATTTCGGATTTCAAGTAAAGTTCCACTTCTAATTGTTTGATTTTGTTCATTTTTGGACAATGCCTACCTCAGTTTGTTTTAATAGGATATACCGAGTTTCTTTGTGAAACATAGAAAATTGTGACCTCTAGAGCGAATTTTAAATTTTAACTTCAGGTGAACTCCTACACCTAATGGTTTTAGAGGGTTAAATTGTGAATCTAAACCATCGAGAAAGCCAACTATACATACAAAAATTTCATCAAAATCGGTACAGTCGTTTAGGAGTTCAGTGACAAACACGCGTACAGAAGAATTATATAGATATACTAGAAATCCCGGTCACACATTGCTGTGGCTAAGATATACGTTAAAAATTTAAATTAAGTTGATGTCTTTCAGCCAGATTAATATTAAAACTAATACACACGAAATTGATAATATTGAAAATAAAATAAACACTGAACACACTTAAATTATGAAATAATCAATATTTGTAATTCAATTTAAATTCGCGGTTGCAACAAAAAGCACAGCCACCTGGTTAAATAATAAACCAATTACCTTACCAAATTACCTTACCCAGCCATCTGTTAGAACCTATGGAACTCACAGATAATTACACCGCCATCTGTTAGAATCGTATGGAACTCACAGATAATTACACCGCCATTTGTTAGAATCGTATGGAACTCGCAGATAATTATAACTCTTTGTTAAATAATAAACAAATAATTTGCAATAAAAAAATAATGCGACTATAAATTTAGTTATAAAGTACCCTAAGTCTCAAGTTGGATCAAACTGCACACAGTGTGCAAAATTTTAATTAAAATCGGTTCAGTAGTTTAGGATTCCATCGCGGACAAACAACGTGACACGTAATTTTTATATATTAAGATAAAGATATGCTCTAATCACTGCTCAGTTGTGTTGCTTCATTGAGATTGCACTTGCAAGCTGGTGGCAGTCTTTTTTAACACCATTGAGCACTGTTTAACAGTCCTGTTGTAGATAATTGCTTTTCCCGGTGTACCATGAAATAATGTATGTTAATTTAATTTAGATGTAATACTTCTTTTGTTCAACATTTTATCTAACTTGAATGAGTGGCAGACATGGTCTTAAGGTTTTAACTCTACCAAGTAAAATAAAGCTATTATTAACTAACTCACTAGCGCTATCGAAACCGTAGGTTCAAGGACGCTCGGACGCGTCTCCATACACCCTTATCCTGAGCTAATGTATTCCAGTCATCCCCTGTATAATCTACTTCCCTCAAATCATGGTTAATGTTATTCTCCCACCCTATTCTTGGTCTACCAAATGTACGTCTTCCCTCTGTTTTTCCTATAAAAACTTCCGTTCCACTATATCATTCCGCATTCCTGCCAAATGTCCTTACGATTGCAGTTTACGAGATTTAACTGTTCTTATTTTATCTACTTCCCTATAAAGATTATGAATCTTACTGTTATGTAGTGTTTCCATTCGCTATTTGTTCATTTCTCTTTGGTCCGAAGAATCTCGTAAGAACTTTATTCTCAATTTTGTTTGTAATTGTAAGCCCATGTTTTCCCTTTACAGATATTTAGGCGCTCTCCCCCTACAGGGAAGAATTTGAACCATACTAATTTAGTTAGACGTGTTTTCGTAAAGATGTCATTTTGAGTGGCCCGTGGTCAGCCTTCCGCCTCAAGGTAGTAGTAAGACGGGAAAATTCGGTAAATTTTACTTAGAGGCCTTTTCATTCAGGCTTAAGAATTTTTAACGAGCCTGAAAATCTTCAGACT
Source organism: Diploptera punctata (assembly GCA_030220185.1). Lineage (NCBI taxonomy): Eukaryota > Metazoa > Arthropoda > Insecta > Blattodea > Blaberidae > Diploptera > Diploptera punctata. Next base: position 206,644 of record JASPKZ010010250.1, read on the forward strand.
CGGGACCCACGGCTTAAAGTCCCTCACGGAGGACTTGCTCCTTGGATTTTCCGTCCTAAAAAATCCATCGACCCCCGCCGGGTTAGAAACCCGCGACCCTCGGGACCAGAGGCAAAGAGCATAACCACTAGTCCACCGCGGCCGATTTATTCTCAAATACTTATCTTTTTTTTCTCCCTTAAAGTAAGAGTCCACGTTTCGCATCCATATAACTGGGAGAATTACAGTATTACATATTATCAGTTTAACGTTTTTTTTTAGAGAAGTTGGGAAAAGAGTTCCTGTAATGCATAATAGCACGCATTTCCAGAATTGAGCCAATATTTAATTTCTTTGTGTGTCTCATTCCTATTTGTAATTACTATCTCTAAGTATTTTAATTCAGTCACTTCTTCAGAATTTCCCTTATTTGTCATCAACTACCCACTTCCATTATGTAAAATATTTCCATGTGTGAACATGTATTTAGGTTTATTATTATTATTATTATTATTATTATTATTATTATTATTATTATTATTATTTCCACTATTATTATTTTATAATTTTTACTATTATTTAATTAACAAAATAAAGTATTTCGTAAATAATAATAATATAATAATAATATAATAATAATAATAATAATAATAATAATAATAATGCTTTATATATTCTGGCAGAGTTAAGGTCATAAGGCCTTCTCTTCCACTCAACCAGCACAAATACAAATAAATATTTGAGAAATATAGATATACCGATTCCGATTGAGGGTCTTTCCACTTTTCAGCGGTTGCCCTTTTACCAGCCGGCTGCTGGCCCTTCACATCCACATGTGTCAATCATAGAGGTAGATGATCAACAGCCAGTGTAGGGGTGACATGTGGTTAGCATGTCGAGTCCTCCAGCCGTTATAGCTGGTTCCTCAACCTGGAGCCGCTACTTATTGTAGCTACCCAATTGCCTCACGATGCTGGGTGGGCACCGGTCCCATACTGGCCGAAATACCATGAGAAAATTTCTTCCCCCATGGAGACTCGAACCAGCGTAAGTCCAGTAGCTCTGCGCCAAGGCTTCCTACCTTAACCGCTCGGCTACGGCGCGGGACATATAGATATACACTATACTAATTATAAACAGTTAAAGATATATTAAATGTAGCAATGTAAATTTCATGTACAAACAACATTTCATAGGATAATAACAATAATAATAATACTTACGATGATAATAATAATAATAATAATAATAATAATAATAATAATAATATAATAATAATGATATGAATATGATAAATTATACGAGAAACACCAATTAATATATATATATATATATATATATATATATATATATATATATACCTGGGTAATAATGAAGTCGAGGTTAGAGCAAATATAAATTTAGATTTCTTTTAAAAGATGCCAATGTCCGGAAGCCCCTTATTTCTTGTGGTAGGGAATTCCAGTTGCGATAAGTGAAGATGGTATATGACATGGAGTGATGTGATGTCCTATGTTGCAGTAATATCGGACAATAAATTGTACTTACTCAAGAATTCGCTTAGTTTTCGCAATTCCTGCGTGACGCAATTTCAGTGCTGACATCTGAAGTTCTATTTGAAAGATTTAATTCATCAGAAACTTGAAATGCAGGTAGTGTTCCTTTCCTTGAAAGAAAGTTCATTTGAATTGTCTGATATACAGAAGAGAATGTGTAAATATGACTTAAAGAAACGAATTCAAAGATGTCTGTTTTAATTAATTCATTTCATGAAATAAAGTTGTAAAAGAACGTGTGTACATCAAATTAAATCTTCTCTCTTTCTCTTTCAGCTGTTAATTTGCATCTTGTTTCTAGTTTTCGCAAAAGAAATACAAGTCACTGAATCTAACTTTCAATTCGTAATGAAGTAGATTTTCTCATGAAATTCTCATACAATAAATTACGTAGATAAGTTTAAAGCCAGACATTAGTGCATTCCTTGCATTAAAATGGAAATCCATCCAAGCCCCCTGTTAATTTCCTAAATCAATAGTTGAATGTAACCTCATTTGTTTCTCTTTTCTCCTTCTTATTTCAAGTACGTAGGTACTTTTAAGTGTCCAACGCTATTCAGGTCTTATTGGGAGAGAATTTTTATATTTGTATCACATACATTATATATACAGGGTGCTCTAAAATTCCCTTACAAACTTCTTGGGCTTGTAGAGGGGGTAAGTTTCCGGATATTGTTTCCAATTCTAAGTATTATCAACCCAGTTCCCTCTACAAGTCCTAGACGTTTGTAAGGGGGAATTTTAGAGCACCATGTATAAAACATAATACCTAAAAGTATAGTAACTTCAACATAAATACAATATCTATAAATAGATAATAAATAATTAATTTTGCATTTACTTGATGAAAGTCCATTGATTTAATTATATTAATAAGCTGTTAGTTTATGCTGATGATGTAGTACTATTGGCCGATAGCGAGGAGATACTAAAGGACAACACGCACACACTATTGAGTAACACTAAGAAATTAGGACTGGAAGTAAATACAATAAAGCTAAATATATGGTCACACGTAGAAATACATTATATAATGGAAATGGACAGCTAATGACAAATGAGGGAAATTCTGAGGAAGTGGCTGAATTCAAATACCTAGGAACAATAATCACAAATAGGAATGAGATGCACAAAGAAATTAAACATAGGCTCAATTCTGGAAAATGCGTGCTATTATGCATTGCAGAGACTCTTGATGTCCCAACTCCTTTCAAAAAACGTTAAACTGAAAATATATAAAACTATTATTCTACCAGTGATATTATATGGGTGCGAAACATGGACTCTTACTTTAAGGGAGGAAAGGAGATTACGAGTATTTGAGAATAAAGTTCTTAGGAAAATGTTTGGACCAAAGAGAGATGAACAGACAGGTGAATGGAGAAGACTTACATAACAGTGAACTACATGGTCTTTATAGGAAGCCAGATATAATAAGAACAGTTAAGTCTCGTAGACTGCGATGGGCAGCGCATGTGACTCAAATGGGGAATGAAAGACTTGCATGGAAGCTTCTTGTTGGAAAGCCAGAGGGAAAACGCCCAGTTGGTAGATCAAGAATGAGGTGGGAGAATAACATTAACTATGATTTGAGGGAAGTAGATTATACAAGGAATGATTGGAAAGCATTAGTTCAGGATAGGGATGTATGGAGAGCGTATGTCCGCGCGGCCATGAACCTACGGGTTCGATAGTGCCAGCGAGTAAGTAAGTAAGAGTAAGTAATGATTTAATTCATAAAATTAGATAATAGTCAAATTAAATCAGTGTCAGCATTTAAGTATTAGGGTGGAATAAAGAATGGACACAATTCACTGGAAGAAGAAGTTAAACAAAGAATTGTAAATGGAAATTAGGCGTATTATGCACATTTAACATTATTTAAAAGTAAATTAATATCTAAATTTGCTAAACTAAGATTATACAAAACACTAATAAGACCAATAATAATTTATGCAAGTGAAACTTGAACACTCAAAGAAACAATCGAACAAAAGTTATTTTTAAAGAAAGATACTTAGAAAAAACTATGGTCCAATAAAGGACCAGACCAAACTTAAAAAGTCAAAACAAATAGTGAATTAAATAATATAATTAAAAATCAAAATACAATAAATCATATCAGATCTCTTAGAATTGGATGGTTTGGCCATCTGATGAGAATGGATCAACAGAGATTAGTTAAAAAATATATAAATGGAATCCTACGGGAACTTAGCTGTTGGTAGATACAAGATGAGATGGCAGGACGATGTTTGGGAGGATTTGAAGAAGATGGGGGTGAAAATGGCAGAAGATAGAAGAGTCTGATGGAAGATTATTGAGAAGGCCTGAAGCGGGGTTTGAACCCGACATTTTTAACTTTATACTTTAGTGACTACCAATATCCACTCTGACATCATAGCACAAACATTTATTTTTCTTTCTTATATGTAATTATAGAGAGAAATATGAGGCAGAAAAATAATTGTTATGGTAAGATGCATGAGTGGACTAACAGATATGTCACTAAGGTATAAAGTTAGAGGTCTCGGGTTCAAATCCCGGTTCAGGCTTATATTTTTCTTTTCATGTCATACTCGTATTTCACCTTCATAGCTAAATGTCAAAATTTAATTATAACATTGAAATATATATATATATATATATATATATATATATATTATATTGCAGATTTTCGCGGATATAAGTATGAATAAGAACGTTTTCTTGGGTTTTCCGCGTATTGGATTCATGTTCGGCCCCTGGCCACTGAGTCCGACGTTTCGGCATGATCCCACATGCCATTATCAAAAAATGATAAGTTCGAGTCACAGGTCCTTGATAATGGCATGTGGGATCATGCCGAAACGTCGGAGACAGTGGCCAGGGGCCGAACTTGAATCCAAGACGCGGAAAACCCAAGAAAACTTTCTTATTCATATATATATATATATATATATATATATATATATATATATATATATATATATACGTATATTAATTAAATAAGTAATAAAGTTGAGGGGACGGACCTTTCAGGTGAATGTTCCATAATTTTATATTCTAATATTATTTATTTATTTATTTATCTACAGATTTTCAATATTTACACATCTTTCTGTGCCTAATGTTTCATTTTCCTTCTTCACCCGTCTCTGTCCATCTACTACTTATTTATAAGTTTCGAGGTCTTCCTTTCTTTCTTCTTCCAGGTGACACCATTCCAATATTTTTCTGCGTAATCTTTCTTTTTGCAGTCGTCGTACATGCCCAAACCAGTTTAATTGCTTATGTCATACAATTTACTAGTGAATATTTAATGTTCTTTTTTTTTCTCGTATGACTTTATTCTATTGTTTTCAATGTTTAACATCTTGCTGCTCTCCTCAAGAAATCCATTTCCATCGACATAAGTTTTTGTTCTAAGTTTTGTTGAATATTCATAAGAAATTAATTTTCGTCATGCCTATGACCAACCTCGACATTTTTAATTTGACATTTAAATTCGACAAGTTTGTGCTGTGAGAGACGAAAACACTGAACCACACTGTGTCGAACGTTGAAGGTGGAGTCGGCCGGCAGGTAGTTAGTAGCGGTTCTGCAGACATTAATGAAAATAATGAACCACTTTGTCTCTCGTTCCTCATTATTTCCACAGGTAAATCGGTTTCCTCATAAAATCAATAAGAGGTCAAAATATACCTTCCGAAATATTCATGTTTTTCATTCCTAAGCATAATAAAATCTCTCTCTTTACCTCAGTTTAAATTTCCCCCCGCCATGGGTACTTTACATGCCCCGTGTCACCTGCACCTTACAGAGACGCGACCTGTTGGGAGAGAATTTCCAACTCTGGATCACACACACATACATACTTCTTTGAGTCATGGAGGGCGTCCCCAGATGACAGTTTAGCTCATTGCTAAGTTTACAACCGAGATAACATGAAAATTTGTGTCCTGACACATTAATAATAATAATAATAATAATAATAATAATAATGATAATAATAATAATAATAATAATAAGCTGAAATGATGATATTGAGAGCAATAGCAGGATACCAAAGGATCGATAAAAAGAAAAACGAAGATATAAGAACAGAACTTAATATATTTAATCTCTGTGAAAGAATAACATATTGTCAAAATGCTTATCTTCAGCACGTATTACGAATGAATGAACAGCGCATACCAAGAAGAATGTATAATTATAAACCAAAAGGGAGAAGAATGTTGGGAAGACCATTGAAGAGATGGTACAACCAATTCGACCTATAATGAGATCGGAACAGGGTATTGGGCTTAATCACTGTTGTTGATGATGATAATAATAATATTAATAGTAATAATAATACTAATAATAATAACAATAATAATAATAATAATAATAATAATAATAATAATAATAATAATAATAATAATAAAGGTGCCAAGCGAAAGATTTATTAGTAACAGATAGGAGTTATAGGAGAAAATCATCGTGAAAGTTCAAATTAAAAAAAAAAAACTAGAAACGCTGAAATTAGAAGGATTATAAAATCAACACTTTTGAAATTCATATTAAAGCACTGTTGAGGTTATATAATAAGATGTTAATTATATAATGTTTTACCTGGTAAGTCAGTCGTCCTCAACTAATTCATTATACTACTTCAAGTTATTCTAAAATGGAGGCCTTTCGAAAACAATCTTTCATATTCTGCGTTTAACTGGAACTGAAGATGAAATATTGTTTTCGAAAGGCCTCCATATTAGAATATTATAATAACTTAAATAAGTATAATAACTTAGTTGAGGACGACTGACTTACCAGGTAAAAACATATAGGATTATACAAGTTGAAATAAATGTATTTCGGACAATTGAACACAGACAATTAAGGTGGTATGGACATCTCAAGAGGATGGCATATGATTGAAAAGCTAAGAAGATATCGGGGTACAAAATATATAAGAAGAAATGGAAAACATAAAGAGGGTTGGATTGGAGGGTGTGAGAAGAAGTATGAGTGAACTGGGACTTATTTATTTATTTCTTTACATACAGATTTTCAATGCTTACACATTTTTCTGTGCCTAATGTTTAATTTTCCTTCTCCACCCGTCTCTATCCATCCACTCCATGTCCTCCAGTCCTCTTGTTCTCATTCCAGTTCTTATTTCTTGCATCCACGAGTTTCCAGATCTTCCTTTCCTTCTTCTTCCAGTTGGACACTATTCCAATGTTTTTCTGGGTAACCGTTCTTCTTGCATTCGTCGTACATGCCCATACCGATTCAATTGTTTATATCTTATATAATCTACTATTCAATATCTAATATTCATTTCTTTTCTCTTATGACAGTATTTCTTATATTTTTTTCTAATTTTGAACATTTTATTGCTTCCTCAAGAAATCCATTTCCATCGACATAAGATTTTGTTCTAAGTTTTTGTTGAATTTCCAAACTTCAGCTCCATATGTGACAGTACACCTCACTATTGAATTGTATATTTGTAACTTGTTTTTTCTGGTTATATGTCTGTTCCAGAAGACTCCATAATAACATAATAATAATAATAATAATAATAATAATAATAACAATAATAATAAGGCCTTCGTCAAGGTTGTAGCATATCACCAACATTATTTAAGATATTTATACATAATGCACTGTCAAACTGGAGCAAAAAATGTTCAGGAATGGGAGTACTAATTGGAGATGGATCAACAGATACAATATATACACTGTTATTTGCGGATGACCAGATAATAATTGCTCAAGAATATGAAGACATGGAGTTTATGTTCAGAAAATTATTGGACGAATACGATAACTGGGGTTTGTATATAAATTTAGAAAAAAAAACAGTTTATATGGGATGTGGAGCCGAAACCGAAGATTTGATATTAGAAGATGAAAAGGGGTATATTAGAGGATGTGAAGAATTTGAGTATCTGGGAGTAAAATTAGATAAAGAGGATAAACAAGAACGTGATATTAGGAACATAATAAATAAAGGTAGAGCAATAACAGCAATGATGAATGGAGTCTTATGGAACAGACATATAACGAGGAAAAAAAGCTACAAATATATAATTCAATAGTGAGAAGTACTGTCACATATGGAGCTGAAGTTTGGAAATTCAACAAAAACTTAGAACAAAAACGTATGTCGATGGAAATGGATTTCTTGTGAGAGCAGCAAGATGTTCAAAATTAGACAAAATAAGAAATGCTGTCATAAGAGAAAAGATGAATATTGGTTATTCAATAGTAGATTATACACGGTATAAGCAATTAAATTGGTATGGGCACGTACGACGAATGCAAGAAGAAAGATTACCCAGGAAAAGATTAGAATGGTGTCCACCTGGAAGAAGGAGGAGAGGAAGACCTCGAAACTCGTGGATGCAGGAAATAAGATCTGGAATGAGAGCAAGAGGACTGGAGGACATGGATTGGATGGAGAGAGACGAGTGGAGAAGAAAATAAAACTTTAGGCACAGAAATATGTGTAAATAAAAATAATAATAATAATAATAATAATAATAAATGCTCTAGAGACTACATATAACCACTAGACCACTGACATCGATATTCTGCAATTTAGGCTACTATACAACCTAAATATTTCAAAACGGTTAACGCGTTATACCGATTTATCGATAAGATTACACCTACATCAAAGGGTAAAGTGTTTTATGAAATATTTGGCAAAGGACGTGTCCATTGGCTTGTGAAATTCTTCCACCTGAGCCTGTGAGATTGTAGACATGTCAAAGAGTTCGGGACGAGTTAATTGGGCATCGCGCCAAACAGAGTTGGCAGCCGTGCGAAGGATCCAGCACCCCTTCGTTTAATGCGCTTTGATGCCATTTAAAAATCATTATATCGCCTGACATTTGATAGCTTCCCTTCCTTGTACAAACGTCCAAAATAATTTACAGCATCTCATTACTATTAGATTATAGATAATCGATTCAACAAAACTTCCCTGCAATCTCCAGTTAATTTCCCTAAAGATGCTTCAGTCAAAAAATTCCGGGTGCTGTATATCATACAGGATCCTGTTTTATTCTTCTTCTTACCGTTACTGATTACATCCTTCTTAAGTTTACAATGCTGCTATTATTTTTACGTCTCCGTGGTGTGATGGTTAGAGTCCTTACCTTCCTTTCTGACGGATCTGGTTCGTTTCCAGCGGAGTAGCGAATTTAAATCGCTATCTCAGTTCTATATATTTGTTCTGCTCTTACGGGAGTATTTGTGCGTGTATCAAAAAATTAAAAAAATACATACTAAACAATTGAGTGAGAGAGGGAGCTATGCCACTTTGAGAAGAAATGAAAATATTCAGTGCCATTTATATTGACTAACTAACTCACTGGCACCATCGAACCCGCAGGTTCGTGGCCGCGCGGACATAACCTCTCCATTCACCCCTATCCTGAACCAATATTTTCGAATCATCCCCTGTATAATCTACTTCCCTCAAATCATAGTTAATGTTATTCTCCCATCTCATTCTTGGTCTACCAACTGGGCGTTTTCCCTCTGGTTTTCCTACAAGAAGCTTCCATGCACGCCTTTCATTCCCCATTCGTGCCACATGTCCTGGCCATCGCAGTCTACGAGACTTAACTGTTCTCATTATATCTGGCTTCCTATAAAGACCATGTAATTAATTGTTATGCAGTCTTCTACATTCACCTGCCTGTTCATTTCTCTTTGGTCCAAAAATTTTCCTACGAACTTTATTATCAAATACTCTTAATCTCCTTTCCTCCCTTAAAGTAAGAGTTCATGTTTCGCATCCATATAATATAACTGGTCGAAAATGTATATATTTCCTTTTGCATAGTTTACGTAACAGTAAGTTAAAGAAGAAAAAAGTTACCCCTTTTGTATTGACTTAGGCTTTCACGGCCGGAGTTGCTATGATGACCTTGAAGACGATTTCCGGGTTGTAGGCCGTTGTGTTGAGGCTTGAAGTTCCCCGACGTTTTGCCAGAGATTGCATCTGGGATTCTCAAGGATTGTCTTCTTGAGTCTCAAGACAATTCTTGGGTATGCCAGACGCAGTCTCTGGCAAAACGTCGAGAAATTTCAAGCCTCAAGACCACGGCGTACAGCCTGGAAATCTTCTTCAAGATCATCATAATTATTCCTTTATTGTACAAATAATTTCGTGATATAATGCTTTATACTCGTAAAACCTAATTTATTTCCATTCTCAAAGTGGCATAGATCCCTCACTCACTAGATCTCTCAATTGATATATTCAAAATGCTTCTTCTTCTTCTCTTTGTTTTAGGTCCATAACCTGTTCCATCCAGAATTGAGAGTCCCTCCATCTCCTTTTTTTGATCTTCCAAATGTCCTCCCATCCTCTGGTAACTCATCTCTTGCTATGCGTACAATTCTATTTGGTGTCATGCAGGATATATGTTGGCTGCGTTCAAATCTTCTTCTTTCCACCCATTCGCCTATTGCCTGAATATTCAGCTTATTTCTTCATTTCTAATTTGATCTTACCTGGATTTACCTACAATCTTCCTCCGAATATTCATTTCATTTGTTTATAAAGTTTGCTTTGTTTTAACAGCATCTGCTCTTGTTTCGGAGGCATTGGTCATTATTGGGCGTATCACTGCTTTAGATTTTGTTGTTTTGGTATTTTTATTTAAGTATTATTTTTCCATATGATATCATTCATACACCCAGCCACACTCGCTGTTTGTTAGCCTGATGTGCTACTTCATTATGTAACTATCCTCAGCTAGTTATTTCCACACTCAAATTTTTGATTACCATAATTTGCTCAATCATTTTTCATAATTAATTCCACGAGTGATTTCCAAATTATCGATAAATTCACGACTCGCGAAGTCAAATGCACTTGTCATCTGGAAGATAACAAGATGTTAATGAGAACATTAGTACAGACCATACGAAGGAATAAGGGGTTGATACCCTTGTCATCTAAGCAACTGACTTAGGAAGGTTATGTAGTGGTACTCTTTCTATGTAGAAGCTACATTTCCAAATGCACTTGTCATCTGGAAGATACCAAGATGCTAATGAGAACATTAGTACAGACCCTACGAAGGAATAAGGGGTTGATACCCTTGTCATCTAAGCAACTGACTTAGGAAGGTTATGTAGTGGTACTCTTTCTATGTAGAAGCTACATTTCCAAATGCACTTGTCATCTGGAAGATACCAAGATGCTAATGAGAACATTAGTACAGACCCTACGAAGGAATAAGGGGTTGATACCCTTGTCATCTCAGCAACTGACTTAGGAAGGTTATGTAGTGGTACTCTTTCTATGTAGAAGCTACATTTCCAAATGTACTTGTCATCTGGAAGATACCAAGATGTTAATGAGAACATTAGTACAACCATAAGAAGGAATAAGTTGTTTCTACCCTTGTTCATCTAAGCAACTGACTTAGGAAGGTTATGTAGTGGTACTCTTTCTAATGTAGAAGCTACATTTTCCAAATGCAACTGTCCACTGGAAGATACCAAGATGCTAATGAGAACATTAGTACAGACCCTACGAAGGAATAAGGGGTTGCGCAACGGGGGGCGCGGTGATCTAAGCAACTGACTTAGGAAGGTTATGTAGTGGTACTCTTTCTATGTAGAAGTTACATTTCCAAATGCACTTGTCATCTGGAAGATACCAAGATGTTAATGACATTTGTATAGACCCTAAGAAGGAATAAGTGGTTGATACCCTTGTCATCTAAGCAACTGACTTAGGAAGGTTATGTAGTGGTACTCTTTCTATGTAGAAGCTACATTTCCAAATGCACTTGTCATCTGGAAGATACCAAGATGTTAATGGCATTTGTACAGACCCTAAGAAGGAATAAGTGGTTGATACCCTTGTCATCTAAGCAACTGACTTAGGAAGGTTATGTAGTGGTACTCTTACTATGTAGAAGCTACATTTCCAAATGCACTTGTCATCTGGAAGATACCAAGATGCTAATGAGAACATTAGTACAGATCCTACGAAGGAATAAGGGGTTGATACCCTTGTCATCTAAGCAACTGACTTAGGAAGGTTATGTAGTGGTACTCTTTCTATGTAGAAGTTACATTTCCAAATGCACTTGTCATCTGGAAGATACCAAGATGCTAATGAGAACATTAGTACAGACCCTACGAAGGAATAAGGGGTTGATACCCTTGTCATCTAAGCAACTGACTTAGGAAGGTTATGTAGTGGTGGGCATGTGGTGGCGGTGGTGTTCATTATTGATGAGTTGCAGTAGTGAGGCGTGCCTTCATTATTAATGGCGTCCTTTATTTGCAGCCGTTTCTACTTGCTAGATCACGACATTTGCCACGCCCTTCACTCTAACCCTATGTGGACCTACATGCGATACCTCCATTTCCATTTCCGTCCTCAAGTCTTTCGTGTTTTCCTTTCATCTTTATCCCACTATACCTCTTTTTGTTGCAGCTTCCGTGCTTCATTCTTTTTTAGTTGATGGAGTTCTGAGTTTGTGTTTCAGAAGTTGGCTACGTTGATAGACGCTTGTTGTCTAGGAATAGCTTTAAGAAGACTTGAGTCATAAATCTTCAGAAGAACCGTAATCATTGCCATCCTCCTTAAAAAAACATTCACATTTACCAGTCGATATTTGATTTGATTTTGTTAATCGATTCTTTGGCTGTGTTGAATTCATTGGCGATATTGTGAAACTAATGCTATACATTCAATCTGATTTTCTTAGATTTGTCTTCTTTTCACAAATGTTCTTTATGTGAGATTAATAATATACTCTGACATGGAATACGCCCAACGTTTGATGCACTGTATTACACATAATAACACAAAATTTCAATTCCCACGCTTTAACCATTTTTGTTGACTATTTAACTCATGCCCCAAATGAGAGTCAATGACCAATCACATTTCAATGAATTTTGATTTACAACCAATCACAACCGTTTTTCACCTCGATTTTATCAATTTAATTTTACGGCTTTAAAATCAAGCTCCTCCCTTTTAACAGTCTGAATTGGTCAGAGCATTATTTTGCAGTGACTGTCCCTCTAAGAAATACGTTAAATATAACAATTTATATATCAACATGTTAGAATTTAGAATGCATATGGCCAAATTTGATTTGTAGCAATTGATTATACCATAAAAAACCATTGTATTCACTTTCTTAAACGTATTATTTCGCATGTATTAACGTTCCAGAAAAATATAATTCGTCATAGGACATCAGAAATTAATTAATAATCTATAATGTTGGTTATAAACAGTTTGATGTGTTTAATTTTTTCTCCACTATGGTTCTTTCTTACAATATTGCGATCCTTTGGCAATAAATAATATGACCTAGTTGCAGTGGATGAACAAATTAAACATAACCAAACATTTCTCATTTGTTTTCAAACATCGTCATTTATATTAAATATATAAATATCTTAAAATAACTATATTTAAATAATGATTTGTGAGTAAAGAGCTTAATTTAATCATTGAATAGTCCTAACAAACGCCACTCTTGAGTTCCAAATTCTTTAGATAAATTGGAAATCACTCGTGGCATTACTTATGATAAAATGGGGCATTGATACTTTTAATGAATTCTGAAGAAATTATGTTATTGATATTATACTCATGAAAATATTGTTGATTTTTTATAAATCTTCATCTTCCCTATTTACTAGACACATGAAATGACGATGACAAAAAAAATACGTATATACAGGATGAGACATAAGTAAGTTAACCACAGCACATGGTTGCAAGGAAAAAAATCAGATTAGTTGAATCTGGGGTTTGAATACGGGACCTTCAGAATAAAATCTCAAACACTACTGCTTGAGGTAATTTACTAACCAGGGAAATTTCGATAGTTATTTTTTTGTATAGTTGTTGTAAGCTACAGAAAATAATATATTTGCATTTTCGGTTAACTGACATGCTGCACCCTGAATATGATCATGAGTTAATGACAAATCAGAGAAATTTTGAAGAAGAGAGATAATTCAAATACCTAGGAACAATAATTACAAACAGGAATGAGGCCCAGAAATATATTAAACATGACTTATTTATGGAAATGAATGCTATTATGCATTACAGGGATTCTTGTCATCCCAATTTCTCTAAAATAAAGTTAAACTGAAAATACAAATAGTAAAGTAATCCCACTACAGGCCTCAGGAGGCCCAGTCGGGTTGTCAGCCCTGAGTGTCGGCCGCCTTTACCCCCAGAACAAGCGACTGGTACTCATTTCTGTTAGAGGCTGAGTCGACCCCAGGGTCATAGTGCCGCCACAAAGTTTGGGTCAGTTTAAAAATCCTGACCCTACCGGGACTTGAACCCTCGACCTTCCGGCTTGCAGCGCAGTGCCTTAACCACTACGCTACGGCGATACATTTTTTCGTAAGAAAGGAAGTACATTTTAATTTACATTGCACACAGACCTGTTTTACCGTACGTGCATATTTTGTACTAGGAATAAAAAAAATACGAATATATAAACAAACACATACATGGCTGCACACCTACACGCATACATAAAAAAGTAACAAGTGAATATATATAAGTGAACGTTTACAGTACATGTCACAGGATTGATGATCGGGGTAAGAGGTACTATACCAGGATTCATAGCTAAATTTTGGAATTTCTTAGATTTGGACAGAATATATCTTTCTAAAATTGTCATCGCTGCCATTAGAGGATCCATTTCAATTTTAAGAAACCATCTTTACAAAATTTCTACTTTATAGAATGTACTCCAATTACAACTTGAATTTTTTTAATGTATTTACAAAACGTATTTCATCAATTTGGAAAATTAATTGACTGTATCACTTTGTCCTTGTGGCAATCCTCTAATGAGGAAAGTTATATATATAATAATAATAATAATAATAATAATAATAATAATAATAATAATAATAATAATAATAATAATAATAATAAATAATAATAATAATAATAATAATAATAATAATAATAATAATAATAAAAGTTCACAGTAATCCACATCTACACTCATACATAACAAGACCATGTGTATAGATGTAAAAAAAATCAAAATCTCTCATTTTGTACAGTAATAAAAAAACTAGCTACAGAACAGATTAAAACGAACCCACACACACACACAAGCGCGCGCGCATACCACCCTCACTCCCACAAACAGCAAATGCAATGGAAGGTTATTCACCTAAAACTTCTTGTTATACAGTGCAATTGAAGATCGGAAATAAATTTCATATTGCAGTCCTTATTAACATAAAACTGTTGTATTCTCATTATTATATTATGTAGTTATGAAACATGGACTGTTACTTTAAGGCAGGATAAATATTGCCAGTATTTGAGAATAAAGTTCTGAATACATTTTAAATTAAACAGAGATGACAAGAGAATTGGGAAGACTACATAACAGTGAGCTACATAATCTTTATGGGAAACCAGATATAATAAGGAAGATTAAATATCTAAATTTTTAAGAATTTTAGGGTTAATAAATTCTATCTCCAAGCCACAGTCAGTTCAAAAACATTCAAGACTGAAAGTGTATAAAACACTGATTCTTCCAACTCTTTTGTATGGTAGCGAAGTATGGACGTTGAAACAGAAGGATATACAGAGACTTAGATCTGCTGAAATGAGATACCTTCGGAGGACTGCACGATACACACTACTAGATCACAAAAAAATGAAGACATCTTTGAAGAATTACACATGGAACGTTTAGAAAACAAAATTTCTGATTATAAGTCAAGATGGATGCTACATGTTCATCGAATGGAAGATACAGGATCCCAAACAAATGTTAAGATATCAACCTACAGGAAGGAGAAGACCAGGACGTCCACTCAAAAGACTTCTGGATGGTGTTTCTCTTGAGGCCGAAACAGGTCAACAAATGGCTTATATTCGTGAATGTACTATGATGATGATGATGATGATGATGATGACATAGAAGAAGGAATTAAAAAAGATGAGGATAAACATATAAAGAAATAAATATGAAATTATTGTATTGTCACGGGTCCTCTACAAGTATACAAAGTTTCAAGTCGATCCAATGATTTTAAGTGGGTGAAAATCGCGTTGAAAGATTCCGTTACGTAGATAGATAGATAGATAGATCGATAGATAGATAGATAGATAGATAGATAGATAGATAGATAGATAGATAGGCATTTATTTTTCTTATCATGCCATATATATAGATAGATAGATAGATATATATATAGATAGATAGATAGATAGATAGATAGATAGATAGATAGATAGATAGATAGATAGATAGATAGATAGATAGATAGATAGATAGATAGACAGATAGTATCAATACTAGTGAAATTCATATCAAATTCCGTTGAGGTGAAAGAACACCTAAAAGATTTCATACACGCGGGTGATAAATCAAGCTATGCTAAACATCTCATTAACGCAGGTCATCGAATGAACACAATTGAAAACACTCTCACGATAATCCACCGAGAAACATTCCAGCTAGGATAAATATATTTGAAGACCTCGAAATTATAAAGGAAACAAACAACACCTCACTTCTTAATGAGAACGCACCCCAGTCAAACCCATTATACGAGATCGTCAAAAACAAGTCAGTTGCTGCTACAAACAGTTGGAGTATACATCACCGTACACAACAACAAGTAACGGAAACTCAACCTGCAGAAGATGGAAGGTAACTTCCGAAAGCGCTCCAGTTAATTTTATATACAATATATTAACAAACTTGAGGACGACGGCACCTACCAACAGGTACAATTTAATTTTTAACTTTCATCATAGATAGATAGTATATTAAGAGCTGTATTGTTTGTAGGAGCTTGGAATGCAAATGAATTGAAGATGGCCGTTAATGGTCTCACCGCACAGTAACATGTGTGCGTGACGTCACACATCAGTAACTTGACAAATTAACGCTCAGCTGGGTGTCGAACAAGAGATGTTGTAGTGAGCACCTGATTCATTTACCTTGTTGGTACCTGTTGACTCGCAGGGTAATTTTCTCATTAGTTAAACATGTTACTGCTATTACAGATACCTATATATCGGGTCTTTTCTCTAGATTGTGCCTACTGTTATGGCTGCTCTGTCGGGTTCAGCATTTCCTCCCATACAATATGAGTGTATATATCCCGCGTGGGGACAAAGGTGCTCCTTGGTGAGAATTTCTCAACCATACAAATTTATTTACGATTATTTACCTACAGATGTCAACGAGTGGCATGTGGTTAGCATATCGCCTTAATGAGACATCTAGTGCGCAACTAAAGTATTACTTGGATGGAAGAAGCTCTGTTAATAAAATAAAATAAGTTAAAATATACCTATATATAAACGTATAATCGTTTTATAAGTTGAGGACGACGGATTTTACCTAACTTATTTTATTTTATGACTCTCCACCTCAACGGTTTTAACAATGAATTGTATTAGTATTAAGCTCTGTTAAGTTTGCACAGAAGCCTTTTGCTGTTTTAAGAGCCTGAAAATCTTCAGACTCAGGACCCACGATTTAAATTTCCTCCTGGAAGACTTGGCCTTTGGATTTTCTCTTTTTTAATTTCTGAACAAGTCAGAGCATTATTTTTCAGTAACTGACTCTCCAACAAATGCATTGAATATAGCAAATAATGAACAGATTCCTTTGACCTACACATTTGATAAATGTGTGTTCAATAATTGTGTTTTAAATACTGATTTTACTAAGTTGTTTCCTAAATAATTTAATTAATAGCCTATAATGTTGGTTATAATATACAGTGTGGTGTGTTTCATTTTTGTTCTCCACTAGGGTGAGTTCTTACAATATTGCCATCCTATTTGGCAAAAAATAATCTGATCAAGTTGCAGTGATGAGCAAATGAAACATAACCAAACATTTCTCATTTGTTTTCAAACATCGCCGCTTACATTAAATATAGACCTATAAATATTTTAAAATAACTATATTTAAATAATGATTTGTGAGTAAACAGCTTAATTGTATTCGTTAAATAGTCCTAACAAATGTCACTCCTGATTTCCAAATCCTCTCGATGTGACTCGTGAATTTATCGATAATTTGGAAACCGCTGGTGACATTTCTTATGACTATTTAACTCATGCCCCAAATGGGAGTCAATGGCCAATCACATTTCAATGATTTTTTATTTACAACCAATCATAGTCGTGTTTCGCCTAAAATTTACCAACTAAAGTTTATCATAATGAAGAAAGCACCTCCTTTTTAACATTCGGAATAGGTCATAGCATTATTTTGCAGTGACTGACGACTAGAAATACGGCTACCAGATTGTATATATAATGCATGAATGTAAACACATACCGCATGCGGGAGTTAATATGAAAACATTTGTAGCAATTGATTATACCAACAGAAAAAGAAACCACTGTTTGCACTTTCTTAAATGTATTTTTTCCAGAAAAATATAATTGTCATATTTACATCATAGGACATCATAAACTGATCGGAAATTAATTAATATACAGTTTGATATGTTTCATTTTTTCTCCACTAGAGTGCATTATTAAAATATTACGTTCCTTTGGCAATAAATAATATGATCTGGTTGCAGTGACGAGCAAATGAAGCCTACCAATCGTTTCTCATTTGTTTTCAAACATCGCCGTTTACATTAAATATATAAATATTTTAAAATAACTATATTTAAATGATGATTTGTGAGAAAACAACTTAATTTTATTCGTTAAATAGTCCTAACAAATGCCACTCTTGATTTCCAAATGCTCTAGATAAATTCACTCCTCACTTCGTGACTCGTGAATGTATCGATAATTTGGTAACCACTGGTGGCATTACTTCATCTTCATCATCCGGTATCATGGCAGCTGCCGCCGTCTTCCGGAAACCAAACGCCATTCCTCTCTATCCATCCATTGATCTTCCTCCATTCTGATATTCATAGCTGCTTGTACCCCTTCTATCCAAGTTTTCTTCGGTCTTCCTCTCTTCCTCCTTTCTATTGGGATCCATTCCATAACATTTTTTGGCAATCTTTGCTCTGGCATTCGTTTGACATGACCATACCACTGCAATATTTTCTTTTCTTTGATGTCTATGATGTCCGGCTCCTCTTGTACACCCATAATTTCCCTTATTTCTTTATTTCGTATTCTATCCATTCAAGATTTTCCAGTTGATCTTCTTAAAACATCCATTTCTGTACTTAAAATTCTTTTCATTTCCCTGGTGGGAATTTGCCAGACTTCAACACCATATGTTAAAATGATCTGAATTATGATTTGACTTATGATAATTTATAGTTAAGGAAGACTGAGATCTCAGGTACCAATTTTATGTTTTTTTTTAAGTTTTACTTAGTGATTTCAACGGTGTTTTTTAAAGAATTTTAAAAGTATTAACAATTTTAGGTGAAATAATTAATTTCATTCCGATGCCAAAAGTATCGTCAGCTTTCTTCAAGTGAGTGTTGAAGCGTCGAACCCAGAATTATACTTGTATAAGCACTGATTGCAGAACTTTTCTATTAGCAAATTATAGTTCAGTAAAAACACAGCTATGAGCAGAAAGTTGTACTGTAAAACTAAGTTATTTCATGGCGGAATTTATAGAGAAATTAAAAATGTTAATTACACTAATGATTGTGTTTCTTGCCAGTTTGTGGTTAGTGTCTGCACGTTAAAACTTTTATATTTCTGTAGTTAACATGTGCAGATAATGTCAATTTCCAAGCGCCATTTACAATATAAAATGTCTAGCAATACCATCTATTATATGATATCTATCTGGCTAGAATCCAAAGTTTAAATGCTACTTAGGTTTTATGAGAATGTTGTTAAATCTACATAACAATTACATTATTTTTAAATTGTTTTATTTCAGTTAGATCGATATTTGAACAACTTTCTAAAGTGTATTTAGAGAAGGAGAAAAATCTGTCACACAGAAAATGATAAACTGATTAAAACGTCCGTGTCTAAATGGCATAAAGAGTAGGGTGCGTGCAGGCATCAATTTTCGGATACATTTCAAATCCACAATGGGTTAAAGCAAGGAGATGCACTATCTCCTCTAATATTCAATCTTGTACTAGAGCATGCCATCAAACCTTTGGAGAATGAAGAAGGCCTACAACTCAATGGTATTAATAGGCTGTTAGTTTATGCTGATGGAGAATGAAGAAGCCCTATAACTCAATGGTATTAATAGGCTGTTAGTTTATGCTGATGATGTATTTTTGAGCAGTCCCGCGCCGTAGCCGAGCGGTTAAGGTAGGAAGCCTTGGCACAGAGCTACGGAACTTGCGCTGGTTCGAGTCTCCATGGGGAAGAAATTTTCTCATGGTATTTCGGCCAGTATGGGACCGGTGCCCACCCAGCATCGTGAGGCAATTGGGTAGCTACAATAAGTAGCGGCTCCAGGTTGAGGAACCAGCTATAACGGCTGGGGGATTCGACATGCTAACCACATGTCACCCCTACACTGGCTGTTGATCATCTACCTGTGATTGACACATGTGGATGTGAAGGGCCAGCAGCCGGCTGGTAAAAGGGCAACCGCTGAAAAAGTGGAAAGACCCTCAATCGGAATGTATTATTGAGCGATTAAGATGAGATACTAAGGAACAACACGCTCACTCTATTGAGTAACACTAAGAAATTGGGACTGGAAGTAAACATCAATAAAAGTAAATATATGTTCACGCATAGAAATGCGTTATATAATGGAAATGCACAATTAATGACAAATGAACAAAATTTCGAATAAGTGGCTGATTTCAAGTATCTAGGAACATTAGGTAATTATAAATAGGAACGAAATGCACAATGAAACTAAACATAGGCTCAATTCTGGAAATACATGCTAGTATGCCATACAGGTACTTTTGTTGTCCCAACTCCTTTCAAAAACGTTAAACTGAAAATATATAAAACAGTTATTCTCCCAGTTATATTATATGGGTGCGAAACATGGACTCTTACTTTAAGGGAGGGGGAAAAAAAAAAGATTACGAGTATTTGAGAATAAAATTCTTAGGAAAATGTTTGGACCAAAAATATATGAACAGACAGATGAATGGAGAAATACAAAATATTGTAGAAATATATTTTACTATGTTCTGAATTGATTATCATAAAATACTAGAACATTCGATTAGTAAAGCCGACACTGTTGCAAATCAGCGATCCTAGTGGTGACCATTGTAATCTTGTAGTATGTTGTTGGGCAGTTTTTTTTATAAATTTGTAACATTGAAAGTTTCCAAATAGCAATATTTTGTGAATGCATTCACTGTTTCTCACATTTGGTAAGTAATGTCGCCCTAAAAAGATGTCCAGTAGAATTTGTTTAGAAGTTGGAATTGGAAAGTACTTGAACAATTACGAAATTCCCAGACAGGAGCCCTTGTGGCTATAACTTATTCACAAAGATCAAAGAACATTTATGAGGCATTCGATTTCAATCAAAAGTTGATATCCAGAAAGTTGTAAGTCTCTCAGATTAGAGAGATATCCAGAAACGGTGCTGCAGATGGAATTCTCCGTCTTCCAAAGATTTGTTCCATATAGTTGACTTGGCAAGAGACTGGAAAAGAAGCTCATAATGCCAAAATATTTTTTTGTGATGTTATAGCAGTGGTGCCACTATTATCGAATGTCCTAGTAAAGACGCGGTCAGAATTTGTCTTCCGATGTAAATTAACTAATAATAAAGTAGTAATATGGTGACTTTAGTATTATGTTATTTGATACTTGAGATGGGGGTTTGACGAATTCTCACCCCTGTGCGGATGACGGCGAACTTGTACAAATTAAATAGAAGAGGGACCGCAAGAATCCAAATTGAAGAACACCAAATATTTCGACCAGCAACAATGGAAAAGTGCGCTTGTCTCTTAATTGAAAAAGTTTAGAGAGGCTTCCTCTTCAATTCCAAAGAAAAGAGACAACTATATGAACAAGAATTCCCAACGAGAATAAATCAAGAAACTGAAATGCATCTACACTGTCATAAAAACTTCATCAAAGTAACTTGTCATTTCGTTACAAGAATCACAAGTAAGATTTTACGAATTCTTGCCACATACAATATTTTATTTTATATTAATTTAAGTCGAATTTATTTGGGTTGTAATTTTACTACCGACACTAAAACTGAAAGATACATAATTTTGAAACTGTCGAAATTTCAAATGATACACGGAATTATACACAAAACATTACAGACTAAAACAAGAAGAGATACTAGATTGAAGTTTTATAGGCCTAAAACATTGGCAGTTCCTGCATTACGTTATGGGAGTGAAACTTGGGTAACGACCAAAAAGTTACAAAGTAGAATACCAAGCGTAGAAATTAACTTCCTTAGAAGAACAAAAGGCTGAAATTATAAGAACAGAGCTAAGTATATATCCACTGAATGATAAAATGAAGGAATATAGAGGTAAATGGTTAGACATGTGGAAAGAATGAATGTAATAAGATTACCAAAAGCAGCATTTAACTACAAGCCAAGAGGTTCGAGGAATGTAGGAAGGCCAGTGACAAGATGGACAGAATAACTGTGAGGCGGAACAGGCAATTTTTCTAGCCCGTGAAGTTAAGAAGAAGAAGATTATTAATATAAATAGTAAGGTCCTGTAGCAGACCTGTTTAAGCCATGATGCCTTGGTACACAGCTATAGGACTTGCGCTGGTTAGGGAAGAAATCTCGTGAAATTTATACCAGTATGGGGCCGGTGTCTACCCAACATCGTGAGGAATTTGGATAGCTATAAAGAGTAGCGGTTCAAGATTGAGATAAAACACCTTATAGCGGTTGGGGAACCGACATGCTGATCAAATGTCACCACATTACTGATTAGATGGTCGTCTACACCTGTGATTAACACGTGTGGATATGAGGCCAGCATTCAGTTGGTAGACCAAGAACCTTCTAGACATATCGCGCTATTCAATTATTAAGTTAAACTGCATTATAATGTATAAATATTATCATGTATTTATTAAATTTAAGTCAAGTTTGTTAAATTGCTCTTTCTCCAGTAATTTTATTAATTTTCCTTTAAAAAACAAGTTGTTAGTAAAAGATAAAGTAATTTCACTACAGACCTTAAGTGGTCTTTGAGGTAGTAAGAGATCAGTGCTTCAATTTTGTCTAGACAATCAGCACTCTATGTCAGCCGGGTTTTAAGCCCTGTGTGACGGCCGCCTTTACTCCCAGATCATTCTTCTGGTACTTATTTCCGTTAGAGGCTGAGTCAATCCCAGGGTCATAGTGCCACCGGAGGTTTGGATCAGTTTAAAAATCCTGACCCCCTTCGGGACTCGAACCCTCAACTTTCCGACTTGTAGCGTATTGCTACTTCTTAAATACACCCGTTTAGAATCTCGCCGGTTTATATATTTAAGCAAAAATTGTTCAAAATTCATTAACTTATTTCTCTAATGAACATTTCTTCATTCTACTAGTAGTTCACAATTTAATTCTTGTTTTTCATTATAGAATTAAAATTCATGAAAGAAAATGAAGTTACTGGCTGACTTTTTTTTTGTGACGTATGACACATCAGAATCTCCTTATTCATAACTTTGTAATGCTAATAGACATGTGCTGACAAAGGAGGTAACTTTGAGCTTCACATACAAACGCCTGGATGTGAAGGCGAAATGGTGCTTCTAATTTATTACGTACTTCACAGATATAGAGATGCTTACCTCGAAGAAATTTCATAAAATTACAGTACCTTTGTGGGAAAGCAAGTGCATACTTAAAAGTCTGTAGGGCCCTCAACAAGGTAAAACGATATAACCTCATTATAATTATCGAATATTTATACGTAATAAGCTTCTGCCTTATAAGTAGTTTAGGATTTTATGTATTAAAATATAAGATTACAACATAGTATAAAGAGAATTTGGACTCATGACTGTATTTTGTTTTGGTTTTACACACAAACAGTTGAAAAGTATAATGAGAAGTTAGACTACTGACTGTCTTTTGTTTTGGTTTTACACACAAACAGTTGAAAAGTATAATGAGAAGTTACACTACTGACTGTCTTTTGTTTTGGTTTTACACACAAACAGTTGAAAAGTATAATGAGAAGTTAGACTACTGACTGTCTTTTGTTTTGGTTTTACACACAAACAGTTGAAAAGTATAATGAGAAGTTACACTACTGACTGTCTTTTGTTTTGGTTTTACACACAAACAGTTGAAAAGTATAATGAGAAGTTAGACTACTGACTGTCTTTTGTTTTGGTTTTACACACAAACAGTTGAAAAGTATAATGAGAAGTTAGACTACTGACTGTATTTTGTTTTGGTTTTACACACAAACAGTTGAAAAGTATAATGAGAAGTTAGACTACTGACTGTCTTTTTTTTTTTTTTTGGTTTTACACACAAACAGTTGAAAAGTATAATGAGAAGTTACACTACTGACTGTATTTTGTTTTGGTTTCACACACAAACAGTTGAATAATATGTACTATTTGTATTGCAATCTTATATTTTATTACAGTCCACCGCTGTGGTCTCGAGGTAGCGTGCTGCCTTATCACGCAGCGGGCCCGGGTTCGATCCCCGGTCGGGACAGTTTTTCTAGGTGAGGTTTTTATCGGGGTTTTTCCTCACCTGTAAGACAAATGTCAGGAAAACTTTAAGGCCCAAACGGTCCCCGAAATAATATGGCCATCACAATCATCATCCTTCATATTCATCTTAGATTAAGCTTAGGATTAGGGACTCTCCTGGCGAACCACTTTCATCATTATCACCCATCATATCATCGGGGCAACGTAACCCCGCCTTCCAGGCGCCCCAACCTCAGAAGTGTGTTACAAGTACGCCAAGCCAGGAGAGAACACCAGGAATGTCGAAAGACAATCTGGGGCATTTGCAAAAAAAAATATTTTATTACATAAAATCTTAGTCCTAGTCATAAGTAAGGTTTTCAATCCCTAAAAATCCGAACTTCCATAATTCCTGCAGAATTGTTTCATATTTAATTTTAACCCTTTCCACGCTCAAATTTGTATTTTTCTTTGAAGTAAAAAGCCTTTAGATTTGGACAAACTGATCTTTCAGAATGCAATATTAATAATTTCTATGGATTTTTTTTTATCTCGGTGGTCTAGTGGTTTGTCTTGCCTCTAGTGCCAAGAGTCGCGGCTTCAAATCCGGCCAGAGTCAATGGATTTCTTTAGGATGGACCTTAGTTACAATATTACAATTTAGTAAATCGAATGTAGACTATAGGGGTTCAGAGCAAAAGTGAACGAGGTCCAAAAATTTAAAATCCTTGTTTTATGTGATTTTGGATTCAAAATATCAATAATTCTTAAGAGCAATGGTGAACCAAGTATTGCATTTGTTCTTTTTCACTGTAAAAAAATATTATTCAGACAACTAGTTATAAAAGCAGGGATTAGTAACAAGAAGAACAATACTTACTTACTCACTGGCACTATCGAACCCGTAGGTTCATGGTCGATAGCGAGGAGATCTAAAGGAGAACACGCACACACTATTCTGGAAATACGTGTTATTATGCACTACAGAGACTCTTGACATCCCAACTCCTTTCAAAAACCGTTAAACTGAAAATATATAAAACTATTATTCTACCAGGACATGTTGCGCTTATGGGGAATGAAGGACGTAGAAAGCCAGAGGGAAAACACCCAGTTGGTAGACCAATAATGAGGTGGGAGAATAACATTAACTATGATTTTAAGGAAGTAGATTATACAGGGGATGATTGGAAAATATTATCTCAGGATAGGGATGTATGGTGAGCTTATATACGCGCAGCCATGAGCCTATGGGATCGATGGTGCCAGTGAGTTAGTCTATATTTTAATAATATTTTTAAATTAAAATAAGCATTTAATATTTCTATGTTTTTATTATTCGCTAGTTGAGTGAAGAGAAGGCCTTATGGCCTCAACTCTCCCAGCTTAAATAAATCATTATTATTATTATTATTATTATTATTATTATTATTATTATTATTATTATTATTATTATTATTATTATGTCCACCGCTGTGGTCTCGAGGTAGCGTGCTGCCTTGTCACGCAGCGGGCCCGGGTTCGATCCCCGGTCGGGGCAGTTTTTCTGGGTGAGTTTTTATCGGGGTTTTTCCTCACCTGCAAGACAAATGTCAGGAAAACTTTAAGGCCCAAACGGTCCCCGAAATCATATGGCCATCATCCTTATCATTATCATCCTTACCATTATCATAATCATCATCATCCTTCACCGGTGTGGAAAGCAACGGGAATCTACCACACCTACAAAATTCCCTAGTAAAACTGCAAGCATAGCATGAAAATGCTATGATTGCAGTGAAGGACCTGCCTTCGGGCAGAATTACTATGGACGGATGGATTATTATTATTATTATTATTATTATTATTATTATTATTATTATTATTATTATTATTATTATTATTATTATTATTAAACCAGAAATGTCATAATGAACATGAATTTTATATTGTGGGCTAATACCTCAAAGTTATCATTATTTTTTAGTAATATTGACATAATAATACAAGTAATAACCTGATTTTAGGGAATAAATTATACAAAGAATGATTAGGAAATGTTAGATCGGGATAGGGATGTATGGAGAGTTCATATACGCGCGGCCATGATTTTCCAGTTTCGATAATGCCTTTCAGTTGTAGTTATAGTTTAGAACTGGTGATCCTATATATTTGAAAATTACGTCATTGTAAACTTCCTTACTCGTAACATTTAGGGTCGGTTTCACCAACAGAGATAACTATATTACGCCAGGTTTCCCCATGTATAATACAAGGCTTAAACTGGCGTAATACAGTTACCTCTTTTGGTGAAACCGACCCTTAGAGTTGTAGCATCATGGCCTCCTGAATTGACAAGATAAAAATAAAAATGAACAATTAGAGCTTAAGAAAATGTTATTTTACAGTAAATCAATGAATTACAAATAAATGTTATCTAGACAAATATACAAGTGTACTTAAATTTTTCTAGTGTTAATTTTAAGCCTCATTTACCTCTGTTAGTTTTTTTTTTGTAACTCGCTCTTGCTTTCCATCCACGTGCCATGACTTTTTTTTATTTCTTACGTCAATTCCACTTCCTTTGTTTTTTTTTCTGAAATTTCTTCAATTTTAAGTTATCGTACTTTACTGTCTGTCCGCATTTCTTTTTCTGCCATTCATTTTTCTTTTGCTTAATCTCTCTTCTCTTGTTTTTTTTTATCTTCCTCGGCTGATCAATCTTCCGCGATCTTTTGTTTCTATTGTATTCAGTTCTTTCAGATGCTCTTTTGTTTCTTGGGACTTCAGTAAGAAGATCCTT
This sequence comes from Diploptera punctata, assembly GCA_030220185.1. Classification (NCBI taxonomy): domain Eukaryota; kingdom Metazoa; phylum Arthropoda; class Insecta; order Blattodea; family Blaberidae; genus Diploptera; species Diploptera punctata. Next base: position 233,534 of record JASPKZ010010250.1, read on the forward strand.
TCTAACTTTTTTTTCCTTTGATACCTAGATCATCTACAAAGAAAATTAATTTCTATTTTAATATAATATACTTTATTCAACACCTAGGCACTAATAGCAAACTTTTCCGGATCGATGGATTTTAAGAGGGTCTGTATTTCAAGTTCTGTTACAAATCTTTTTATTATATGGGTCCGAAACTTGGACAGTAAGTAGAAAACAAGCCAACAAGCTGTTAACAGTAGAAATGGATTTTTGGAGGCGATCGACAAGAATTTCAAGAAGGGATAAAGGCAGAAACAGCACAATATGGGAAATTATGCAAGTTGAAAAAAATATTAGAAAATATAGAAGAAAAAACGTTTGAAATATAATATACAGAACAAAGGAAGCTATGTTTCAAGTTCTGTTACAAAGCATTTTATTATATGGATCCGTAACTTGGACAGTAAGTAGAAAACAAGCCAACAGGCTTGGAGTTTTGGAAGCGATCGAAAAGAATTTCAAGAAGGGATAAAGTCAAAAACAGCACAATAGGGAAATTATGCAAGTTGAAAAAAAAGACAAAATAGAAGAAAAACGTTTGAAATATAATATACAGATCGAAGATAACTATGTTTCAAGTTCGGTTACAAATAATTTTATTATATGGGTCCGAAACTTGGTAAGTAGAAAACAAGCCTACAAGCTGTTAGCAGTAGAAATGGATTTTTAGAGGCGATAGACAAGAATTTCAAGAAGGGATAAAGGCAGAAACAGCGCAATGGGGTAAATTATGCAAATTGGAAAAAAAAAAAAAAAATAGAAGAAAAACTTTGAAATGGTGTGGACACCTCGTAAGAATAGAAGAAGATAGAATACCAAAGAACATAATCGATTGGAAAGCTAATGGAAGAAGTGGGTGAGGCAGACCTGGCTAACGTTGGATAGATGGAGTGAGGAGAAGTATGGAAGCTAGACATTTGAGGAAAGAAGATGCTTTAGACAGGAACCTCTGGCGACAAATCACTTTAGGTTGAAGGAGGAACACTGTATTGTGGAATAAAACAATCCTTTGGAAGGGAAATAAAGATATGGGTCCCGTGTTGTCAGATTTAAAGTCAGTGATCCCATGACAGGCCTCGAGAGGCCCTTGGGGTAGTGGGAGGTTAAGGCTCCCACTTTTTCTGGACAATCGGCACTTGATGTCACCGAGTTGTCAGCCCTGCGTGACGGCCGCCTTTACCCCCATAACAAGCGTCAATTAATGTAAAAGAGCCAAATCGGCCCTGGTTCTCTAGGAGTTAAGTTCCTAGTCTCTGGTCCCGAGGGCGTGGGTTCAAACCCGATCAGAAATTTTTTTTTTCTTAATGAAAAAATTCAAATGACAATTTCCCGGGAAATACTTTATGTCATGGTTTCCGAGTTTGAAGATTTTCCGGCTCCTAAAGTGACCTCAAGACTAAATTAGAGCTTTTGAGCAAAATTTAACCATATTTTTTGCATGTAAGTAATATCTTATAAGCGTACTGGGTAACTAACTATTTGAGGCGATAAACTAACCACTATTTACACTCGCCGGCATTTGTTGGGATATAAGCGTAACTGAAATTAAGTTCGTTAATTTTATCCCGCAAAGGAGCACACCTGCCCCACTTAAGATATGATGCTTGCTAGAATCAGTTCTAATTTCGGGTTTCTGGTAAACCCCAAAATATAACGGCCGGATTTCCATATTTTTGGAGAATATCTCCATTGTTTTATGTTAATAGCATATACCGAGTTTCGTTGCGAAACATAAAAAATTGCGACCGCCAAATTCACTTTTATATTTTCGTTTTAGGTGAACTTCTACATCGAATGGTTCGATTTTATTTGTTAACGAACTCGACTTAACGTTTTTAATGTATTCCTATGCCACGTTTGTTCCGATAAAACAAAAATTGCGGTTGTCAGAATGTTAACGGACACACACATAATTATATATATATATATATATATATATATATATATACATACATATACTGACTAATACCCGGCGTGCGCTTCTACGCCCTAAATAAATGAAAATTGACGTGCTTTTATGTTTAGTAAAAGGAAAAGTAATTATACATTTATATTTTTAGATACCCCGTGCTCATTACCCGGCGTTGCCCGAAAAGTTACTTATCCCGATCGTCTTGACATAAATCAACTGAAATACGAAAATGAATGTGTTTTATGTTTAGTTAAATAAGTGTGAGGAAAAATTTATATCGTAATTATTTTTCGATATCCCTTTCTATTTATCCGGCGCTGTCCGGGAATTTACTCATCCCGATCTTCTTGACATAAATGAGCTTAAAGACAAAAATTAATGTAGGCTACTTCTTATGATTAGTGGAAAAAGTAAAATGAAAAATAATTATAAATGTATATAGTAATAATTTTAAGATTCCCCGTGCTGATTACCTGGTGTTACCCGGGAATCTACTTATCTCGATCTTCTTGGCATAAATGAGCTAAAAAACAAAATTCGTTATTGTGAGTTATCCGTAAAAGAATACCCGCCACGTGCTGCTATGCTTGCACAGGAATCTACGTAGGCCCCTACTTATCCCGATCTTCTTGGCATCAATGAAAGACAAAAATGGTTATTGTGAGTTATCCGTAAGAGATAAACATATGCTGTCGCGGACTTTTTTGTAGAGCTTTTTGAGATATTCAATTCTATGTACATTAATTTTGTGTACTTGTTATGGTTTAGACAGCGTAAGCCATTTAAGCGTCGAAAGAGCTACTTTTTTCACGTTTTCCACCCAAAGGGCGATTTTAAGGGTGTAGGAGTTGAGTATCACAACTGTCTTATAGTCTATGTTCATCCCAGGAATCTCCTGAACATTTTGCAAAAAGCCCCATCACAATTGGATGAACGGTATGGCCGCGCATAAAGTACAAACAAACAAACATTTATATATATATATTTAGATGTTATAACTATATTTTTGACATTTGGCAATGAAGGCAAATATGATATGAAAAGAAAAATGTATGCTTGAGTCGGGATTTGAACCCGAGTCTCTAAACTCTGTACGTTTAGCGCTCTAACCAACTGAGCTACTCAAGAATTCCAACACAAACATACATTTTTCTTAAATATGTAGTATTCTAAATTCACACAAGAGGTAGTGGGAATTCGTTCCAACACCATCTAGTGGCCAAAATAATAGTTAAGCAATAAGAAAAATATATGTCTGTGTTGGAATTCTTGAGTAGCTCAGTTGGTTAGAGCGCTAAACGTACAGAGTTTAGAGACTCGGGTTCAAATCCCGACTCAAGCATTCATTTTTCTTTTCATATCATATTTGCCTTCATTGCCAAATGTCAAAAATATAGTTATAACATCTAAATATACAAGCGTTACTGCTATAAAGTAAATATTCTCTTTAAAAATTACTTAACTGTTATGTTGGCCTCTAGATGGTGTTGGAACGAATTCCCACTACCTCTCGTGTGAATTGAGAATACTACATATATAAGAAAAATGTATGTTTGTGTTAGAATACTTGAGTAGCTCAGTTGGTTAGAGCGCTAAACGTACAGAGTTTAGAGACTCGGGTTCAAATCTCGACGCAAACATTCATTTTTCTTTTCATATCATATATATATATATATATATATATATATATATATATATATATATAATTTTGGTAATGGTCATTACTTCATAGGATCGGTGTAGATCTATAAATCATTTTGCCAAAATAGTTTGGCGCTACAATAAATAGTGATCATTCACTTACACTTTAAACGTATTTTTCTCTAAACTAACATAAGGACGCATAGCCGGTTGATGCATAACGCTGCCTATTTAGTTGTTGGGACCTACATTATTTTATTCATTAATTTTGTCTATTCTAACAGTGCAAACAATGTTTGTTTCATTTTTTTAAGAGGCCAAGGAACGGGATATTTCATGAATGTTACCAGTTATATTTAACAAAAAAAAAACACTGTCTAATCCTGGGGGAAATAGAGTTGATGTTCTTCTGTCCAAATGTTGTTCTCCGACGTTCACGTGTTTCTGTCCGAGCCAATTTCCGCGCGCTAACAAATGAATGTTGTGATTAATTCTTGCAATGCTCAAGTAAGTGGCGGTACTGGACGGGAAATTATTCACGTCTGGAGGGATATTCAACTCCGTTCTTTGTTCTATCACTGACATCTCTCGGGAAAATGCCACATGTCTTTGAAATAGGAATAACATATCCCAAAGCCACGTTCATACATAATAAACATTGCCAACGTTATAAGGTCTCAGCCTAAATATGTGCTATACCACTAAAATGCATGTCGTACCGGATTAGCAGCTATATACTGCCCTCACAAAATTCCTTCTTCTTCTTCTTCTTCTTCTTCTTCTTCTTCTTCTTCTTCTTCTTCTTTACTAGGCGACTACAACCTCTTTGAAGTTTTGACCTCCTCAACAATTTTTCTCCACCTGGATCTCTTCTGGATACAGACTGGCCAATTTCCAATTTTCATTTCTAATATATCTTTTATATATTTTTATATATATTTTATATATCAATAAAACTAAATATATGGTCACACATAGAAATACATTATATAATGTAAATGGACAGCTAATGACAAATGAGGGAAATTTTGAGGAAGTGGCTGAATTCAAATACCTACGAACAATGATCACAAATAGGAATGAGATGCACAAAGAAATTAAACATAGGCTCAATTCTGGAAATGCGTGTTATTATGCATTGCAGAGACTCTTGATGTCCCAACTCCTTTCAAAAAAACGTTAAACTGAAAATATATAAAACTATTATTCTACCAGTTGTACTATATGGGTGCGAAACATGGACTCTTACTTTAAGGGAGGAAAGGAGATTACAGGTATTTGAGAATAAAGTACTTAGGAAAATTTTTGGACCAAAGAGAGATGAACAGACAGGTGAATGGAGAAGACTACATAACAATGAACTACATGGTCTTTATAGGAAGCCAGATATAATAAGAACAGTAGACTGCGTTGGGCAGGACATGTTGCACGTATGGGGAATGAAAGGCTTGCATGGAAGCTTCTTGTAGGAAAGCCAGAGGGAAAACGCCCAGTTGGTAGACTAAGAATGAGGTGGGAGAATAATATTAACTGTGATTTGAGGGAAGTAGATTATACAGGGAATGATTGGAAAACATTAGCTCAGGATAGGGATGTATGGAGAGCTTATGCCCGCGCGGCCATGAACCTACGGGTTCGATACTGCCAGTGAGTAAGTAAGTAAGTAAGTAATATATCTTTTATAATATCATCCTGCCATCTGTTTTTTGGACGTCTAACTGTTCTGGTGCATATTGGTTTCCATTTATGTACTCTTCTTAAAAGCTTGTCTTCCTGCATTCTATTTATATGTCCAATCCAGCGCAGTGTTTGAGCTTCAATGTGTTTTTTTACATAATTGCACTGCCTATAATATTTTGTGTTAGCTGTGCAATATTTTTCTTTTTTACACAACATGACGTCCCAACTCCTTTCGAAAAATGTTAAACTGAAAATATATAAAACTATTATTCTGCCAGTTATATTATACAGATGTGAAACATGGACTTTTACGTTAAGTGAGGAAAGGATATTGCGAGTATTTGAGAATAAAGTTCTTAGGAAAGTTTTCCCTATCCCAAGGAATTATTAGAGCTGTTAAAAAATTTAAATATTTGAGATCACTTATTGATGAATCAGGGAGTTGTAAAGCTGAAGTAGATAGCAGATTAGTACAAGCACGAAGAGCCATAAAAATGTTGAATGGAGTACTGTGGAGTAGGACCATGTCAAACCACACGAAGAAGAGGATTTTGAAGTCTGTTGTGGAAAGCATAATGACTTATGGTGCTGAGGGATGGACTTTGGTAGAGGGACAAAAAACTAAGATCTTGGCAGTGGAGATGGATGGAATAAGACGCAGTGCCAGGGTGTCCAGGTTGGAAAGAAGAAGAAATGAAGAAGTGAGGCAGATGATGGATATGGAGGAGACAGTGGTTGAAAGGATCGAAAGACGAGCTCTTCAGTGGTATGGCCATGTCAGGAGAACGGAGGATTATAGGTGGCCCAAAACTCTTTTGGAATGGTCACCTTCTGGTAGAAGGAAACGGGGCAGGCCAAGAACAACTTGGAGAGGAGAGATCCATAGATTGATGAACGACCGAGGTCTGGAGGAGGATGAATGGCGTGATCGGCAAGAATGGCGAATGGGAATACAGGGTAACCGCTGAAAAGTGGAGAGACCCTCAAAAGTAAAGTAAAGTAAAGGAAAGTTTTTGGATCAAAGAGAGATGAACATACAAGTGAATGGAGAAGACTACATAACAGTGAACTACATGGTCTTTATAGGAAACCAGATATAATAAAATTCCCAAAACATGGCTCATTGCAAATGTTATATCATTTTTTTAAAAAAGGAGACAGAAATAAAACAAGTAATTATAGAGGAATTAGTATTTTGAACTCTACATATAAAATGTATGCAGGTATATTACTTAATAGATTAAAACCAATAGCAGATGCATTGCTTTTAGAAGAACAGGACGATTTTAGACAAGGAAGGTCCTGCTCTGACAATGTATTCACTATGAGACAGATAATAGAATAGAAACGAGAATTCAATTTACCCATATATTCAGCTTTCGTTAATCTTTAAAAAGCTTTTGATAAGGTGATAAGAAGAAAATTGTGGGAAATAATGAAGGCAAGAGGGTACCCGGCTCAACTCATAGAAGGAATAAAAAGTCTCTATAATGGCACGAAAATTATCCTTAATTTAGATAATTATTCCAGAGATAAAATTTTAATAAAGCAAGGAGTTCGACAAGGGTGTACAATATCACCTACGTTGTTTAATATATATTTTGACGAGGTTATACGAAAATGGAAAAAAGTTCAACTGGAATACAAATTAATAAGTAAATGTATATGAATATTTTAATGTGTGCAGACGATCTGGTAATTAAACAGAAGTCAGAGGATGATTTACAAAGAACCATTTACATGTTGAATCAATTAGGACTCTATTATAATCTCAAAGTCTCAACTTCAAAAACTAAAATTATGGCTTTTCAGGGCAAAGTGCCAATCAGAGCAAAAATAGTAATCAATAATGAAATAATAGAACACTTTAACTGTCTTGGTTCAGGTATAACATATAGCTACGATTGGGATATACATAGTATATTAAACCTATATCAAATGATGTGTGGCACCATACGAAGAACCCTCCGAAAGACTGGAAGAGAAACTCAGCTCAGGTTTTATAAAATTATGGCTGTTCCTGTTCTTTTATATGGATCTGAATCTTGGGTACTTACAAAAAAAAAAAGATATCTCACACATTCAAGCCACTGAAATTAAATTTTTAAGATCCGTAAAAGGATATACACGCATGGATAGATTACACAATGAATCAATAAGAAATGAACTGGAGATATTTTCAATAGTCGATAAACTAGAAGAGCACAAATACCAACGGAAAGAACATTTAGACAGAATGGACAATACAAGATTACCCAAAAAGATCAACACCTACAAACCACATGGAAAAATGTATTTGGGACGGCCAAGGAAACGATGGACTTGAGACCAGAACATGTAGCATTGACCTAATCCTGAAAAGGAAGAATAAGATTGATTTAAAGTGATAAAATTAAACTGATAAAATCGAGGTGAAAACGACTGTGATTGATTATAAATAAAAAATCATTGAAATGTGATTGGTCATGGACTCCAATTTGGGGCATGTGATATCAGTTGGAACTTCGGTGTTCTTGTAACTCTCCTATTTCTCCACAGATTGCAAAACAATTATGTTCTACCTGTAACAGAAGTCAAACACAATCTTGTATACTAATAATTCATGTTTTTCGATTTTGTCAGTTGTAACCTTGTTATTCCAGAAGGTCGAAATGTAGAAGAACATTGAGACTCACACAAAGTCAAAATATTGGGTCCCACATAAAACATGAGACGACACTTGGATGGAGCGTAGTTTCCCTGTGACCTTAGTGTGGTTTCCTAGCTGAAGTACTAACGTCAGTAATGCATAGAGAGCGTGGCGTACGCCGATTATCCATATTTAATTCGCATGAACTGTCCGTTCTAACTTGACGGCGCGAGTGTCGAGACTACATTAATAATGGATAGCATGCGCACAGCCGACCCCAAACTACCAAATTTTCCCTCCATACCTTTCAACTCAAAACTAACCTTAATAATAATAATAATAATAATAATAATAATAATAATAATAATAATGATAATGATGATAATGATGATAATGATAATAATGATAATGATAATAATGATAATGATGATAATGATAATAATGGTAATGATAATGATGATAATAATGATAATGATAATAATGATAATGATAATATTAATAATGATAATCATAATAATGACAATGATGATAATGATAATAATAATTATAATAATAATTATTATTATTAATAAAAATAATAATAATAATAATTAATAATAAAAATATTTTTTTTATTTATTTATATGCAGAATTTTAATGTTTACACGTCTTTCTGTGCCTAAAGTTTTATTTTTCTTCTCCACTCGTCTCTCTCCATCCAATCCATGTCCTCCAGTCCTCGTGCTCTCATTCCAGTTCTTATTTCCTGCATCCACGAGTTTCGAGGTCTTCCTCTCCTCCTTCTTCCAGGTGGACACCATTCCAATGTTTTCCTGGGTAATCTTTCTTCTTACATTCGTCGTACGTGCCCATACCAATTTAATTGCTTATACCGTATATAATCTACTATTGAATAACCAATATTAATTTTTTCTCTTATGACAGTATTTCTTATTTTGTCTAATTTTGAACATCTTGTTGCTCTCCTCAAGAAATCCATTTCCATCGACATAAGTTTTTGTTCCAAGTTTTTGTTGAATTTGCAAACTTCAGCTCCACATGTGACAGTACTTCTCACTATTGAATTATATATTTGTAACTTATTTTTCCTGGTTATATGTCTGTTCCACAAGACTCCATTCATCATTGCTGTTATTGCTCTACCTTTATTTATTCTGTTCTTAATATCACTTCCTTGTTTATCCTCTTTATCTAATTTTACTCCCAGATACTCAAATTCTTCACATCCTCTAATATACACCTTTTCATCTTCTAATATCAAATCTTCGGTTTCAGCTCCACATCCCATATAAAATTGTTTTTCTAAATTTATTTTCAAACCCCAGTTATCGTATTCGTCCAATAATTTTCTGAACATAAACTCCATGTCTTCATATTCACGAGCAATTATTATCTGATCATCTGCAAATAACAGTGTATATATTGTATCTGTTGATCCATCTCCAATTGGTACTCCAATTCCTGAACATTTTTTGCTCCAGTTTGACAGTGCTTTATGTATAAATATCTTAAATATGCTACAACCTTATCGAAGGCATTTTGTTACTTTAATTTCCTCTGATATATATTTTTCAACTTTAATTTTAATTAATAATTATAATAATAATTTTTATTTAGGAATATTTCACAATACAGTGTTTCTCCTTCAACCCAAAGTGATTTGTCGCCAGAGGTTCCTGTCTGAAGCATCTTCTTCCCTCAAATCTCCAGCTGCCATACTTCTCTTCACTCCATTCATCCATCGTTCTCTAGGCCCTCCTCTTCCACTTCTTCCATTAGCTTTCCAATTAAGGATCTTCTTTGGTATTCTATCTTCTTCCATTTTTGTGAGGTATCCATACCATTTCAAACGTTTTTCTTCTATTTTTCCTAATCTTTTTTTTTTCCAACTTGTATAATTTCCCTTATTGTGCTGTTTCTGACCTTATCCCTTCATTAAATTCTTGTCGATCGCCTCCAAAAATTCATTACTTATGATAACCTCGTGGGATTGGTAAAAAAAATAATGGGAATTTTTCTAGACAACAGTTTTTTTCTTCAAACTAAAGTAAAATTATTCTTCAAAAATGCGTGATTTACGCATCATCTTCTGTCAATTTCGTTGTATTCGTACTCGTCCTGGTCCCATCACTCTACTCTGGTTTTCCTCTTCTACTTCTACCTTCTCAGTTGTCATGTTTATAGTTTCATTTCGTCTGCCCCTTAATGGTCAGCTGGGATCCTTGTATATCACAACCAAACTTTCAATTAATAGAGGCTTCTTCTCATCTCATCATCATCCTGGCACTACGACGCACACGAATAGAATGTTCACTTTATTAATTATATGTCGCTTTTTAATTTAACTCTTCAATGAATTTAATATATCTCTTAAACTCCACTCTTTTTCCTTCAGTTTGCAGATCTTTAAATTTCTTGGACTAAAAAAACTAATCTTTTGACATTTTCTTTTTTCTTTCATTTTAAAAGATCAACTTTGTATCCATTTACGTTAGATGGCGCAGCTTAGCAAATGTATCTTGCACGGAGTTTACAACTCAAAGTCGCTTTCAGACAACTTCTAGGAACTGTATTCACAGACCTAACTTTCATAAATAAAATGACTTTAGATTTGTAACGAATATTGGATTGCTACTTCAATCGGTAATATCAATATAGTCACTTCATCAGTGTGCAGATCTTCAAAGAAAGAAAAACAGATATTAATAATACATGCATTACACTAACATACACGGGCCACAAAACCATAACATTGGCAAAAACATTGACAAAAATAAATAAAAATTTTAACATAGCCTACAAAACTACACCTCAAAACAATTAGAGGAACACTATGAAACATGCAAATATTTTTTCATTGGATAAAGGTACAAACATGAAATTAATAAATACATAATTTGTGTTATTTATTTATTTATTTATTGCTCATGTCAGTAAAAACAAATGAATAACGCTGACAATTAACTTTTCAAATAATTCCGCTATGTAAGCAATTGAATCTTGTGCTTATTTTTCAAAGTTAAACACTCGTTATATAGAGTTAGTATCGTGTGTGGCCTCCACGACATTCGATGACAGTTTGGCACCTTCGTGGCATGCTCCCAATAAGATTCTGGATTTCCTCTTGCGGGATATTCTCCCATTCCTCCTTCAGAGCATCTCCAAGTTGCTGCAGAGTTTGTGGAGCTTGATGTCGGTTCCTGATCTTCCTGTCTAGAAGATCCCACAAGTGTTCAATAGGGTTGAGGTCTGGGCTGACCGCTGTCCACTCCATTACCTCAATCGCATTTCTCCTCAGGAAATCCCTGGTGACAGCCGCAGAATATGCCCTGGCATTATCCTGCATAAACAGAAATCCAGGGCCTATTCCAATGGCAGCAGGTACTACATGCTCTTCCAGAACGTGCTCGATATACCGGACAGCATTCAGTCGCTGGGGAACAAGTACAAGGTCCGTACGATTGTTGTACATAACTCCGGCCCACACCATTTTGGAACCTCCTCCGAATCTATCAATTTCCTGTAAAGCCTCTGCAGAAAATCTTTCTCCTTGCCGTCCCCTCACCCTCAATCGACCATCACAACGTGTAAGACGATACCTGGATTCGTCCGAGAAGAGCACAGACTCCCACTGGTTCAGGTTCCAATCACCATGATTTTCAGCATACGTACGTCTTGCTGCCTTATGCCCATTTGTTAAGCGTGTTTTTTTTTAACGGGCATTTTTGGACGAATATTCTCTTTCCTTAATCTGTTCCTTATGGTTTGGTCTGAAACCCGGATTCCGGAAGCCATATGAAGGTCATTCTGCAGGTCTTTTGCAGTTTTGTACGCTGTCGAAGAGCAGAAAGAACAACGTATCTGTCATCCTGGGGGCTTGTTTTAAATTTACGGCCCTGGCCACGTCTTCTACAATACTGACCTGTCTCTCTGTGCCTGTTGCGTAACCTGGACACCACGGAAGGAGAAACCCCAAGCTCTCTAGCCACTTGTCGCAGAGATTGACCTTGTCGTAAAAGATGTAGAGCATGATACACTTCAAACTCATTTAAATGCCTCGTTTTGTCAGAGACTTCAATAAACAAAGCAATAATCAACATTCGTCACTATAGCAACATCAGGAAGCTTACCAATTAGAAGTGGCCAGTGCCTCCCAAAATAAAAAAAAATTCTCTATATTTGTTATTTCTCTGTATTTAGGCCATGGATCTTTAAAATTTGTATACAATGATAAAATTAATAATTCAATTTACATATTGTCCAACTTTCAGCATCACAGCTTTAAAAAACAATTACTTATTCAATTTATTACAAGTGTTCCTCTAATTGTTTTGAGCAGTGTAATAATTAACTAAATAATGTAATAAGTAACAAAATAAAAAAACAATAAATTTAATGGCAAGGGTATATATAAATGAACATGCAAAGACTATGACAAGTTCTATGTAGGTAGAACGAAAAGAAGCTTCAACATAAAGTTTAAAGAACATCGTAACGATTTCGTATACGCATATGGATGTCTAATTACGCTAAGCACATAATAAACGCCGGTCATAGAATGAACTCAATAGAAGACACCCTTACAATAGTACACAAAGAGGGAAATCCAACAGAAATCAACATATTGGAAGAAATGATCAAGGAAATAGACAACATGCTTTTAATAAATGAAAGCACTCCCAGACTAAACAACCCACTATACGATATCGTCAGGAATAAGCTTTAGTCACGACAACACCACATTAGGACCAGCAGCATCAACGATCATACTAGATATTATGATGATCTTGCAGAAGATTTCCGGGCTGTTGGCCGTGGTCTTGAGGTCTGGCGAAACGTTGGGGAACTACAAGCCTCAAGACCACGGCCAACAGCCCGGAAATCTTCTGCAAGATCATTATAGTAACTCCGGCCGTGAAAGCCTAAGTCAATATAATACTAGATATTGTAACGAAGAAGAACCTGCTGATGATGCAACGGATGTTCCATCCTACAGGCATAAAGAATACATGTTTTATAATTTGAGGACGACGGATTTTACCTAAGAGGTATATTTTAACTTATTTTATTTTATGACTCTCCACCTCAACGGTTTTAACAGTGAATTGTATTAGTATTGATATCTTCAATATGAAATACTAGCTAATACCCGGCGTGCGCTGCTATATCTAAATAAATGATAATTTTTGTTGCATTTAGTTTAACAAGTAAAAGGAAAAATAAATATACATTTATATCGTTAAATTGTTTAGATACCTTGTGCTGAATACCCGGCGTTGCCCGGGAATCTACGCATCCCGATGTACCTGGCATAAATGACCTGAAAGACAAAATTTGTTATTTTGAGTTAATCGTAAAAGAATGCCCACCGAGCGCTGCTATGCTTGCCCGGGAATCTATCTTATCCCGATCTTCTTGGCATCAATGAAAGATAAAAATGGTTATTGTGAGTTATCCTTAAAAGATAAACATATGCTGTCTTGTACTTTTCTGTGCAGTTTTTGAGATATTCAATTCTGTGTACATTAATTTTGTGTATTTGTTATGGTTATGCAGCGTAAGCCATTTAAGGGTAAATAAAGGGACTTTTCACGTTTTTCACTACAAAGGGTGTTTTTAAGGGTGTAGGAGTTGAGTATCTCAACTCTCTTATAGCTTATGTTCATCCCGGGAATCTCCTGAACACTTTTCAAAAAACCCATCATAATCGGATCAACGGTATGGCCGCGCATAAAGTACGAACAGACCAACCAACAAACAAACAAACAAACATTCATTATTATATATTAGACGAGAAAAAAATGTTCCCCCATTTCGACTCGAACCAGGGTAAGTCCCGTAGTTATGCGCCAAGACTTCTTGCCTTAACCATTCGGGTACGGCGCGGGACTGTTGGCAATAATAATAAAGATGAAAGGTTCACCCGAATGGGTATTATTCTCTTGGTATCAATGAAAGACAAAAATGGTTATTGTGAGTTATCCGTAAGAGATAAGGGACTCTTGGTATCAATGAAAGACAAAAATGGTTATTGTGAGTTATCCGTAAGAGATAAGGGACTCTTGGTATCAATGAAAGACAAAAATGGTTATTGTGAGTTATCCGTAAGAGATAAGGAAAGGGACTCTTGGTATCAATGAAAGACAAAAATGGTTATTGTGAGTTATCCGTAAGAGATAAGGGACTCTTGGTATCAATGAAAGACAAAAATTGTTATTGTGAGTTATCCGTAAGAGATAAGGGACTCTTGGTGTCAATGAAAGACAAAAATGGTTTTTGTGAGTTATCCGTAAGAGATAAACATATGCTGTCGCGGACTTTTTTGTAGAGCTTTTTGAGATATTCAATTCTGTGTACATTAATTTTGTATATTTCTTATGGTTTAGGCAGCGTAAACCATTTAAAAGTCCAAAAAGATACTTTTTTCACGTTTTCCAATACTAAATGCGATATTTAAGGGTGTGCGCCGTAGCCGAGTGGTTAAGGCAGGATTTAGCGCAGAGCGACGGGACTTGCGCTGGTTCGAGTCTCCATGGGGGAAGAAATGTTCTCATGGTAATACGGCCAGTATGGGACCGGTGCCCACCCAGCTTCGTGAGGCATTTGGGTACCTACAATAAGTAGCGGCTCCAGGTTGGGAAAACCAGCTATAACGGCTGGGGGACTCGACATGCTGACCACATGTCACCCCTACACTGGCTGACGATCATCTACCTCTGTGATTGACACATGTGGATGTGAGGCCAGCAGCCGGCTGGCAGGCTAAGGGCCTTCTTGACCTGTCGCGCCAGGAGGAGGAGAAGGAGTTGAGTATCACAACTCTCTTATAGTCTATGTTCATCCCGGGAATCTCCTGAACATTTTGCAAAAGGCCCCATCACAATTGGATCACCCATAAAGTACGAACAAACAAACAAACCGACAAACCAACAAACATTCATTTTTATATGTAGGCCTACATAGTGAAGAAGACCTTAAGGTCTTAACTCCATCAGGTAAAGTAAATAAATAATAAATATAAAGTAACATTTAATTTGTCTAGGCGTGGCAGCGTATTAGCCGGACTAACATAGGCCTAGTTTTATGTGAGGCAGATTGTGTTGAATTAGAGATATGACTTGGGTGTGTAGAAAGGAGAAGGTAAGAGTAACAATGCAGGGGTTGTGTAGACCTCGTGTTCTACAAGTATTTCCTCTTGAGCAGCTGTCATCATAATCCCGATGAGAGGGGTGAAATATAGGCGCCCTCTCCAGCATCCAGGGGTGTCAAACCGATCTCACACTCAATTAAAGCTGATACTTGAATCCACGCGGATAAACCTGTTTCAACACTTTGCAGTGATAAACTCTGAACCAAGACCAGGTTTTCGCCATATTATGCCTTAATAACCTACGATACATGTCCTTAATCTTATCTAACTAACTAACTCACTGGCAATATCGATCCCGTAGGTTCATGGCCGCACGGACATAAGCTCTCCATACATCCCTATCCTGAGCCAATGTTTTCCAATCATTCCCTGTATAATCTATTTCCCTCAAATCATGGTTAATGTTATTCCCCCACCTCACTCTTGGTCTACCAACTGGGCGTTTTCCCTCTGGTTTTCCTACAAGAAGCTTCCATGCACGTCTTTCATTCCCCATTCGTGCCACATGCCCTGCCAATCGCAGTCTACGAGACTTAACTGTTCTCATTATATCTGGCTTCCTATAAAGACCATGTAATTCAATGTTATGCAGTCTTCTCCATTCAAGTCCAAGTTTCACATCCATATATTATAACTGGTAGAATAATAATTTTATATGTTTTCAGTTTAACGTTTTTTGAAAGGAGTTGGGACGTCAAAAGTCTCTGTAATGCATAATAACACGCATTTCCAGAATTCAACCTCTGTTTAATTTCTTCGTGCATCTCATTCCTGTTTGTGATTATTGTTCCTAGGTATTTAAATTCGAAGACTGGTTTAACAAATTGGAGAAATAAAGCCACTGACCGAAGAGAATGGATGGTTGTTATGAGGGAGGCTAAGGTCAAACTGAAATGACCGTCACGTCGATGATTGATGATGAGTGAGTGAGTTAGTTAGTTAGTTAGTTTGTACCTAAATCACTTTTACGGTACGTAAAACAGCGTAACAACTACGTCATCGTGTCTTCCCTCTACAGTGATGTTATAGAACAGTGCCAAATTCCTGTCTTCGTTGCCCTCTCTCCTACGTACCTCCCCCTTCCTTCTTTATGCGCTGCGGGTGACTGCGCATCTTCCCCTTGTTATCAAAAGCCTCAAATTAGCTGTGCAAGTGAATATCAGGGTCATCATCAACTTTGGAATCGTCGTGGTCAGAGCGACTGTAGCTCGAAGGAGCTGTTTGGTTTTCTTCAGTCCCATAAGCCAGGGTAGGGTAACCAGGAATGTGAACCCTAGCCCTTGGCTGGACTGGATTGAGTGTGTGTATGTATGTATGTATGTATGTTTATTATTATTGTTATTGACTTTTTCTTTTGATGACCGATTTATATTATTTCATTCATGTTTTTTCTTTCGATGGTCAAGAAGATAAATTTTTGTTATATTATTTGTATGTCAATTATCTGACTTATGACTCTAATTAATCCCCTTTTTCCTTCTAGCTTCCACGATTATAGTAGTAGTAGGACTTTCTTAGACAAAAAGTAAGATATTTACAATATTATTTACAAATGTGGGTCGCACGGGCAGTTAGCCGTACATGCTGTTGACAGTCCGTTACAATAAAGTAATAATTGGTACTAGTGTAAAGAAAAATAAATAACAAAAAAAGCAATAACATTACAATTACATAAATAAATCACAATATTACAATTAAATAATAACACAATAGCATTATACACTAAAAAAACATTAACATTACAATTACATAAAGAAAACACAATAATATTACAATTAAATAATAACACAATAGTATTATACACTAATTAATTTATATATAATTGTTAAAATTAATGGTATTGCATTTTGATAACATATATTTATTCATGAATGAGTGTTGTCCTTATTTTCCGTGTTTTGTCCAGAAATTTACCGAGGTTTATCCAATTTTCTGGATTTACCAATAACTCGTAGCATGCCAATCTTTCCCGATTTGAATTTAGAAATCTTTCCGGTAATAACTGACGTCTCCAATATTCTAAATCATTACATTTCCCTACGATTATAATAGCATTCAGTACTAATGTTAAATAATTTACAAAGGAAAGGTGGATTAATCTTTGCTTTCTATGAGCCCGGGCAAAGGAATGTGGATATAGTTGCTCAAAACTATCAAACTCAATGTTATAAAAAGGTAGAATCACACGGTGCAAGTTAGTTAGTTAGTTAGTTAATTAGTTAGTTAGTTAATTAGTTGGTTAGTTAGTTAGTTAGTTAGTTAGTTAGTTAGTTAGTTAGTTAGTTAGTTAGTTAGTTAGTTAGTTAGTTAGTTAGTTAGTTAGTTAGTTAGTTAGTTAGTTAGTTAGTTAGTTAGTTAGTTAGTTAGTTAGTTAGTTAGTTAGTTAGTTAGTTAGTTAGTTAGTTAGTTAGTTAGTTAGTTAGTTAGTTAGTAAGACTTAACACTATGATTGTTCATAAATACTCTTCAATCGTTATTTTTTTCTTAGAAATATCTCATAGGAATTCTTTGTGTGTCAGAGAAATAAGTAAGATGTTGGAACACTTTTGTGAAAAACCCAGTAGGCTCACATGACTGAAATGTGGCAACTTAAAAACAGGTCACGTGTTGCTGTATGATATAGATGTGTGTCGTGAAGTTGGCATTCTTGATGTGTTGTACAATCCTTGAGTGCTATTACTACGTTTCCTTTTCTCTCCACCAGAGTGAGCGCAGAACAATGCGGCCCATGTCACACAAGGTGTTGCTAAGAGAATATCTTGCTGCCATGCACCTTGTTTTTCTACGAGTCATCTAGTAATTGCGATGCCTATCGACTTTTAAGGACTCTTGCACTGAATTTTCGATGTATTGCTTCTATTGAGTAACACTAAGAAATTAGAACTGGAAGTAAATGTCAATAAAACTAAATATATGGTCACACATAGAAATTCATTATATAATGGAAATGGACAGCTAATGACAAATGAGGGAAATTTTGAGGAAGTGGCTGAATTCAAATACCTAGGAACAATAATCACAAATAGGAATGAGATGCAAAAAAAGAAATTAAACATAGGCTCAATTCTGCAAATGCGTGCTATTATGCATTGCAGAGACTCTTGATGTCCCAACTCCTTTCAAAAAACGTTAAACTGAAAATATATAAAACTGTTATTCTACCAGTTATATTATATGGGTACGAAACATGGACTCTTACTTTAAGGGAGGAAAGGAGATTACAAGTATTTGAGAATAAAGTACTTAGGAAAACGTTTGGACCAAAGAGAGATGAACAGACAGGTGAATGGAGAAGACTACATAACAATGAACTACATGGTCTTTATAGGAAGCCAGATATAATAAGAACAGTTAAGTCTCGTAGACTGTGATGGGCAGGACATGTTGCACGTATGGGGAATGAAAGACTTGCATGGAAGCTTCTTGTAGGAAAGCCAGAGGGAAAACGCCCAGTTGGTAGACAAAGAATGAGGTGGGAGAATAATATTAACTATGATTTGAGGGACGTAGATTATACAGGGAACGATTGGAAAGCATTAGCTCAGGATAGGGATGTATGGAACCTACGGGTTCGATAGTGCCAGTGAGTAAGTAAGTAAGTAAGCATTGCTTCATATTGTATCGTCTTAGAGATCAAGAAAATCGTCAAACTCTGTAACTAATACACTGTCACTATTGTAGCGCGTAAGCTCTTCATACATCCCTATCCTGAGCTGATGTTTTTATCATTCCCTGTATAATCGAATTTTCCTGAAATCATGTTTAATTAGATTCTGCCACTTAATTCTTGGTCCACCAACTGGGCGTTTTCCCTCTGGTTTTCCTACAAGAAGCTTTCATGCCCCTCTTTCATTCCCCATTCGTACCATCCGTTCCAAACTCAGGTTTTACTGCATCCCATAATATAATGCAAAAATTATTGACTACCTTTATGTAAACGACTATATTCAAGGGTGATTTATCTAATCCCAGAATTAGTGTCCTGTCCGTCGCTGTGGCGTAGTCGGTAGAGTCCCTACCTTCCACTCCGGCGACCCGGGTTCGATTCCCGGCGGGGTAAGGGATTTTAAAATCTCAACCTTGGAATTGGGTGTGTGTAGTGTCCAAGTTGTACCCATTGGGTTTAATTCCTCTAAAAAAAATTAGTGCCCTACTGTTATATAATGTCCTAACACAGCATAGTATGGCTACAATATTATATTAAAATAAAATAGTATGGAATAAATTAATAACAGATTGAAGAAGTTAATTAAAGACATTAGGAAATAATAAATAAAGTTCAGCTCATTTACAGTGCTGTGATTTGTTTCGTATAATGTATATTAACACTATCTTTTAGATATATTTTTGTATATACTCGTACATTGTACATACATAAAGGGCAGTGGTTTTACTTCCCGCTGCGAGAGAACAATGCAAAAAAAATTACGTACTTACCGCCATTTTATTACTGATTGGTGTCACAGCCTGCTGTAGCCGCGAGGATGTTTACGGCCAAGTGTGCAATGGCAACCAAAATTTTCAAGCTCTAAACATCGATTTCTGCGAACTGGATTATAATTTATTTTAATAACAAGTGAATCAAATTATTTGGAATTAATTAATTAATTACATTTTAATTGAACATACTGGCGTCCGAATTTTAATAGGCAACTCGGCAGAAATGTAATCAGTCATTCACAATTTTATGAAAAAAAAATTGATTTTGTTCATACACTCGATGAACGTAGTAATCTCGGACTATTTCTGCATTTAAGCTAATTAACCTCAGGGGTCCCCCATCTAGGGGATATATGGATGGCGACTACAAGGTGCCCAAGCTGAGCAAAACATTGCTTCCGCGTACTTGTATTTTGCTCCTTTCCTTTATCTTTAACCGATCTGGTATTTCTTCCTTTCTTCCACTTACTTATACCAGATTCTTTTAACTTTACTATCTAACCTCTCTTGGTTAACTCTTGTTTTTTCGACCCCGACGCTATTAGGGCATCCGAGGGCTAGGGAGTTTTTCCTTTCTTCCATTTCTTCTTTCCTTTATTTTCTTTTCTTCTCCAGAAAAGCCTGACCAAAGGCTATAAGATGGCAGCCCCATCACTGGTCTTACCTTCCTTTGGCCAGCAACCAATCGAAGGGACTATTATTATGCTTTCAAGTCTTATACGAGAATTTCCCGGAAGGAGGACGAAGATCTCTGGGCCGTCCTATGAAACGCTGGAGCGAAAATTTTCTATAGGATCGTAACAGGTCTTGGCCTAATACTTGGAACGAAGAAGAAGAAGATGAAATTTAATAATCTGTGCACTCTTTCCTGTAGACTGTAACTTTCACAAGAATCCTACTCTATTTTACTGGAAATGTCTCTTCCACTGTAGTCGCTAGAAGAAATATATTGAAATGCAGTGCATATTGTAATGTGCACAGTTATATCATAAAATCTCTCCATATGTCTAATTCATTGGATTCGAGCTTCTGTTGAACTTAACTCACATTATTGCGTAACAGAAAGATGACAAAAGAGCACTGACAATGTAACGAAAACAAAATAATAGAGGAAGAGGTAATCATTGTAGCTGCAAATTGGAACGCTTTATGTTTGTGTGGGTTCATTTGTTGAATGGATGACGTAATTAGGAGAGGGAGAAGTTTACCCTCGCACTGTGACAATATCTCCCACCCCTCTGGTCTATTGATTATGCTAGTCTAGGTATTTTATAATTTCTTATATCTCTACTAGGGACTGTGTATAACAGATACTATATATCCAACTATTATTTGGACGGCGTTATGTATCAAACGGCTATGCGACATTATGTAAGTTGAAATAACACATATCATCATCATCATCATCATCCATGCAAGTATTAGGCCGTGCGGCCTGTTGCGGTCTCAAAGAGGAATTTTCCATCCAGCGCTTTTTTTGGTCGTCCCAGCGATCTTTTGCCTTGGAGGCAGTAGCGAAGTATGGCTTTTGGAATTCTATGAGACGGCATTCGTTGAAGATGGGCTTTCCAGTTGTTCTGGTAGTTTTGTATATGGTGAAGAATGGGTTCTACATCCAACTCTTCCATAATTTCCTCATTTCTTTTATGGTCCCACTTTGTGTAGCCTGCTGTACGGCGCACCTCATAAATAATAACACATATAAGTGTGATAAATTTGTAACTAATAGCGTTTGTTTGTTTGTTTCAGGTCCGCACTTTGTTTGTAAGCGGATTACCAATGGATGCAAAAACCTAGAGAACTCTACCTGTTATTTAGGGCTTATGAGGTAAGTACTTCATTACATATTAATTATTGGTTAAAGGTTGACCCTTGTGAAGACAGTTAAAATGTATAGTCCACAGACGAACTGAATGAAAGCAGTAGGTATTTCATACATCATGACTAGATTCCGGATGTTAGGCACTTAAAAAATCAAAATAGGCAGGCAAAAAGGTACTAAAATCATTAACATACGCACTAAAAATTCGAAATAGGCTCTTACAAAAAATGGGCTACAACATAACTTTTTACAGTCTTACGTTAAGAATATAAACATAAGTTATCAATAGCATGTGAAGATATCAGAGATGCTTTTGGAATTTGTTTTGCCTTTTTACAAAGAGCAGAACTATCCCTGGAGAATATTTCTGCACCAAATTCTTTCACGAAATTGATCAGTTTGTCTTTTACTGTTGTCCACTCTTTAGGTATCTTTAAAAAAACTGTTCTAAAGGTAAAAAAAAAAAAGGCCACATACACTTGCTGCACCACTTTGTCTTTGAAGCACCTCTCTGTGAATGAGGACTGCAGACTGAATTCAGTGTTACCAAGTTCAAAAATAATATTGCCAGTCACCTAAAGGTTTCTGTACCAGGTGTGAGACAGAGAAAGAAAGCTTGAGCCATCTACCCTCTTTGTTACTCAGCAATGT
The DNA here is from genome assembly GCA_030220185.1 of Diploptera punctata. Classification (NCBI taxonomy): domain Eukaryota; kingdom Metazoa; phylum Arthropoda; class Insecta; order Blattodea; family Blaberidae; genus Diploptera; species Diploptera punctata. The sequence goes on from JASPKZ010010250.1 coordinate 255,483, forward strand.
TTGTATTGAAAAGAAGCGAAGAAGTTTTCTCCAAGCCTTAGAGCCGGAGCATAATACAATCGGACATAGCTTAGGGCTATTCTGCTAAATGGGAATGCATGAGGTGGAAAAATACAATATTTACTTAATGGGAGTGTATTGAGGAGGAAACCATCTACCTGCTAGGTTATTGGGTTATTGCCACCCTTATCCTAAAATATTGTAAGGGAATTTATAAAAAGAACATTTGAAAACTTCTATGAAAAGAATTGTGCCATGAAGTTTGTCCATTTCAATTGATTTCATTGAAATACTGAGTTAATTTCAAGAAAAAAATTGCAAAAAGACATTTAGACATAGGCATTATAAGCTGAAATAGGCATTTATAGGCAAAATGAACTTCATGGAAAACAACTCTAGGGTCGTTGGTATGAACTTTTATGAAGTCACTTTTACAATATCTATAATAAATAACTATAGGCATTTTCCCTAACATCCGGTCTCTAATCATGACTGTTCCTATATTCTCAGGTAGTATGCAATTCCCCGTACCCCCCTTCGTCCCGTGCTTTCATTCTCTTCGTCTGTGAACTATAACTTGTAACCAAAATATGTGTATACATAGCCTGTATAAAAGGCATCTGTATAAAATTTAACCGACCTTCATCCATCCAAGGGGGCACGCCGTAGCGTAGTGGTTAAGGCACTGAGCTACAAGCCGGAGGGTCGAGGGTTCAAGTCCCGTTGGGGTCAGGATTTTTAAACTGACCCAAACCCTCTGGCGGCACTATGGCACTGGGGTCGACTCAGCCTCTAACGTAAATGAGTACCAGACGCTTGTTCTGGGGGTAAAGGCGGCCGTCACGTAGGGCTGACAACCTGGCTGACATAAAGTGCCGATTGTCTAGAAAAAGTGGGAGCCTTAACCTCCTACTACCCCAAGGGCCTCCGGGCCTGTTGTGGGATCACTTTACTTACTTCATCCATCCAAGTAATATACCTTAGTTGCCTACTAGATGTATCATTGGATCGATATGTTGACTGTATACCATTAATAACATCTGTAGAGAAATAAGCGTAATTAGTAGTAGTAGTAGTAGTAGGACTTTATTAGACAAAAAGTAAGATATTTACAATATTATTTACAAATATGGGTCGCACGGGCAGTAAGCCGTACGTGCTGTTGACAGTCCGTTACAATAAAGTAATAATTGGTACTGGTGTAAAGAAAAATAAACAACAAAAACAGCAATAACATTACAATTACATAAAGAAAACACAATAACATTACAATTATATAAAGAAAACACAATAGTATTACAATTAAGTAATAACACAATAGCATGATACACTAGAAAAACATTAACATTACAATTACATAAAGAAAACACATTAATATTACAATGAAATAATAACACAATAGCATTATACACTAATTAATTTATATATAATTGTTAATAATTAATGGTATTGCATTTTGATAAATTAACTTGGTCTAGTAGCTTCTACAAAAGAAATGAATGTTGCATCAGAATCGACTGAAGCATGGCCAAAATGCATCACCCATATGTAATAGACTATTTTAAGTTGTAATTATTGATTAGGTATACTTACTTACTTACTTACTCACTGGCACTATCGAACCCGTAGGTTCATGGCCGCGCGGACATAAGCTCTCCATACATCCCTATCCTGAGCTAATGCTTTCCAATCATTCCCTGCATAATCTACTTCCCTCAAATCATAGTTAATGTTGTTCTCCCACCTCATTCTTGGTCTACCATTCAGAGGACATACGTTGAATTTAATGAAGGGAACTGCTTCTACGTCCACCGCTGTGGTCTCGAGGTAGCGTGCTGCCTTGTTACGCAGCGGGCCCGGGTTCGATCCCCGGTCGGGGCAGTTTTCTGGGTGAGGTTTGTATCGGGGTTTTTCCTCACCTGTAAGACAAATGGCAGTTAAACTTTAAGGCCCAAACTGTCTCCGAAATCATATGGCTATCATCATCATCATCCTTATCATTATCATCATCCTTCACCGGTGTGGAAAGCAACGGGAAGCTACCACACCTACAATTCCCTAGTAAAGCTCCAAGTATAGCATGAAAATGATATGATTGAGCGAAGGGCCTGCCTTCGGGCAGAATTACTATGGATGGATTGCTTCTACATCGTACGTCGGTGTCCATAACCAATTAAAATCAAGCAGGTCACATGTTTTTTTTTTTGTGAGGATCACTTTAAGTGCAGATATCCTTTACGTGCCGTAAATCTACTACAGGAAGTTAAAAGTTAAAAATTAAATTGTACCTGTTGGTAGGTGCCGTCGTCCTCAACTTTGTTAAAATATTGTATGTAAAATTAAGCGCTCCCGTTAATTTTATATACAATATATTAACAAAGTTGAGGACGACGGCACCTACCAACAGGTACAATTTAATTTTTAACTTTCATCATATGTCTTCACCTCAACGGAAATTGATATGAATTTTATTAGTATTGACTACTACAGGTAGTCCTTGGTTTTTCGTCTCTACCGAAGGGAGCCATGCACAGGATTTTTATTCCCTCAGCCCAGGTGGAGGTCCACTTTAATTGTAGCAACCGCTGCGGACATATGACTATAATAGACTAAAGTTACTAAAACCAAGTATTTAAAAAGTGAGAAAAAAATGAACTCACGCTAATGTCAGATACTACTTAGTCAGTTAGTGAAATTAATAAAATATGCAGTATGTTGGCAGTCCTGAATAAAAACTCATCTAAAGTTGGTAATTTAGAAATGCTTGACTTTCACGATATACTTGTCAAGTTTTCACAGAACGTTGATAATCATCAACCCCATCTTCTTCCTAGAATTTACATTATTTCTTCTTCATAATAACAACGAATAACCCTCGCTATGCCACATTTCTTTCAATGTCATTTTTTTGTCGTGTTGTGTGCTTTATGAGTTTTTTCCTCGTCAAGAATTCTAAATTAGGAATCGTGATAGTTTCTTAAAATCTATAAAACAACTAGCTAATACCCGGCGTGCGATGCTACGCCTAAATAAATGAAAATTAATGTAATTTTATGTTTAGTTGAATAAGTAAAGGACAAAAATTATAAATTTATATTTTTAGATACCCCGTGCTGATTACCCGATGTTGCCCGGGAATCAACTTATCTCGATTTTCTTGGCATAAATGAGCTAAAAGACAAAATTCGTTACTGTGAGTTATCCGTAAAAGAATACCCACCATGTGCTGCTATGCCTGCACAGGAATCTACGTACTTGTCTCGATCTTCTTGGCATCAATGAAAGACAAAAATGGTTATTGTGAGTTATCTGTAAGAGATAAACATATGCTGTCGCGGACGTTTTGTAGAGCTTTTTGTGATATTCAATTCTGTGTACATTCATTTTGTGTATTTGTTATGGTTTAGGCAGCGTAAGCCATTTAAGCGTCCAAAGAGTTTTTTTCACGTTTTCCACTAAAAGGGTGATTTTTAAGAGTGTAGGAGTTGATTACTATAACTCTCTTATAGCCTATGTTCATCCCGGGAATCTTCTGAACATTTTGCAAAAAGTTCCATCACAATAGGATCAACGGTATGGCCGCGCTTGAAGTACGAACAAACAAATAAACAAACATTTATTTTTATATATTAGATGAATTTATTGTTTACATTAAGAATTATCCTAAATCGAAACAGATTTCTCTCTTCGGTAATTTAGATCATGTATTGGTAGATAAACTCTGGCATATTAGCATAATTGCAAAAATGTACAACATGGAAATCATTCAGAGAAAACTAAAGTGATGGCCTTTTGTGGGAAATACCCTATACCTAGGAAAATTGTTTTGGCCGATGAAATTGTATGACGAATAAATGAATTAAATTATTTGGTTTATAATTTAACATTTCCAGATCAAGCTGATATATCAAAGAAAATCACAAATTTCATAAAAACAACAGGGATAATTAACAGTATAATGAAACCATCTGTTGTACAAAAGAACACAAGATTACGGCTTTATAAAGTTCTCGCAAGACCAGTATTAAGATATGGTAGTGAAGCATGGACAATATGAATTCTAAAAGTCATGCTTCGTTACTGTCCCCAAGGCAAAAGATCGCTGGGACGTCCAAAAATTCCTCTTTGAGACCGAAACAGGCCACATGGACTAATATTGCATGGATGATGATATTAACATAATTGTCTTTAGGCTAGTTAAGGGATAATGAAAAGGAAAAATGTTGAATTAGAAAAAAATTGATGAATTGCGATAAGAGTACCAGGTCAAAGGTCAAAATTGTTAATGGATTTGAAATGCTGGAATATGCAAAAGCAAACGAGTTAGATTAATGTGGAAACATAAATAAACAGAGAACGGGCGATTAAAGGCAAGAAGATGTTCTAAGTTAAACCGTCAGCGAGTGTAAAGAACCGAGTAAAAGAAAAAAATTGTAAAGAAAGGACTTTATTAGCAGCAAATTAATTATGTAAAATCATTTAAATTTTGTGAAATAAATGAAGTAAAATTTGGAATTTTGTGTAAACTTCTGTGAAGTTAAATTAAAGAAATTACATCGGAATTCTACGTGATCGCCATCGGGGACATTAACTAATCGATGAAGATTTGACACAGAAGATTTTAAAATTTATAAAAATAACAGGAAAAATTGATATAGTTAAACCTTCATAAGTTTAAAAGCATAAAAGAATATGTGTATATAAAACTCTTGCAAAGCCATTACTGACCTAAAACAGTTAAGCATGGACGTTAAGGAAGTCTGACGAAGAGAGACTGCAAGTAGCTCATATGAGATTATCAAGAAGAATTCCAGGATGTTCAGTACTGGTATTCAAACACTGTAGTAATTAAAACATAAACTAACTAACTCACTGGCACTATCGAATCCATAGGTTCATGGCCGCGCGGACATAAGCTTTCCATACATCCCTACCCTAAGCCGATGTTTTCCAATTATCACCTGTATAATCTACTTCCCTCAAATCATAGTTAATGTTAGTCTCCCACCTAATTCTTGGTCTACCAGCTGGGCGTTTTCCCTCTGGTTTTCCTACAAGAAGCTTCCATGCACCTCTTTCATTCCCCATTCGTGCAACATGTCCTGCCCATCGCAGTCTACGAGACTTACTGCTCTCATTATATCAGGCTTCCTATAAATACCATGTAATTCACTGTTATGCAGTCTTCTCCATTCACCTGTCTGTCCAACTCTCTTTGGTCCAAAAAAGTCCTAAGAACTTTATTCTCAAATACTCGTAATCTCATTTGCTCCCTTAAAGTAAGAGTCCTTGTTTCGCATCCATATAATATAACTGATAGAATTATAGTTTTATATATTTTCAGTTTAACGTTTATTGAAACAAGTTGGGAAGTCAAGAGTCTCTGTAATGCATAATAACATGCATTTCCAGAATTGAACCTATGTTTAATTTCCTTGTGCATTTCATTCCTATTTGTGATTATTGTTCCTAGGTATTTGAATCCATCCACTTCCTCAAAATTTCCCTCATTTGTCATTAGCTGTCCATTTCCATTATGTAATGTATTTTTATGTTTGACCATATATTTAGTTTTATTGATATTTACTTCCAGTCCCAATGTCTTAGTGTTACTCAGTAGTGTGTGCGTGTTGGCCTTTAGTATCTCCTTTCTATCGGCTAGTAGTACTACATCATCAGCATAAACTAACAGCTTATTAATACAATTGAGTTGTAGGCCTTCTCTATCCCCTAATGGAAGGGAAATGCGGAAAGGATGACTTCTAATAGATGGCCGAAACAAATTCTAACATATTCCAAAAGGAACCGAAATTTTGGAAGACATAAGAAACACTGGCACTAATTGGCTCATTTGTAAGTTTAAATAGAAGACGACAACTATGATTAATAATAATAATAATAATAATAATAATAATAATAATAATAATAAGAAGAAGAAGAAGAAGAAGAAAGAATGAGCAGAACAAGAATACCACGTCAGATCTTAAATTACCAGCCACCAGGCAAGAGATCTTTGGGCAGACCCTTCAAACGTTGGATTGAGACCATAACGGACCACTAGGTCTATCACACGAAAGGAAGAAGAAGAAGATAATAATAATAATAATTCTATTCTATAGTAATTCTGCCCGAGGGCAGGTCTTTCACTGCAATCATAGCATTTTCATGCTATGCTTTGCAGCTTTACTAGGGAATTTTATGTGTGGTAGCCTCCCGTTGCATTCCACACCGGTGAAGGTTGATGATGATAACGATAAGGATAATGATGATATCCGGATGGTTTTCGGGGGCCGTTGGGCCCTTAACTTCCTGACATTTATCTTACAGGTGAGGAAAAACCCCGAAAAGAACCTCACCCAGGAGCCTGTCCCAACCGGGAATCGAACCCGGGCCCGCTGCGTGGCAAGGCTAATAATAATAATAATCATCATCATCACTCCAGAGATTAGGCAATTGCCCGTTCCGACTTCATAATGCATCAGCCCAACGTCTTCTAGGTCTTCCAACATCACGCCTTCCTCTTGCTTGATAATTTCTTGCTAACAATGGATATCTCTCCTTACTCATTCCATCCATGTGATCAATCCATTTCTGTCTGTAATTCGTGACTTTATCCAATAAAGGCTGTACTTTCAATTCTTCTCTTATATCCTCATTTCTTATTCTATCAATAATAATAATAATATTCTATCAATAATAATAATAATAATAATAATAATAATTTTTTTTGTAAGCCTATGTTTTCCCTTAAAAGAGATTTAGGCCCTCTCCCCCTACAGGGAAGAATTTGAACCATACTAATTTTAGTTACACTTGTTTTCGTATAGATCTCATTTTGAGTGGTACGTGGTCAGCGTTCCGCCTCATACTGACATATAGGAAACCAAGGTAGTGCTAGGACGGGAAAATTCGGTAAATTTTGCTTAGAGGCCTTTTCATTCAGGCTTAAGGATTTGTTACGAGCCTGAAAATCTTCAGACTCGGAACCCACGATTTAAAGTCCCTCCCGGAGGACTTGCTCCTTAGATTTTTCCGTCCTAAAAAATCCATCGACCCCGGCCAGGTTTGAACCCGCGACCATCGGGACCATAGGCAAGGAGCATAACCACTAGTCCACCGCGGCCGATAATAATAATAATAATAATAATAATAATAATAATAATAATAATAATAATAATAATAATAATAATAATAGTAATAATGGAATTAAATAAATAAAATCGTAACCCAGAAATTGTGTAACGAATTCCTAAGCAAGTTGAATTTATGGGCCGAATTTGATAGTTTATAGAATATACCTTCTTTTTGTTAATTTAATCGAAATCATCCTGTAACGTTGCAAAAAACAAACAGGACGGCCGCTAGAATAATTTTTTAAATTAAGACTTAAATGTAAATTCCCACCTGTAATTATTCGTTTTTTTCTGATTATTTAAGAATAACTACCTCGTTTTTTCTTTTTTTTTTCAGTGGCACATACCTATTTCTTTGATAAAAATCGACTGATTCTTTCTTTTTTTCGCTAGAGATGAACACCAACTCCCTATTTTCGATTTTACTTAATCTTGCTTTTCTTCATTCATTACACTGAGCAACAAAAAAGAAACTTTTTTTTGTCTCAGAAAGAAAACTATGTGATTCTGATAGCACTTTTTCTCTTGAATTCAAATATTATATCGGTTTTTCTCCATCACGCAAGGTTTCCGAGAGACAGCAATTTATAATTTCAAACACTTTAATATTTTCTACATTCGTAACCACACAATATTCGAACATTCGGACTCACCTAGAAAGTAAGAAATGACGATTTTCTGCTATATTTCGCCTATGGAGCATCCCTCTTAATGATCCAACAATAATCGGCCAGCATATTAGGATTCCATTTACTGAAATCTCCTAATGAAAGTGTTCCCCGTGATCATCGCTCACTGCGCCAAGACAATAAATGGACGAAAAAACGTTTATTAAAAAAAATATTTAAATACATTAATTAAAAATGAAATAAAAAAATGTGGGTGATGGAGAAATTCCGAATACATATTTGAAAACACGATAAAAAAACTGCATTAAATACAACTATTGGTACTCATGAGGCAAAAATCATGTTGACCGGATCCCGGGTTTGGTTCCAAAAAAAGCAAAACTTTCGACCTCTAGATTATTATACTGTAAATTAAACATAGGCTCAATTCTTGAAATGCGTATTTTTATACATTACAGGGACTCCTGTCGTCCCAACTTCCCTCAAAAAACATTAAACTGAAAATATGTAAAACTGCTCTTCTCCTAGTTATATGGATGCGAATCATAGACTCTTACTAAAGAAGGATAATGGATTACGAGTATTTGAGAATAAAGTTCTTAGGAAAATTTTAGAACTAAAGAGAGATGAACAGACAGGCGAATGGAGAAGACTACACAACATTGAGCTACATGATCTTTAGAGGAAACCAGATATAATAAGATTAGTTAAGTCTCTTATATTGCGGTGGACAGGACATGTGGAACGAATGGGGAATGGAAGAGGGGCATGGAAGCTTCTTCTAGGAAAACCGTGTCAGTGATAGAATATCATTAACCATGATTTTAGGGAAGTAGAGTAGAATTGAGGAGAAGGAATTAAAATGGAAGATGAGCGATGGCCGAAACTACTATATTAATGGCAACCCACCAGAAAAGAAGAAAAGAGGGAGACCAAAGCTAACATGGAAGGAAAATTTGTTGATAGTAATGCAAGTTAGGGGGCTAACATTGAAGATAATCAAGATATTAGGATTTGGAGGTTTTGGCACGGGAAGACGGCAGCAGCTGTAAAAAAACCGAAGATACATAGAGAGTATACAGGGGATGATTCGAAAACACTAGCTCAGTATAGGTATGTATGGACAGCTTATGTCAGCACGACCAAGAGCCTATGGATTCGATAGTGCCAGTGAATTGGTCATGTTGATCTACCTGTTGTACAAAATTTTGTCATTGTCATTTTTTATGTCTACTTAGTAGCCTACCATTGATGAAGTTTTTTTTTGGGCATTTATTGAAACATATTTTCATGAGAACATCAATATTACTTCGGAATACCCTAAAATGGTATCTAATTTAACATTATGTTTATTGTATTGTATTGTAAGCCTATGTTTTCCCTTTACAGAGATTTAGGCGCTCTCCCCCTACAGGAAAGAATTTGAACCATACTAATTTAGTTACACTTGTTTTCGTATAGATGTTATTTTGAGTGGTACGTGGTCAGCGTTCCGCCTCATACTGACATCTAGGAAACCAAGGTAGTACTAGGACGGGAAAATTCGGTAAATTTTGCTTAGATGCCTTTTCATTCAGGCTTAAGGATTCTTTACGAGCCTGAAAATCTTCAGACTCGGGACCCACGGCTTAAAGTCCCTCCCGGAGGACTTGCTCCTTGGATTTTTCCGTCCTAAAAAATACATCGACCACGGCCGGGTTTGAACCCGCGACTCTTGGGACCAGAGGCAAGGAGCATAACCCCTAGCACCACGACCGACAACATTATGTTTATGCGAAAACCATTTTCACAATATGGTGACAGAAGCTAACTTCTGCTTCTCTTCCGCCTTCTTGTCAACTAAAAAAATAATTAGTGGAGAGATGGACAAGCTCGGGGTCTCATAAGTAGAATTCTACTTTCTACCCCGGGGAGGTATGTAATTAAAAGGACGGTCTAAGCAATGTAGGATAGCGTGGGTGTAGGGCTTCTTCCTGCCTGGTACACTACAATAACCAAGTAATAACATGTGTCATATGAGATGTTGCCATGGCAACCGCGGAGACATCGCTGCTACCATGTTTTGTCATGAAACAAGGGCACAGGGAACATTTACAGGTAGACGTTTAAAATTAAAAAAAATAATAATAATGCATGTATATCGTTAGTCGACCGCTGTGGTCTCGAGGTAGTGTGCTGCCTTGTCACGCCCGGGTTCGATCCCCGGTCGGGGCAGTTTTTCTGAGTGAGGTTTTTATCGGGGTTTTTCCTCATCTGTAAGACAAACGTCAGGAAACATTTAAGGCCCAAACGGTCCCCGAAATCAGATGGCCATCATCATCATCATTATCATTACCATCATCATCATCATCATCATCCTTCACCGGTGTGGAAAGCAAGGGGAAGGTACCGCACCTACAATTCCCTAGTAAAGCTGCAAGCATAGCATGAAAATGCTACAATTGCAGAGAAGGACCTGCCTTCGGGCAGAATTACTATGGATAGATATATAGTTATTTCATTTATTTATTTATTTTACTGACCGCTTCAATATCGAGGATATCACTTCTAAATTGTTTTATTGTATCCATTGAACTGATTCTATTTATCTACTACAATGGCGTAACCACGGCAAATGTTTTCCTTAATCCGTACCAAATTAAATTAATCATAATAATAATAATAATAATTATTATTATTATTATTATTATTTTTATTTATTTTGCCTGGCAAAATTAAGGAATTAAGACCTTGTCTATCACTCAACCAAATTTTTAAAAATGCAGAAATTACTGTTATATCTAAATTGCAATAAATAAAATTACAAGATAGTATATCTACAATACAATTATTATTTACAATATATACTTTAGCTTATTTACCTAAAGATGGTCATGAATGGTATGCGGTCAACATACCGACCTAATGAGACATCTAGTAGGTAACTAAGGTATTACTAGGATACGGAAGGTAGGTAAATTTTGCTTAGAGGCCTCTTTATTCAGGCTTAAGGATCTTTTACGGACCTGAAAATCTTCAGACTCGGAACCCACGGCTTAAACGTCCCTCCTGGAGAATTGCTCCTTGGATATTTGTACCCTAAAAAATCATCGACCACGGCCGGGTTTAAACCTGTGACCTTTGGAACTACAGGCAAGTAACATAACCACTAGACCACCAACGCTCGAAAAGTAAATTTACGTCCGCGTAACATCTATTTATCTATTTAGATTTTTATTTGTAACTAGCTAATACCCGGCGTGCCCTGCTACGCCTAAGTAAATGAAAATTAATGTGTTTTTATGTTTAGTTGAATACGTAAGAGGAAAAATAATTATAAATTTATATTTTTTATACCCCGTGCTGATTACCCGGCGTTGCCCGGGAATCTACTTATCCCGATCTTCTTAGCATAAATGAGCTGAAAGACGAAAATTAATGTACTTCTTGTGATTAGTTGAATAAGTAAAATGAAAAATAATTATAAATGTATATCGTAATTATTTTAAGATTCCCCCTTCTGATTACCCGGTGTTGCCCGAGAATCTGCTTATCTCGATCTTCTTGGCATAAATGAGCCAAAAGACAAAATTCAATACTGTGAGTTATCCGTAAAAGAATACCCGCCATGTGCTGCTATGCTTGCACAGGAATCTACTACGTACTTGTCTCGATCTTCTTGGCATCAATGAAAGACAAAAATGGTTATTGTGAGTTATCCGTAAGAGATAAACATATGCTGTCGCGGACTTTTTTATAGAGCATTTTGAGATATTCCATTCTGTGTACATTAATTTTGTGCGTTTGTTATGGTTTAAGTAGCGTAAGACATTTAAGCCTCCAAAGAGCTACTTTTTTCACGTTTTCCACTACAAAGGGCGATTTTTAAGGGTGTAGGAGTTGAGTATCGCAACTCTCCTATAGCCTATGTTCATCCCGGGAGTCTACTGAACATTTTGCAAAAAGTCCCGTCCAATCGGATGAACGGTATGGCCGCGCATAAAGTACAAACAAACAAACATTCATTTTTATATATTAGATTATGTTTACTGCTGTGGTCTTATGGGTAGCGTCATTGCCTCATACATAGCTAGTCTGGGTTCGATCCCGGCCAGGACAAGTTTCGTGGGTGATGGTTTTTTTTTCGGTTTTTTCCTCACCTGTAAGATAGATGTCATGAAATTTTAAGGTCAAAACGGCGTCCGAACACAATTTGACCATAATAATCATCATATTCGTCATGTTTAGTATGAATGTTGTGTTGTATCGAAAGAGTCAATGATATTGAGCTTGTCACTCATTTAGGGAAGCCTTTATTGTCCTTGTGTGGTCCACAGTTAAAGTCTTTCTCCCGGCAGGTCGTACCATTGTAAGGCCCGAATGGCGTGTGGCACGTAAAAGTGCTTCTAAGGAGAGAGGTTAAAGTACGTTAATGGAATGGAATGAAATATTTATTTTTATAATATATCTTTATATAAAAAATAGAAAATTACAAATATATCAAACCATAGTTCAGAGCATTTTAACACATGGTGCTGAAGTCTGGAAAATTCCTACCAGGGAAATGAAAAGAATTTTAAGTACAGAAATGGATGTTTTAAGAAGATCAGCTGGAAAATCTAGAATGGATAGAATACGAAATAAAGAAATAAGGGAAATTATGGGTGTACAAGAGGAGCCGGACATCATAGACATTATAGAAAAGAAAAGATCACAGTGGTGTGGCCATGTCAAAAGAATGCCAGAGCTAAGATTGCCTAAAATTGTTATAGAATGGATCCTAATAGAAAGGAGGAAGAGAGGAAGACCGATGATAACCTGGATAGAAGGGGTACAAGCAGCTATGAATATCAGAAGAATGGAGGAAGATCAATGGATGGACAGAGAGGAATGGCGTTTGGTTTCCGGAAGACGGCGGCAGCTGCCATGATACCGCATGGTGATATAATAAAGTTCTGCCTGCTTATGTTTGTGCGCGCAAAATTCGAAAAAGTTGTCGGGCGATTGTTATGAAAATTTGTACATGCATTTTTGTTCTGGTACGGAGAGTGTTTATTCACTCTCTATTATTTTCTAAAACCATTAGGTGTAGAAGATCATCTGAAACGAATATTTTAAAATCCCTCTAGCGGTCGAAATTTTCGATATTTCACAACGAAACTCATTATATGCTATTAAAATAAACCGATATAGATACTGTCCAAAGAATCAGCGGATGAGGGTTTACCTGAAATCCGTAATAAAAACTCTAGCAACCGCCATGTTTGGTTAGTCGCAATGTAAAGGCCTCCCATAAAATGTAAATAATCCATAATTTGATTTTAACTTATAACTAAGTAACTAACTTATTCACTGGCACTATCGAACCCGTAGGTTCATGGCCCCGCGAACATAAGCTCTCCATAAATCCCTATCTTGAGCCAATGTTTTCCAATCATCCCCTGTATAATCTACTTACCTCAAATCATAGTTAATGTTATTCTCCCACCTCATTCTTGGTCTACCAACTGGGCGTTTTCCCTCTGGTTTTCCTACAAGAAGCTTCCATGCACATCTTTCATTCCTCATTCGTGCCACATATCCTGCCCATTGCAGTCTACCAGACTTAATTGTTCTCATTATATCTGGCTTCCTATAAAGACCATATAATTCACTGTTATGCAGTCTTCTCCTTTCACCTGTCAGTTCGTCTCTCTTTGGTCCAAAAATTGTCCTAAGAACTTTATTTTCAAATAAAATACTTGTAATCTGCTTTCCTCCCTTAAATTAAGAGTCCATGGTTCGCATCCATATAATATAACTGGTAGAATAATAGTTTTATATATTTTCATTTTTACGTTTTTTGAAAGGGATTGGGACGTCAAGAGTTTCTGTAATGCATAATAACACGTATTTCCAGGATTGAGCCTTAGTTTATTAATTACTTTATGCATCTCATAAAAATGGTTGTAGATCGAGAAAAATATTCCCCCTTCGAAAGTGGATTTGATCCTAAGAATTCTGCTCGACTTTTCGAAAAATGGCTTAAAAATCGAAAATTTCGCGCAAGTGCAATAAGTTATTATATAAATATAAATATAAATATATATATATATATATAATAACATATTTATTTCCAGAATTGGGCCTATGTTTAATTTCTTTGTGCATCTCATTCCTATTTTTGATTATTGTTCTTAGGTATTTGAATTCAGCCACTTCCTCAAAATTTCCCCCATTTGTTATTAGTTGTCCATTTCCATTATATAATGTATTTGTACGTGTGACCATATAGTGATTAATTTTATAGATATTTTAATTAGTTCTGTATTTTAAATAAAAAAACCTGTTTTTGTGTTTATTAGGCACATATTTGATTCATTTACCCTTAACAGTGCACGCTGGGTATTCGCTGGGAATTCTATAAAATGGTGAATATTATGAAACGAATCCTGGTAATGGAATTCCAGTCCAGCATTTGCCTTGACGACTAAGGAAAACCAGGAGGGAAAAACATGTCAACTTGATCGGTAGCGAGATTTGTACGCCGCAACCCCATTATACGAGTCTCAAACGTTTACGCCATCTTTCGGGATAAATGTTTATTAACAGGAATAAAATGGCTGCTTCTTATGTCACTTCTGTATAGTAAATGTATTAAGAATGTAAATTGTCGTGTTTATCACCGCCTGCTATATTAAATTTTCTCGTCTTGAAAATAGGCACGTAGTAGCGCGGTAACTCTAATGAACTCTCATGAAGGGGGGGAGTGCGTATGGTATGTATCGAACAAATATCGCCACTTAATTAATATTGCTATCATAGCGTTACTAGTACATTCTTTACGTGTTTGAAATGTGATATATGTAAATTAATTTTATACGCGGAATGCTTATTGAAACAATATTTCACTACAGCCGTCTCAGTGGACGCGTGGCTAGCGCGACTGGGATCTCAGGTTCGAATCCTGTCTGTTGGTGATGATTAAGGCAAGGATTTTAATGCAGTAAAAGTTAAGATTGTATCATCATCATCATCATCATCATCATCATCATAGTACATTCACGAATTTAGGCCATTTGTTGACCTGTATCGGCCTCAAGAGAAACACCATCCAGAAGTCTTTTGAGTGGACGTCCTGGTCTTCTTCCTGCAGGTTGATATCTTAACATTTGTTTGGGTATTCTGTGATCTTCCATTCGATGAACATGTTGCATCCATCTTGACTTATAATCAGAAATTTTGTTTTCTAAAGATTCCATGTGTAATTCTTCTAAGATGTCTTCATTTTTTTTTTGTGATATAGTAGTGTGTATCCTGCAGTCCTCCGAAGGTATCTCATTTCAGCAGATCTAAGTCTCTGTATATCCTTCTGTTTCAACGTCCATACTTCGCTACCATACAAAAGAGTTGGAAGAGCCAGTGTTTTATACACTTTCAGTCTTGAATGCTTTTGGACTAACTGTGGCTTGAAGATAGAATTTATTAACCCTAAAATTCTTTAAAATTCAGATATTTTTGCATTTACATCCTTTTCTTCTTCAAATGAGATATTGCAACCTAGATATGTAAAATTATTCACCTGCTCCAAAATTGTATTGTCCAGTACAATTTTACTTCTGACAGGATCTACACCTTGAAATGCCATAATTTTTGTTTTTTCTGTAGATATCTTTAATCCATTAAGATTGTAATGTAGTATAATTAAAAGAAACATTTCTGACTGTTGTATTAACTTAGGCTTTCACGGCCGGAGTTGCTATGATGATCTTGAAGAAGATTTCCGGGCTGTAGGCCATGGTCTCGAGGCTTTAATTTCCCCGACGTTTTGCCAGAGACTGCGTCTGGCATCCTCGGGGAACTTCATGCCTCGAGACCGCGGCCTACAGCACGGAAATCTTCTTCAAGATCATTTCTGACTGTCTTTTGTCTTGGTTTCACATACAAACAACGAATAATATAATGAGAAGTTAGACTTCTGTACTTTTTTCTTGGTATCTCACATAAACAGTTGAATAGTATATACTATCTATGTTGCAATCTTAAACTTTAGTGCATTAAAGTCCTTGCCCTGGTGATGAGACATACCAGGATTTTTCTGGGGTTTTTCTCCAGTTTCTCCCGTTTCCAAAATTGCATTCCACTTACACTCTTCTTTCCTCTTCTCTCTTCAGCCACCCGACTCTGGAATTCCCTCCAATCTTATATCAAGGAATGCCCGATTCAAAATTCCGATTGAGGGTCATTCCACTTTTCAGTGGTTGCCCTTTTACCAGCCGGCTGCTGGCCCTTCACATCCACATGTGTCAATCACAGAGGTAGATGATCAACAGCCAGTGTAGGGGTGACATGTGGTTAGCATGTCGAGTCCCCCAGCCGTTATAGCTGGTTCCTCAACCTGGAGCCGCTACTTATTGTAGCTACCCAATTGCCTCACGATGCTGGGTGGGCACCGGTCCCATACTGGCCGAAATACCATGAGAAAATTTCTTCCCCCATGGAGACTCGAACCAGCGCAAGTCCCGAGCTCTGCGCCAAGGCTTCCTACCTTAACCACTCGGCTACGGCGCGGGACCCGATTCAAAATCAGTTCAATAAAAATCTCACTAAATATGTCTTTACACAGTATAATATGTAATCATATTATATGCTAAATGATCGGTCGCGGTCGACTAGTGGTTATGCTCCTTGCCTCTGGTCCCGCGGGTCGCATGACGGGCGATGTGTACACATCTTAGAGCCAAAATCAAATTAATAATCTATATAATATTACTATTAAATCCACCTTAATATAAACATTTAATTTTATATTCCGTTTAACTAATATCACATTGTAATCCATCACCACTTAAACATAAATTGCACCTTGGGGTCGATGGAAAAATTCAAGGAGCAAGTCCTCCGGGAGGGACTTTAAGCCGTGGATCCCGAGTCTGAAGAATGAAAAGGCATTTAAGCAAAATTTACCGAATTTTCCCGTCCTAGTACTACCTTGGTTTCCTTGATGTCAGTATTAGGCAGACCGCTGACCAAGGACCACTCTAATGGCATCTATACGAAAAAAGTGTAATAAAATTAGTATGGTTCAAATTCTTCCCTGTAGAGGAAGAGCACCTAAATCTCTGTTAAGGGAAAACATGGGCTTACAAGATACAAGAATATGTGCTAAATTAATTATTCAAGATGAAAACTTAATTTTCCAAGACTATTTAACTCATGACACAAATGCTAGTCAATGACCAATAACGTTTCAATGAATCTTATTTTACAACCAATGACAGTCGTGTTTCACCTCGCTCTTTATCGATTTCTCTTTATCAGCTCCTGCTTTTGTGATAAAGAAAACTCCTTCTTTTTAATTATCTGAACAGGTCAAAGCATTATTTTTCTCCAACAAATACATTAAATATAGCAAATAATGAAAAGATTCCTTGATTTTACTGAGTTGTTTACTAAAAAAATAAATGAATAACCCGTAATGTTGATTATGATATATAGTTTGATGTGTTTCATTACTTCTCCACTTGGGTGCACTCTTACAATATTGCGATCTTATTTGGCAATAAATAATATGATCAAGCAGTAGTGAATGAACATAACCTCACATTTCTGATTTGTTTTCAAACATCGCCGTTTACATTAAATATATAAATATTTTAAAATAACTATAGTTAAACAATGATTTGTGAGTAAACAGCTTAATTTTATTCGTTAAATAGTCCTAACAAATGCAACTCTTGATTTCCAAATTCTCTAGTAAATTCACTCCTCACTTCGTGAGTCATGAATTTATCGATAATTTGAAAATCACTCGTGGCATTACTTATGATAAATGTAAACAAAAATCCAAGCTAATTATCTCGGAAGAAGACAGGAAAAGAAGATCAGAAAGAATGAAAAAATACTAAGCAGTAAAAAAAAAGGAACCACACACAGAGATATGATTGATCCAACGTATCCCAAAGAGAGTGAAAAATAATATATAAATATATTCTTGCACAAATTCTGGCGACAGCAGAAATTATTGAGCCCACACCAGGTCTTGTGGGGCGTGTGTATGAAAACATGAGTTGCGGTTACACTTTCTACAAGGAACAATAGGGTCGACACGTGCAACGATACTTGTAGTACAATCCCTAGAAGTCTATAATACTTATTCTCAAACACAAGACACACGATATCAACCCAATGTGTTACGATCTTCAAACGTATTTTACATCGAAATGGTACGTTTCCGGACATGGGTTCCTTATCAAAAATTCATCTACTAAGTCCCCTCTACAACTTCTAGAAGTCTGTAATATTTATTCTGAAACACCCTATATATCTTGTTAGTATCTCTGCCATATGATTGGGGAATATCTTGAAGGGAAATTGTCTTATTACCTCTTCCTGATATTGAACTCCAATTACTTTACTTCTGCTAGTCATCCTAATTAAAAATGCATACAACTATTATTCTACCAGTTATATTATATGAAAGCGAAACATGGACTCTTACTTTAAGGGAGAAAAGGGGATTACGAGTATTTGAGAATAAAGTTCCTAGGAAAAAATGTTGGACAAAAGAAAGATGAACAGAGAGGTGAATGAAGAAGACTACATAACAGTCTTTATAGGAAGCCAGATATAATATAAACAGTTAAATCTCGTACTCTGCCATGAGCAGGACATGTGGCACGAATAGGGAATGAAAGACGTGCATGGAAGCTTCTTGTAGGGAAACCAGACCAAGTTAATTTAGTTACGCTTATTTCTCTAAATGTGTCATGAATGGTAAGCGGTCAACATACCGACATCTACTGTACAACTAAGGTTTTGCATATTTTATATTTTTATTATTATTATTATTATTATTATTATTATTATTATTATTATTATTATTATTATTATTATTATTATTATTATTATTATTATTATTTGATGGATTTTTGGAGGCGATCGACAAGAATTCCAAGAAGAGATAAAGACAGAAACAGCACAATAAAGGAAATTGTGTAAGTTCGAAAAAATAACATATCAGAAAAAATCGTTTAAAATGGTATGGATACCTCATAAGAATGGAAGATCCTTGATTGGAAAGCTAATGGAAGAAGTGGAAGAGGCAGATCGGTTGGTAGGCCAAGAATGAGGTGGGAGAATAACATTTACTATGATTTGAGGGAAGTAGATTATACAGAGAATGATTGGGAAACATTAGCGCAGGATATGGATGTATGGAGAGCTTATGACCGCGTGGCCATGAACCTACGGGTTCGATAGTGCCAGTGAGTTAGTTAGTCATTCTCTTAATTTTCTGCTGACCTTGGGAGCAGTAGTCAGTCATATTTTATTATGAAATTACAGCGAGCCTTTGAGTATTCCCGCGTTTCATATATATCACAACCTGTTATCATTAATGCAGCCAGTGTTTATTAATGCTTTAGAACAGGGGCGTACCCAACTTACGGTCTGCAGGCCGGATTCGGCCCTCCATCACTTTCTATCCGGCCCCTGTAGGCCTGTAGCATTCTAATATATTAAAATATGTTACGAGAGGCCTGTAACGTTAGTCTAACAGTAATGGAAAAAGAATCTTGTGAAATATAACAACATAACAAGAAATGTCACAAATCAACATACGATTATCATATAGCAGCATAATAATAAATAATAAAGACCATAAATTAATAATAACAATAATAATAGTAATCATAATAATAAATAAAAATAATTGTTATTATAATTAATCATTGGTCGTTGGTGTTTCATTGATGACAAGCCCTATTTAGTAGTTAAATAAGAATAAAACGTAGTTTTATTATGATTTTCATATTTATTAATATATGTGCAGTGACAGCTGTATTTGGTACCACTGTACCTACTTCAGACATGTTAAATTATAAGATATGGTGATCCAACTGATCTAAGCCACATACGCATGACAATATGTTTATTTACTTTTTATAAATTTAACAAGGTGGATTCATATCAATTCAAGTTGAGAATTTAACCGTATGTATTTACTACCTTTTAAATTTATAAGTTACTACATGAAACAAGCCTCCAAAAGATCTAACTTCTTACCCTTATCACCAACATGTAAAATTTCAAAATTAGGATCGAAACAATGATTAAAGTGGAATAGGTGGTTAGCATATTTTAAATATTCTAAATTTCTGTTATATGCTCTCATGTGTTGCTTGATATAACAAGAATTTTAGAATATGCAACTGTATGGAACATTAAGAACTATAAAGAATAAAACAATCACAGGAGACTCAACTGAAATTTTTAATAAAGTATATGATCGTCACTTACTACTTTTATTATCTATAGCAAGTGAAACTCCTCATTCAGATAGAAGACAAATAGAGGCAACGAAGAATACAATTTTTAAGGCCAACGGCAGGCTACACTCTTATGGACCAGAAAAGAAGTTCTGAAATAAAAGATCAACTTAAATGATTTTTTAAATTAGCCAGGATAAAATATTGAACAAACAAAGCAACACCAAATTATGGATATGACCATCGACTAAGAATGTCAGACGATAGACCTTCTAAACTGATTCATTAACGACAAACCAAACAGGATATAGAAGTAAAGGAAAGGACCAATAAAATTGCTAGATGGAAAGAACCAATCTCTATGACAGAGCGGGACAGTAACCTGAGGGCCTAAGCCTTGATGTTGATGATGAGGATACAATAAATATAATTATAATAAATCTAACAACAGCTATAATAGAGATCTATGGACAGCGCCATTATTGCTGTTTTGTCTCTATTGGCCCAGCGATAAACAAATAAGTTTGGGCCGACGCTGCTTTAGAGCGTGGCATGCATTACCCCACCTTCGAAAAAGCATGTTTGCGGTGACTACGCTTTTTTTATAAACAAAGTACTTAACACTATCGTAGATGGCAAGGTTCAGAGTTATGCAATACCAATATGCTGATTAAAGAGCAATTAATTTTTATACACACCCTATAAGTGATTAAGGCAAGGAGTATTTGACGTTATGAACAGTTTAAATCAACTAACAGTTGATGTGCTGACAACGCGCACGAATTGTGCGTTCACTCATTTAACGCTCTGATTTAAATCAAACCGCAATCTAACTAGGCACATATACTCGTACGTTGGAAAACACTCTCTCAAAACATATATGGTGTTCGTTTCACCTCACACTGCCCCCCACACCGCAACTCGCTGCACTCATCTGTTAACGATGGCTTCAAATAGCACTGTCCCGATGTAATTGCCACTCAAATATGTCGGTAAAAATAATAAAATATTATATTGCATAGAACTAAACTCCACACCTGGAATTCCCTCCCTCAAGATATTACTGTTTGCCCACACTTTTAAGTATTGTAAGCCTATGTTTTCCCTTTACAGAGATTTAGGCTCTCTCCCCTACAGGGAAGAATTTGAACCATACTAATTTAGTTACACTTGTTTTCGTATAGATGTCATTTTTGAGTGGTACGTAGTCAGTGTTCCGCCTCATACTGACATCATAGAGAAACCAGGTAGTACGATGGAACGTCGAACAATATTTTGACGAGTAAATTTTGCTTAGAATGTGCCATTTTCAGGATTCAGTCTTAAGGAGTTTTTTACGAGCCTGAAAATCGGCAGACATGGGGACCCAACGTCTTAAAGTCCCTCCCGGAGGATTATGCTCCTTGGATTTTTCCGTCCTAAAAAAATCAGTCCCTCGACCACACGGCCGGGTTTGAACCCAACTACCACTCGGTACCAGAGATAAAAAGGAGCATAACCACTAGATCCCCACCAGTGGCCGAAATTGTAAAAATCATACAGACATAATAAATTGCATAAAAAACTAAACTCCACACCTGGAATTCCCTCCCTGAAGATATCAGGGTTTGCCCATACTTTTAAATCCAGTTTATGTAAGTAAGTTACTTGTTGTATAATTATTTCTTCTTCTGCTTTCCCGCTTATAGGTTTGCCGTCTTCAGTGTCCATTTATTTCTATCATTGGAATCTCCTTCTTCCAAATTCCTATCATCAATTATTGTTCTGACGATCAGCCTCATGGGCTAGTGGTCAGCGTTTCTGACTACTGTTCATGAAGGTCCCGGGTTCTATTCTCGGTCAAACCATAGGATTTTTTTCTTAAAGGGAATTATTTCTGTGGTTGCCCATAGTCTGGAATTTAGGTTAACAACTCTCCTGACACTTCATTATCATTTATCACCCATCATAATATCGGGGTAACATAACTCCGCCTTCAAGGTGCCCCAACCTAAGAAATGGATTACAATTCTGCCAAAGCCAGGGGAGAAAGCCAGAAATGTCGTCAGAGACAACCTGGTGGCATTAGAAAAAAAAATATTGTTCTGACATAAGTTTTCCATTTCCATCTAGGTTTGCCACGTTTATTTGTTCCAGGGGTGACCATTGGTATATATTTTTTTGGCCACCTTTCATTTCCCATCCTTTGCACATGGCCATACCAATTAAGCGTTTGATTTTCAATCCTCTTAACAACAGATGTGGTGACATTCATTTGTCTCCAAAGAAATGCATTTCTTATTTTATCCTGTCTTGTTTTTTGAAGGCTTCTTCTAAGATAATCAAATTCAACTGTTCTAATTTTATTCTTTTGTAATTTCGTCAAAGAATTTCATGTGACAAAATATTATGCTCTTATAAATTTTCATTTTAGTTTCCTTTGTAATATTTTTGTTCCAAATTATTCCATGTAATGTCTTCTTCAAACCTTTAAAATACAGGATGTACATAAAAGTTGAGGGAAACAAGTGCTCACAAGATACAAGATTATTATTATTATTATTATTATTATTATTATTATTATTATTATTATTATTATTTCCTAAGTAATTTTGTATACAAATCAATGACTTGAAGACTAACTATTGCATTTTCCTTTGTTTCAGGGATACGAAGGCTCGCTACTTAAAGTTACGAGTAAAAATGGCAAAACTGCTTCGGTAAGTAAATTATATTGTCATTTTAAGAAGTTAAAGTTAAAGTGGTCTAATTCATTTGTATTTGTTATTTTCTCATAAATTAACATAAAACAAAACGCACTGTGAAAAATTAGGATAAAAATATTAGGCTATTCTATGCCACAGTGCCACCTGTGAATATTCGATCGGAGAACAAGTGACTGTTAGCATCATGTTGGCCAAAGTCATAACACACGTTCCCGCTAGAGCCAATTGCCGATATGTTTACTCAAATATAAGGGGGTTCTATCCTAAGAGTCCACCTACATTAGTGGACAAGTTAGGATGAGAAAATGGGCAAGTTAATGTTAGTTTGGGCACGTTAAGGTTAGAAAATGGTCGAGTTAGTAACTAGATTAGTTCAGAGTTCACTTGTTGTTACCGCGTTTTTGTGATAAGTTGGCTGCACTGACTGAACAATGACTAATAAATATTTTACATTGCAAATCTGGCGATTTTAGGATTTGTTTGAGTTCTCATTTCATTTCAAGGCATTTCTCACAGTTTTGAGAAAATCTTCTTCTTCTTCTCCTTCTTCTTCTTCTTCACGGGCCAGGCAAGTTGCCTTGTTCCGCCTCACAGTTGTTCTGTCCATCTTTCCACTGGCCTTCCTACATTCCTTGAACCTCTTGGCTTGTAGTTAAATGCTGCTTTTGGTAATCTTGTTACATTCATTCTTTCTAAATGTCTAAACCATTTATTTCTATATTCTTTGATTTTATCATTCAATGGATATATACAGGGTGTAACAGGACGTCACCGACAAAATGATAGGGATGATAAGGCCATGCAGAGGGGATCGTTTTTTGTGAAGGAACATATAGTCGCAAACACGTCGTTTATGAGTTATGTGCAGATGAAGGTGTTGACCGTAAGGGTCGCAATTGAATACAAACAATTGTACACGTATCATTTTATTGAAAAAGACATGTTTTCATAATAATTGTTCAAACAATAAGTGTTTTGACGACGTCAAAAAGAATCCTGCTGGCCGATCGTTGCTGCGACGATATCAAACATGCGATGAGGCACAGGGTCGACTGTTTGAACACTTATTGTAAAAACATGTCTTTTTCAATAAAATTATACGTGTACAATTGTTTGTATTAAATTTCGACCCTTACTCGTGAATACCTTCATCCGCGCATAACTCATAAATGGCATGTTCCTTCATAAAAAAATGATCCTTTCTGCATGGCCTATCGTCCCTATTATTTTGTTGGTGTTTTTCTGTTATTTAACTCTGTTCTCATATCTCCATTCTTTATCCGATCTAATCTTGTGCAGCCTTTTGTTCTTCTAAGGAAGTTCATTTCTGCGCTTTGTGAGAAAACATTAAGATGTATATTTCTTTAAGATGATTATTTATATACCCCCTTACATGCCCAAACTAACTGTAACTTGCCCATCTAACACACACTACCCCATTTTCTCACATTAATATAGGTGGACTCTTGGGATAGAATCTCCTTACATGTGAGCAAACATGTTGTCAATTGACTCTAGCGGGAACATGTGTTAGTGCATCGATTAAGACAATACTAAAAGTCACTTGTTCCCCGATCGAATGTGCAATGGAAGTACAGTGGCATAGAATAGCCCATAATTTTAATGGCTTATTTTTATATACCACCCTTAATAAACTTTATATACAGGGTGTGGCATAAGCCAATTAACCACTGCATATGGTTGCAAGGAATAAAACACTTTTGGTGAAAATGAGAAATTGCGTGATAACATCTGAAAATCAGTGTTACAACGATGTCATAAATGCTTAAACAACGATGGTGGCCACTTTGAACAATTTCGGTAGCTCTTTTTGTATAGATGTTGTAAGCTACAGAAATAGTACATTACGATGCAAGGTTGGGAAGTGGTTTTTACAGAATCGAAGAAAAATGTTTAAAACCGAGCTCTAGCGAGGTTTTAATTTCCGAGATTCTGTAAAACACATCACAACGTGCGTTGTACATTATTTTTTACGCAATGGTGTTTTGAAAATAATAAACAATAGAATAATAATATCTTTATTGGAAATATTTGCGTTCATTATAAACAATTGACTAATGTTAACAGTGTGGGCAATGTTTAGTTGAAACAACAGGAGGCCTTGATAACAATGTAGTAATAAAATGGCGGCAAGTACTTATTTATCGTTTTATATTGCTTCAAATAAAGTTCAGTTCATTTAAAATGCAGTGATTTGTTTCGTATAATGTATGTTAACACTACCTTCTGCATATTTTTGTATATACATTGTACGTAGTATACATAGAGGGCAGTGGTTTTACTTCCCACATCTGGGCCCATGCCTCCACCCCTTGGGGTACCTCGGTCAAAGACCATACTCCCAAGTCCCAGAATCTTGTCCTCCCTATCTATCTCGCGTCCACGTTCAAGTTCTCGGCCTTAAACCAACACCTCAGGGAGAAGGTGTTGGGGCCGCAACTTCAGGGAAATTGCTGAGCTACATAGTACGTAGGATTGCTAATTCATGACGACCACACCATCCCTTACAGTTCGGTACCACGGGTTCCCCGAGCCTAGCCGGGAGGACTGCTGTCGCAGATCCATCGACCGTTCCCCTGTTCTACCTCCAGGGACGCATCCTGCAGCCGTTGTGAGACCGGGTAAGGCTTGAATCCTCAAGCCCCACAGTGTGAGACTTTAGTACATCCAGGTGCTCATCTCCTGGCGACCCCACAGTTTGTCCACGAGCCCATAGGTTTAGCCGGGAGCCAGCACAGTTGCTCCCCTCTGCACTGGTCCGAGCTGTATTCTGGTGTGCTCCCAGGGACGTGTCCTGTTGCAGTTGTGGTCCAGCACGGAGCTCGCAAGCTCTAATAGGTGAGCAATAGTACGGCAAGGCGCTCAACTCCTGTCGACCCCATTAATGGTTCACGAGTCCCTTGGACTTAGCCGGGAGGACTGTCTAGCAGATCCACCGACCTTTCCCCCAGTGCACCACCTGGGGACGTGTTTTGTTGCTGAAGTGGGTCCAGCCTGAGAATTAGTACGTCAGGTCGCTCAACTCCTGACGACCTCACATATTGTCCTTGGGTCACTAGGTCCCGGAGTCGGCGCTAATCCCACACCCAAAAGACCGAGCTTACTGACCTGGTGGTAATTCCCAGCATTACGCCCGGTATTGTCCCAACCAGCCCGTTCACAAGACTGGCCTAGTCGTGCAGCTGCTGTGAGTCCAGCCCACTGAGCAATGTAGACAGGGTGCTCGTCGCCATGATGCCCCCACAGAGGTCCTAGGGTTCATTGAACCAAGAGAAAGGAGCTTCTGATAACCAGTCTCCCACCGCTTCGCCACAGCGGCCGCTGATCCCGCTGTGGGCCAGGATATGTGAGCTTTGTCAAGAGGTCACTCATCTTCCCCCTGTTCACCCCACTTATGTCCGCGAGTCCATCGGACTTGGAAGGCAGGACTGACTAGCAGATCCACCGACCTTTTCCCCACTACGCCACCGAGGGGACGCGATTGGCTGCTGGAGTGGGCGCAGCACGAACTATGTAGTGCGTCAGGTCGCTCGAGTCCTGACGACCTCACAAATGGCCTGCGGGTCCGGTCTGGACCTAACCGGGAGGAATGCAAAGCAAATCACCGACCGTTCCCTTATCCGCCACCCGGGGACGCGTCCTGTTGCTGTTGTGAGCACAGGTGGGGCCCGAGAACGGACCCCGAGCGTTACAGTATAGTTATTTTTATTACAGTGTAGTTATTTATGTTGGCAACCTCGAAATATAGAAAGTTAAAATGTCAATAATGGTCGCCATTGCTGTAAGTACGACAAAACGCACTATCGCGCAAAATAATATATTTGCATTTTCGGTTAACTGAGTTATGCTGCATCCTGTATATTTACACTAATTAAAACTGTGTTCCAATTTGTAAAACTGACTTTACATTGTGTATTCACTTATTACTGTTCACCGAAATGAAACAAAATTGACTTGGTACACTTCCAAACTTTTGTAGGCTACTTTGGTGGTAGGCCGAAGTCAATAAATTAAAATTTACAGGATATTTAACCCATTCGCCTCAAAAGACGACGTAGACTCGCCGGCAGTTAAATGACCTTCAACTCAGAAGACGAGGTACACTCACTTAACTCTGCTGTTATATATTTTGCAATATTTTGTACATCCCTTGGCAGGATAATCATTTATTAATATTTATGAATAATAGAGGAAAGTTTTTTGGGCTTCGCCCTCATTGTGATCTCAAGTACCGTTATCTTTTGCTTGTTTTGAATGTCTGAAAATAGAGAATATAATTTACGGTAACTTAAATCTGGTTTCTGGGAAAATGCATTGAGCATTAAAACCTGAAGCGAGTGAGTTAAGGTATCATGCTTTGGTTCGAGTCCTTAGTGGGGAAAGAATTTTTCTAATGGAAATTTGACCACTGTGAGTGTGGAGACCACCGAGCATCGGAGGAATTTGAGTAGCTACAGTAATTAGGGGCCCCAGATTGAGAAAACTAGCTATAACAGCTAGGGGATCCGATATGCTGATCAGATGTCACTTCTATACTGGCTAGATGATCATCCAGTTTTGTGAATAACACTTGTGGATGTATGACAAGCTCCGGCTGGTGGGCCAAAGTTTTTATGGAACTGTCACGCCATAAAGTTTAGTTGTTATCAATTTATATAACAAGTATATTTGCCAATCTCGGGTCAGCACACTCCAATTCTGGGCGTGAAAGCTCTCAAATATTTTTAACGATTTATTCTCTCTATGCTAAGGGAACTCTCAATCATTTAATGCCGAAACCTACTTTGATATTTCTTCCAAAGAAGTGTTGTCTAGGTACCAAAGCCGTGTCAAAAAATATCTGCCGTTTTTAACGGCAAGGCAGTAAAACTCAGCTTCAAATATCTCATTTAAACTTATTAAGTAATAAGTTAACAACACCTGAACTGGTAGATTAGATAACCCTTACTACCTGCCATCCACATCGCGTCCCGCCTTACTTCACTCCGCTCTTACTTATAAAATAAAAATTAAAATATATCTGTTGTAGTTGCCGTCGTTCTCAATTGTGTTAAATATTATATTAAAATGTTAACTGGAGGTCTTTCGGAAGTTAACTTCCATCACCAGCAGGAAGAGTCTGCTATTATCTGTTATTGTCCACGACGATGTGTACTTGAAGTGTCGTTAGTAGCAACTGGCTCGTTTTTAAAGAGAAAGAAAATAAGAAACAACGGTTTACTAATTAATGAGAACACACCCCAGTCGTACGACCATCTTTACGAGATCGTTAAAAAAACAAGCCTGTTGCTACTAACGACATTTCAATTCCACATCGTCGTGAACAACAACAGGTAGTAGCAGACTCATCCTGCTGATGATGGAAGTTAACTTTCGAAAGGCCTCCAGTTAACATTTTAATATAATACTTAACACCGTTGAAGACGGCACCTGCCAACAGGTATATATTTTAATTATATGACTATTCACCTCAACGGAATTTGATATGAATTTTACTAGTATTGCGTCCAACCTATGTAGGGACCCATTTGCCCGTACAGTGGGTTATCTCTTAAACTGACAAAACACAAATGCATTCTGTCAGTTATTTGAATGTGGCGGACCGCAGTGAAAATGGAATCTTGTGTAACTGCTATTATTAGGTATATCGTATAATTAGACACGCATTTAAGTTGTTTCTTTTTGATCGTTTTCTTCTGATTTATTAAAAATATTAAATTAATTGAACCAACTGATGTATCCAAAAGGATACATTACGTATTTAAGCGTTAACATTGGTGGATTTTGTCTTCGATTCCTGTTCATTGTCGATAAAACGGCAGGTATTTTTTTTGGACACGGTCTTCGTACTTCACGAAACTTCTCTCGGAGAAATTTCCAGGTAACTTTGGGCATGTAATGGTTGACAATTCCCTTGTCAGATATTGTCGTACCAACGGATCTGTGCCTCTGCAGCGCTGCAGTCGTTCTTAGAAAAGTTAACGCCTGTACTCACTTCATTCCACGCGCTTCTCTCCCACCACGTCAAACAGCAGCCACGATGACTTTCCGAGTAGGTATTTTGCCAGGCTTTCCACAAACAGTCATGTATATTGGATCATTAAGTATTACTTCATATTTAAGTAGATCTAATGCCGCTTATTGACTTACATTATTTGCTTAATAATGTTTCTTTCACCGACCAGCCTCATGGGCTAGTTGTCAACGTTTCATGAGGTCCCGGGTTCGATTCCCGGTCAAACCATAGGCATTTTCCTCAAAGGGAATTATTCCTGTGGTTGTCCATGGTCTGGAATTTAGGTTAAGTTTAGGTTAAGAACTCTCTTGGCGCTTCATTATCATTTATCACCCATCATATCTTCGGGGTAACGTAACTCCGCCTTCCAGGCGCCCCAACTTCAGAAGTGGGTTAAAATTACTACAGTGCCGAAATGACAATCTGGGATATTGAAAAAAATATATTTCACCACTCCGTGCTACAGTGTTCATGTTGAGTTGACAACACTGGACTGCAAAGTCTGTCTCCCAATAAATAATTGTTTAAAAAAAAAAACTAAAACACGCTTTATTAGAAAACCGAACTAAAAAATGAAAAATAATTTTAATTTCCAACACGCTTGGGATAAAATTAAAGTAGTCAACAAAAAATCATCTCCAACACATCTAGAATAAAACTAGAGTTATCTATAAAAAAATAATTTCACCATCAAAAGCGTGGGGTGCTCTTTATCAATTAATATATTTTGATAATAAACAGATATCGGTAAAAGTGAAGTCTCTAATAAGAAAACGTAAAAACCATAAAAAGCAACCACACTTTTGATGGTATTTTTTATTTTGCAGATAACTCTAGTTTTATTCTAGATGTGTTGGAGATGAATTTTTGTTGACCACTTTAATTTTATCCCAAGCGTGTTGGAAATTAAAATTATTTTTCATTTTTTAGTTCGGTTTTCTAATAAAACGCGTTGTTTTAGTTTTTTTAAACTATTATTTATTTTTTTAGTTTGGTTTTCTAATAAAGCGTGTTGTTTTAGTTATTAGAGCATTTTTTATTTTTAGTTTAATTGATTGTCATAAACCGAAATCCCATGAAAATTTAATTACTTACGATATTTTTAGTTATAAAAAAAATCCTACGGGCCGGATTTTAACCTGCGACCTATGGGTTACGGAAATTATATACCGCTACAGTCCATCACTCGTTAGAGCTACCAAAGGATAAAATATTAATTTTTTACAACGATGGACTAAAAAGTCGATAAGTCCGCAACCTATTATATATTATACATTATTTATGAAATTATTGTATTGTCATTGGTCCTTTAAAGTATACAAAGTTTCAAGTCGACCCAATGTTTTTAAGTGGGTGAAAATCCTGTTGTAAGATTCCGCTACATAGTTACATACAGGTCAAGCTAATATAAAGCGTGTAAAAAGGTTCAAAATTGTGAGTGGTGAGAGGGGCGAAAGAAAAGAGAGAGATAGAAATGCAGGGAGGGAAATGTTTTACCGAGGCAGGAAAGGAATTAGTGTTCATTTCGCATATCTTAAGGAGGCACAGGTCCATTGGTCAGACAATACATAAATATATGTTGTGAATTTTGAGAATATTTATTCTTGTTTTCAGCCTGTGGGGTTTGTGACCTTCAACACACGAGCAGGTGCTGAGGCGGCCAAGCAGGATCTTCAGGTGGGTACCTCAATAACTCCACTCAACTTCAGAATCTCTGCTATAACTTGCGTTTTAAAACGATTTATAGATTTGGGGGGAAAACCAGGTAGATCTATTTATTGTTTCTTGTAATAATTAAAAAGAACTATTTTAAAGATTAATTAATTTTTTTCTAACGTTCAAACTGTCATATAACATGGACATTTTGCCAAATTCCATTTTATGTAACATTTTGAACTTTACAGAAAGCAAAATTAATTTTTTTAAAGTTTTTTTTAATTATCTTAAATAATAATAAAACATTGGATGTTTTCTTTCAAAATCTCTCAATTGAACAATTTTATTTATTTTATAATATTTCAACATGTGTGCCCGTGACATTTAACGTGCTCTACAACAAAACTGGTGCCTCGTAAAATAATAATAATAATAATAATAATAATAATAATAATAATAATAATAATATTAATAATAATAAACAGTAAAAGATTCCGGGCTATGTGGCCTGGTATTTATTCCAGACGTTTCTCCCTCAACTGAGGAGGGCATCTTCAATGGCGAGTGCTTCTAGGTGGTGTTGCCTTATCGTAGACTTCACTGTAAATGACAAGGCAACACCACCTAGATGCACTCGCCACTGAAGATGCCCTCCGCAGTTGAGGGAGAAACGTCTGGAAGAAACACCAGTTCTAGACCACGGCCACATAGCCCGGAATATTTTAATATTATGATTACAGACCGTGAAAGCCTGCATTCCACAATAATAATAATAATAATAATAATAATAATCATCTTCTTCTTCTTCTTCTTCATTCATGGATTAGGTCTGTTGACCCGTTCCGACTTCAGCCCATCTCTTTCTAGGTCTGCCCACATCTCGGGTGCCTTTAGGTTTGTATTTTGTTATTTGTTTTGGATTATCCGGCTTTTCTTCTGCTGAAGTTTATGAGTAAGTTATTTTTTACTAGTAGAGGTTACCAGCCTCTAGCCAAACCCCTCTTCCTGGAGGGCAGGGAACTGGAATTTCGGAGTGTTCGTCTCCTAGAGAAGTTGCCTTCACTACGGCTTTGGGGACTTCTCTTCTCCCCACGTAACCCTGTGGACGGGGCCCTACCCAGGTACTACCCACTGGGCGAGTGGGACCTGGAGCTCACAAAAGGGCAGAGGCGCCTACTCCCTGGAGTGGACCTCTATCAAGGGTTCCACTCTGTTACCCTAACAATAATAATAATAATAATAATATATGTATACCAAATACGTCCCTTGATACAGTTAATAAGTTTATAAAATACATTGGGGATCCATAGACTTTCATTGAATTTATATCAATTTATACTTAAATGGTTATGGAGGCCGAAACAGGTCAAAAAATGGCCTAAATTCGTGAATGTACTATAATGATGATGATGATGATGATGATGATGATGATGATGGTTTATGGATTACAATACAATTTTAATTAAACGGATTATTAAATTTAATGTACGTGGGGACACAGGTGCTCCCTACCGGGAATTTCTAAACCAAACTAATTTAGATACGCTTATTTACCTACAGATATTAATGAGTGACATATGGTTAGCACATTGTATCAAAGAGACATCTAGTAAGCAACCAAGGTTTTACTTGGATGGATGAAAGTCGGTTAAATTTTGCACAGAACTAACCAACTAACTCACTGGCATTATCCAACCTGTAGGTTCATGGCCGCGCAGACATAAGCTCTCCATACATCCCTATCCTGACCTAATGTTTTCCAATATAATCTATTTCCCTCAAATCATAGTTAATGTTATTCTCCCATCTTATTCTTGGTCTACCAACTGGGCGTTTTCCCTCTGGTTTTCCTACAAGAAACTTCCATGCATGTCTTTCATTCCCCTTTAGTGCCACTTGTCTTGCCTATCGCAGTCTCCGATTCTTAACTGTTCTTATTATATCTGGCTTCCTATAAGAACTACGTGGTATTTATACATTTTGCGCAGGAAGAAGACGTTTTATTCAGCCTTGAGGTACTTTAACGAGCCAGAAATCTTCAGACTCGTGACCCACGGCTTAAAGTTCCTCCGGAGGTTTTATAGGTCGTATACCTCTAAGGCAGGGGTCACCAATTGCCGGATCCGGACCCTGAGACTTTGTTTTCCGGACCGGTTAAATATCGAATTAATACAATTTTTTTAAACCGGTTAAACTTTGAATAAAACCTGTTTACTAAATGTCATGTTATGATAGTATTATTCTTGGATCTGTTGGCAGTTAAAATACACAACATAGAAATTAGGGACAAATATGATATTCAAGACATAACCAAATGTATTATAGATAGACGAAAATATTGGAAAGATCATATAGAAAGAATGGAAGACAACCGACTGCAAAAAGAGCTGATGAAGATAGACCAATGGACGGTAGAAGAACAAGAGGAAGACCAGCCAAGAGATGGATAGACAGTGAATGCACATCCAATACGTCTTCCTCCGAGGAGTGATTTTGGAAATAAACAGGATGAAAATACTACAAATTATGTTTAAGAAGAAGAAGAAGGTTGGCAGTACTGCTTATGGTCGGAGATTTGACCGAAGATAAACGGGATTCCGTTTGAAACCTAGTATCGTGTAAAACACGATTTTTTTAGGTGAGATAAAGGAAATAAGAAATAAAAAATATTTAAATATTATTCAGACCATATGTTAAATTTATCATAAACTTATTAATAATTATTAGAAATAATCACTATGTACTACTGTGCTGTAGCCTTTTAGTATTTACCACGTGTTTTGTTTAATTTGTGCAATTCATACCCATGATGTAAATGCAAAAATATCTAAATTTTTAAGAATTTTAGGGTTAATAAATTCTATCTTCAAGCCACAGTTAGTCCAAAAGCATTCAAGATTAAAAGTTTATAAAACACTGGCTCTTCCAACTCTTTTGTATGGTAGCGAAGTATGGACATTGAAACAGAAGGATATACAGAGACTTAGATCTGCTGAAATGAGATACCTTCGGAGGACTGCAGGATACACACTACTAGATCACAAAAAAAAATGAAGACATCTTAGAAGAATTACACATGGAATCTTTAGAAAACAAAATTTCTGATTATAAGTCAAGATGGATGCAACATGTTCATCGAATGGAAGATCACAGAATACCCAAACAAATGTTAAGATATCAACCTGCAGGAAGAAGAAGACCAGGACATCCACTCAAAAGACTTTTGGATGGTGTTTCTCTTGAGGCCGAAACAGGTCAACAAATGGCCTAAATTCGTGAATGTACTATGATGATGATGATGAATTCATACCCATAACATAATTTAAATAATTTCCTTATAATACCAATTACTTAATAAAAGCTTCACACAGACAGACAAAGAAGTATTGAAATTAATACCTCCTGGAAAAGGGAAACGTGGTAGACCAAAGCCAATGTGGATAAAGAGAATTCAAGACAACATGAAGAAGAGACATATGACAGAAGCAGACATGCAAGACCGGAAAGTGTGGTAGAAAGAAAATTGTATATTTTGGTTGAGAATACCTGTGTAAATAACGGAAACAATCCTGAAATAAAATATAAAAATAAAAGCTTCGTGTTGAAGAATTTAAATATCTTGGATCTATAATAGATAAATCTGGTACTTGTAAAAAATATATTATTAACAGAGTAAATTGTGCAAGGAAGGCGATTAGATCCCTGAATGATTTTTTTATGGAATGGAAATTTGACCAGAAAAACAAAAAAAGAGATTATACAGACAATAACAGAAAGTATACTTACATATGGATCAGAAAGCTGGACAATAAATGAAAGGATGCAGAAAAGAATGTTGGCGACAGAAATGGATGGATTATGGAGAAATATGAGAATATCCAGGCTACAACATATTCGAAATATCAGACAAGAAATGGATGCACAAATAACAAAGAGACCTCTACAGTGGTATGGGCATGTACAATGGATGTCGGAAGATCAATGGCCTAAACAGGTGTTGGATTGGATGTTACCAGGCAGAAGGAAGAGCATGGTATGAGGGAATATATGATGTCATGATGAAGAGGGGTATGGAAGATGGACAATGGGAAGATAGGAATCTGTGGAAAGCAGGAATCAAAGGCTAACTGCTGTAAAGTGGAAAGCCTGTATTAAGTACGTATGTTTAATCAGCTGTGGTTCCGGACCTCGTCTCAATTAAATACTTTGAAATGGACCTCCTTGAAATACAGTGTGTCCCATTCAAACCTCCCACATTTCAATTAATCATAACTAACAAAGTATACGGAATTATGAAATGAGGTTGGTATTTAATTAAACAGAAACTCAAAGAATTTTCATTGCAGCATATTAAAACACCTCTGTTTGAGCACCACTACTTCAATATTTTCTTCTGAAACACATGTACGAGCACCTCCTGATTCTTTTTTAACGCTTCCAGTCCCCAGAAACTTCTTAAGCCATGCCTTAATAGTCCTCCCATCAGGTGCATTTCCTCCATATTTTCTCCGGTAATTTCTTTGCACTGTAATTGTTGACTTCGTCTCTGCATACCAGAAAACAGTTTGTGCTCGCCGTTTTGTTTTATGTCATTATTGTCCAACATGCGACAGATGAATTAACTGCAACAATGAAAATAAACATTCTTTGAGTTTCTCTTTCTTTTAATACCAACCTCATTTCATAATTCCGCATATTGTGAGAGTTATGATTAATTAAAATGTGGGAGGTTTCAATGGGAGGGTGTATAATTGGTGACCCCTGCTCTAAGGCTTGGGAGGCTGGAAAAGCCATAAATATCTACAAAGACAAAGGTCAAATTAAGAAAAAAAGGAATAAAGAAATGAAAACTCACATATCGTAATAATTAAAATGTCTGAATACTATTTTACTTTTTTTTTACATGGTATTTGCACATTTGTTTGATATAATCTGTGTATTCATCGAGCGATATAGTGAATGGTGTATTTTACTGCATTGTTCCAGTTGTATTTGTGCTTTAAAAAAATATATCGGATGAAATAGAAGTGGGGTTGTTTGATGTAGGCCATCACACGCCCCCTGAATCACAAGCTCTTCATTATACTGGTCCACTTAACGACTAATCCGCAGTCATTTTATTGGCTGTTTGTAGCTTTTTCACTGTTACCAATCACAAGATTTAAAATTCTCTATTACAAACTCCAGCTCGATTTTACACTGGACCTAATATTCCCTCTTAACTATAGAATCAATATGAATTCTGGAATCGTGTATGTTTTTAATTTATATAGTTAATTGTTATTATATGGCCAAATAAAGAAGTTCAAGAATTAAATGGTAAACTAAGTGCACTGGTCAACATGTTTTTGTCTCATGAGTACCAATATCTCCTCTACTATTTAATTTTGTACTAGAGCATGCCATCAAATCTTTAGAGGATGAGGAAGGCCTACAACTCAATGGTATTAATAAGCTGTTAGTTTATGCTGATGATGTAGTACTATTGGCCGATAGCGAGGAGATACTAAAGGCCAACACGCACACACTATGGAGTAACACTAAGGAATTAGGACTGGAAGTAAATATCAATAAAACTAAACATATGGTCACACGTAGAAATACATTATATAATGAAAATGGACAGCTAATGACAAATGAGGGAAATTTTGACGAAGTGGCTGAATTCAAATACCTGGGAACAATAATCACAAATAGGAATGAGATGCACAAAGAAATTAAACATAGGCTCAATTCTGGAAATGTGTGCTATTATGCATTGCAGAGACTCTTGATGTCCCAACTCCTTTCAAAAAATGTTAAACTGAAAATATACAAAACTATTATTCTACCAGTTATATTATATGGATGCGAAACATGGACTCTTACTTTAAGGGAGGAAATGAGATTACGAGTTTTTGAGAATAAAGTTCTTAGGAAAATGTTTGGACCAAAGAGAGATGAACAGACAGGTGAATGGAGAAGACTTACATAACAATGATCTACATGGTCTTTATAGGAAGCCAGATATAATAAGAACAGTTAAGTCTTGTAGACTGCGATGTTATATATATATATATATATATATATATATATATATATATATAATTCTAATGATAAGATCAAATTAAATAAATATATAGTAAACCAGTTAACATAGCAGAGAAGATAAACAACATAATTTCTTGTTGGGATATAGAGTCAAGAATGGAGTGTGATAGAACAACCAGAAAAATGTTCTATGGTAAACCCGGCAAAGATGGATGGATTTTAGGATGGCAAAATCCAAGGCACAAGTCTTCAGGAAGGTATTTTAAGTCGTGAATCCCGAGTCTAAATATTTTCTGACTCGTAAAAACTCAATCCTAAATTAGAGCGTCTGAGCAAATATTAATCCCCTTTTCCCATCCATGTAATACCTTAGTTGCCTACTAGAGGTGATGTGCTAACCACAGGTCACTCGCTGACTTCTGCAAGGTAATAAGTATAACTACATTAACTTGATTAAATAACTCCCGATATGGAGCACCTTTTTCCACACGTGGGGATTTACTGGTACGGACTAGACTATTTTTTAGTTGAAACGAGTGTTTTTAATTATCTGCATTGCATATTCGTTGTTTTCAATCAAATAAATATATTAAAAATGTTTGATAAAATGTTTTAAGGGGTGGTGGATTTGCGATATATATTTTTTTGTAGTTGGGGTTTATATTGTGGTTTATGCTTATTGTTTTATGTTTGTACCGTATTAATAACTGTGATTACAGATATAAATATATAAATAAAAAAGGGGAGTTCTCCCATGATTCCAAACTTTATAGCCACTCTGTATATTACATGCAACTTTCAAAAGAATATTTTTAATTAAACTTAATAAAGTATGTATTAATATAATTTATGTTATCCCAGTGGCTTGTTGTATTTTATATCAACTATATTTCACTTTACAATACTAATTGTTACATTGTATATCATCTTGAATCGCTTTCTATCTTATGATATAAGAAGTAAAGTGATCCCACTGAAGGCCTCAGGAGCGCTTTGGGGTAGTAGGAGGTTAAGGCTCCCTCTTTTTCTGGACAATCGGCACTTGATGTCAGCCCCCAGGACAAGCGTCCGGTACTCATTTCAGTTAGAGGCTGAGTCGACCCCAGGGTCATAGTGCCGCAAGAATGTTTCGGCCAGTTTAAAAATTCTGACCTCACCGGGACTCGAACCTTCGATCTTCCGGCTTGTAGCGCAGTGCCTTAACCACTACGCCACGCCGCGCCCCATCTTATGATATAAGTTAGGTTCTTTTTTTGTAAATTAGACCTACTTAAAATCACTGTAAATGGTTTTATCATGAACGCATTTACTTCTCAATTTATAAATAATTTTGTTTCTTGTTACCTAATTTAACACAAAAACGTAATTAATCACTTTTGTACCTATAAATACCGCCAGATTTTGAGCCCAAGAACTATATATGCTTCCGTGTTTAATATTAGCATCAGTTTTAAAAACCCATTAAACACAAAATTTCATACGTCATAATTCCACCTCATGCTTGAAGATGCTAAAATGTAAATTGATGAGTGGGTAAAATGTGTTAACTCAAAAAAGTTGATTTAAACATAAACGGATTTGAAAGTTTGAAAAAGTTTCTCAAAATCTGCATTTGAATATTTTAACTTGCAGATTCCAACGTAGGGTTTTCAAGCCATTATTAACCTAAAACCACAATATTTACAAGTATTTTATTTTGGTCTAAATGTAAATGTAAATTAAGGGAATGCAGTAGGCCTAAATAATTAGAGTTTACCCACGCACCAGTCAATTGTTACAATAAAATAATGATCTCCTAGCAACCGTTACTTCAACCCGTAAAATAACATATTTATTTCAATAATGTATGATTCTGCAGTCTATTATTATCAGTTGGTAACCTAGCAACTGAAAATACTCTTAACTAAAACGTGGAGATAAACAAATGCAACAATTATTTACTAATATTTCAATCGATTTGTATTATTAAATATTTGTAAATACCAGTAATTGTTGCATTTTTATCTCAATTTTTTAGTTAGAGCATATTATAAAACCAACAGAGCTTCTGATGTGGAGAAATCTAGTTATATATAATGAAATAATTAAAAATAAATCATTATAAGCTATTGGGATAAGATAAAAGAATGTATTATTGCCTCGCTAGTCGCGTCGACCATCAAAATTAAAGAAGTCGCCGCCCGATTGACGGTCCATCGGCTTCAATTAGCGGTTTCTTTTTAAATAAACTTCTAACAATACCTCGAATATTATTAGCAGAGAAAAAAGCAAACCGCCGTCAACGAGATTAGTGAGGAAATAATAATTTATCGAGGCCATAATCCCAACATGACTTAACTGTATTTTGTCAGGTTTTCAGGAGAACAAAACACTCTATTTTCCTTACTGTAAACATTATCAGCTGTGTTTTGTCATTTCGATGCCAAAGTCCTAACATGACATAATGCCATAAAATACCTGATAATGCAGAATTGTAGGCTTCCACGACCGATGTCTTGACTCTTGTCAAATTGGTCTTTCAGGCTGAATGGTTATAATCCAGTTTTGTTTAAACTCTATGTTTCGAGTACTTCTGCGGTAGATATATTCAGCAGATTCTGTGTGCTCTCTTTGAACTACTCAACCCCTGTTGGCTGCAGGTTGAGTGGTCGTTGGATATACAGATCTATATTCAATGTCCTTGCGGGCACTCCGTAGTTGAGTGTCTTATATTATGCCCTTTTCTACTTTCAATTTTTATAGGGGTCTTTTTTTTAATTGGGAAACGGTCTCCCAATGTATAGGTGGCTCAACGCTCAGTCTGCAACCGACAGTTGAGGAGATCCCAGAAGCATGCAAAAACTCAATAAGATGTCTACTGCCGTAGCAGACGAAACGTCGAGTTTAAACAAAATGAAGCACGGCCATTCAGCCCGGAAGACGAACTTATTAAGAGTCATACCTGATTAAGTTTATAGCAATAAAAAATCTCCTGAAAACATGTAAAAATGCAATTATGTCACGTTGGGATTTTGGCGCCAATATATAATTTGTGATTGGAAGTTAATTCTATACAATCTCACAAATAATGATTTTAGTCCTTGTTATGATAATTATTGTTGATAATTTTCTGATAATTTTGTTTACATTAGTCTTAATGTGTATAGGTTAAATGATATTACCTGCAAATGCAATGATATTTTTATTATTTTCTAGAAAAATAATAAAAAATATGGTATAATAGTAATAATACCATTCACTGGGTTAACGTCTGTATTCATGTTGAGTATTTAATTGTCGGTCGTCACCAGTAATGTTGTTATTTATTTGGGCTTTGGGCTTAAGAATACATTGTACAGAAATTTCACAATTTTCATAAGTAATGCCACGAGTGATTTCCAAATTATCGATAAATTCACGACTCACGAAGTGAGGAGTGAATTTATCTAGAGAATTTGGAAATCAAGAGTGGCATTTGTTAGGACTATTTAACGAATAAAATTAAGCTGTTTACTCACAAATCATTATTTAACTATAGTTATTTTAAAATATTTATATATTTAATGTAAACGGCGATGTTTGAAAACAAATGAGAAACGATAGGTACGCTTCTACTGCTTCATTTGTTTATCACTGCAACCAGATCTTACTATTTATTGCCAAAGGAACGCAAAATTGTAAGGAGGAGCTTTCTTTAATATGGTAATCATAACACTGATAAATATTTGGTGAAACACGATTCTGATTGGTTGTAAAACAGAAATAATTGAAACGTGATTGGTCATTGACTCCCATTTGCGGCATGAGTTAAATAGTCTCCAAAAGAACCCCTTAAATGCGGTGAGCAATAACACGTTTCTCAACAACAAAAAATGTTAACCTAATGAATGGTAGAATAATATTAATAATACTGTAATGATATTTTAAAAGCATTAACAATGTAAAATATGTCTCCAAATTCAGTCTCGAAACTAAAATTGTAAAATTTTCTTAAATTGAATGAGGCAAGTATTTAATTAATGTACATACATAAGGACTTTATTAAACTAAAAGTAAGATAAGAAGAATATGGAATTTATTGCCTTTTTTCAGAATAAAGAAAATACATATGCATTTACATTGCGCACGGGCCTGCTTGGCCGTACGTGCATTATTTTTCCATGAATAAAAAAATAAAACTAATAATATAAACAAATACCTACAAATACACCTGTATCACAAAACAATAACAGGCTACATATAAGTAAAATCTATGTCTGCACTAAATCAAAGTAATACATATCTACATTCATCCACATTCCGTACATTAATATTAAAAAAAAAATGCTAGAAAAAAATTAGAAAAAAAAAAGCACACACACATACACCCACACATATACACACCGCACGCTCATACCCCCCTCCCCCCGTCCCTGCAGACATTAAGTGCACTATCAGACTATTCAACTTATCAGACCTACTTATTATATAACATGATTAAAGATCGAAAACAAAGACCATATTGAGATTCTTCTTATTGTTAATACATATATCCTTAAGCTACAATTTTGTTATATCTCAATTTTCTTACTGTACCCAAAAATTTGCATGTTTTTGATTCACTCTCGATCCGTCCTAAAAGATCCCAACACGCCACTCTCCCTCGATCCGACCTGAGAAATCTCTCCGGCAGCATCTGTAATCTAAGTTGTTCTGTCTCTCTACAGAATGCTATAATATGCTGCCAGTTTTCATGGTCATCGCATAGTGGGCATAGTTTAATGCCTTCCTCATTTGTTAAATTATGGGCCATCCATCCCCCCAAATGAAACCATGCAATAGCACTTTTATCATCCCCATCCAAAGAGTCAATATATTTCTCCCTTCCCCACGAAAGTTTCAGTTCCGTCTGCAGGAAAAGTAAGATACATACAATGTTATTTACAAATATGGATCGCAAGGGCAGTAAGCCGTACGTGCTGTTGACAGTCCGTTACAATAAGTTGATGTTTGGTAATAATATACTTAAAAAACACAATAATATCACAATTAGATAACAATACAATTACATTATACATTAACTTAGTTATGTAGAATTACTAAGAATTAATGGTTTTGCAATTTGTTAACATATTTATTTATTCTCGAATAAGTGTTGTTCTTATTTTCCGCGTTTTGTCCAGCAATCTACCCAAGTTTATCCAATTTTTTGGGTTTATCATTAACTCGTAGCATGTCAATCTTTCACGATTTGAATTTAGAAATATTTGCGGTAATAACTGACGCCTCTAAAGGCAATAGAATATAGAAACTTTTAGGCCAATACTTTTGGGTTTCAAAAATTCAATTACATTGTTCCACTGTTTTTATTGCATACTTTTTATTTTCCAATGCCTTCAAATTATCTGAAGACTTATTTCCCCCCCCTCCATTTTTCCCTGTGATTCACGGAATTGTAACACTCTTCTGAAATTGAGATGTCTGGAAGATGGAGTTACCATATCCTGATGACGTAATGGTGACAAATGTAAACGATGCGCCAGGAGAGTCCTTGGACCTAAACTTAACCTAAATTCCAGACCAAGAGTTTACTAGAGGAAGAAGGAATTTTTAAAGAAAAAATTAGTATGGTCCTGTCGGGAATTGAATACTGGACCTCATAAACTGTAGACAGAAACTCTGATCAAAATACCATGAGGGTGATTAGATAAATTTAATTATTTTATCAAATAATTATAATTAACTGCAAATATTGTTTTATTAATAATTATTTTGAGTACACGTAAATAAATAACCTATATGTATACATCAATATTAGTTATGATGTAATAGTTTTTAGGAAATTAGCTTTTGTTATAATTATCTGCTACCTGCAAAAATAAAACAATTGGTTTCAGTAAATTATGTTGTGATGTTTATTACATTTCAGTAATTGCCCCATGGCATTGTGTAAGTGATCATTTATTATAGCATACTATGTCAAACAGAATTTTATTGGAAAATGTTTGCAAATTTATATGGAATTTAATTATGATTCACTATATTAGTAAAGTAAAGAGATCCCACGACATATACTATGGTGATTATAAAATCCCTAAATAAATGTATGATTGAAAATCAATATTTTTACAATGAAAATGTAATGTTTTATGTAAACTACATAAACTAAGAATTATAAATGTCAGGAGGCCCTTGGGGTAGTAGGAGGTTAAGGCTCCCACTTTTTTCTAGACAATCGGCACTTATGTCAGCCCTGTGTGATGGCCGCCTTTACCCCCAGAATAGGCGTCTGGTACTCATTTCCGTTAGAGGCTGAGTCGATCCCAGGACCATAGTGTCGCCAGAGGGTTTGGGTCAGTTTAAAAATCCTGACCCCTCACGGGGCTCGAACCCTCGACCTTCCGCTTGTAGCGTAGTATCTTAACCACTACCCTACGGAGCGCCCCCAGATTCACTCTATTATTGTATTTATTCTTAAGTAATATATAATTATTTTTTGTATACTTATTAAATTTACTTACAAAAAAAATACTAGATACGACCAAAGACTCAGCTTATAAGCTGATTATTCACTAACTAAAAAAATGGAGATAAACAAATGCAACAATTATTTACTAACTTTTAATAATGTGACACATTGTTGGTCCAGCTTTTGTAATTCGCGGGCGGCGGTAGTGTGAATCAAGTCTCGCTTTATGTGGTAGATGGAGATTCGAAGGCTGCCAAGTTCTTTTAAAGTTAATATTGTTAAAACTATAATCATAATAATAAATCCAAAAGTGTCTTTGAGCCTTATGAGTCGGTGGGATCCGTTGGGAAATTCCAGATGAAACTCTGATTCGTTTTCTGGAATAAACAACCTCTCGAGGTTTCTATTCAAGAGAAGTAAATATTGGTGTCCGGATTGTTCGTACCTCGCATGTTAAAGGGATGCAAGTGCATTTCTGAGGGAATCAGTAGAGTCACGAGTGATTCGCAAAACCAGTCGTTATTCGAAAGGCAGGGCTGAACTGTCTATCCTCCCATAGCTAGAAGAATCGGCCATGCTGGAGCATCAGTAGATTCAGAGCTTCGTGATATCAGTGAAAAAAATTTTGTGAGAGAAAACGAGTTCGAATCTGAAGAAGAGACTAATAGATAAATTCTGCTGTTATATAAATCTTATAGCGGAAAATTATGTGTGTTTATACAACAAAATAATATGAAAGAATATAGAATATTTGGAATTTTATAAAACCTATGTAAGTTAAAGACAATTATAAAATAAAATAAGTTAAAATATATCTTCTTAGGTAAGATCCGTCGTCCTCAACTTATAAAATATGTATTCTTTATGCCTTAGGCCTTTGAGAACATCCGTTCCATCTTCAGCAGGTCCTTCTTCGCTACAGTATCTAGTATGATGATTGATGCTGCTAGTCAACACCACATTAGGACCAGCAGCATCAACCATCATA
The DNA here is from genome assembly GCA_030220185.1 of Diploptera punctata. Lineage (NCBI taxonomy): Eukaryota > Metazoa > Arthropoda > Insecta > Blattodea > Blaberidae > Diploptera > Diploptera punctata. Next base: position 299,315 of record JASPKZ010010250.1, read on the forward strand.
CTAGATATTGTAGCGAAGAAGGACTCGCTGAAGATGGAACGGATGTTCTCAAAGACCTACAGGCATAAAGAATACATATTTTATAAGTTGAGGACGACAGATCTTACCTAAGAAGGTACATTTTAACTTATTTTATTTTATGACTCTCCACCTCAACGGTTTTAACAATGAATTTTCCCACGACCGCAACCCGTGACATCTGGTGTCAGAGGTAGGATATTGCAATGCAACCAGTAACACTAATACCAAACACACGAAAGCTGTCCAAAGAATACGTCAGAATAATATAAAATGCTCACTATATTATTAAAACGTAGCAACGTTTACTCAATTTGTTTATCTCACTTTTTATTTAGAGTATCTTGATAATAAATGGGGGCACGCCGTAGCGTAGTGATTAAGGCACTACACCACAAGCCAGAAGGTCGAGGGTTCGACTCTCGATGGGGTCAGAATTTTTAAACTGAAACCCTCTGGCGGCACTGTGGCCCTTGGGTCGACTCAGCCTCTAACGGAAATGAGTACCATACTCTTGTTCTGAGGGTAAAGACGATCGTCGCGCAGGGCTGACATCAAATGCCGATTGTCCAGAAAAGTGGGAGCCTTAACCTCCTACTATCCCAAGGCCTCCTGAGGCCTGTAGTGGGATACCTTTATCTTTTTTGATAATAAATATCACCATAGTTTTTAAGGCTGTCCGTCACCGTGGCGTAGTCGGTAGAGTCCCTACTTTCCACTCCGGCGACCCGGGTTCGATTCCTGGCGGGGTAGGGGATTTTAAATCTCCACCTTGTGTCTGGGTGTGTGTCCTGTCCTTGTGTTTATATGAGAATTAAAAAAAAAGTTAACAAAAGGTAAAACAAACAAAGAAAAAGATAAAACAATAAGGAAAACCAGTATAAACAGAAAAAAAAAGGCGTATGAAAATAATTGCATAAAAATACGATATTCATTTGTTCATTAGTGTAACAGGATGAAGATATAGAATAGAATAGAATAGATTTATTTAGCCTGATGGAGTTAAGGCCATCAGGCCTTTTCTTGCACTCACCAGGACAAACATATGTTACATATGAATACAAAAAAATTTACAATAATAGTCATATTAAACAGGACAAACATATGTTACATATTAATACAAAAAATACAATAATAGTCATATTAAACAGCACAAACATATGTTACATATGAATACAAAAAATTACAATAATAGTCATATTGAACAATTAATTATCTGTCAAATTGAATAATAATGAAAATAATGTCTAATAATATAATGAAATTAAATACAATTAAAATTAAATTAATGATATAATGAATACAGAAATGAATAACAGCTCGAATCTACTATACATAAAAAGAAAAGAAAAAAATACAAAGAAAGTAATAAACTACAATGAATTAATTTATGCTTTTTATACAAATCCTAAGTTTAGTTTTATTAAATAATGCAAAAACACATTATTAATTCTTAGAAAGTAATATTAGTGAGTTGTTTCTGTTAGTATATGCATTGTTGTGAAAAAATAAGACTGAATTCTGGGTAACTTTTACATTGTTGATGCTTGAATAATTTGGTTATGAGATGAAGATATTATTAAACACATTTTGCTGACTACAATTGTACAGTTATAGCTTTCCTAGTCAGTAGTTATAAAACAAACTATTGGAATTTCTTGCATGAATATCTATATATATTAAAAGACACGGTTTTTAAGCACAAAAGCTCACCAGCACATATAATGTAGAGTATTGACCTACACAAAAAAACAACAATACACTACCAAAAATACATCGTCACTCTTTTGTTTTATTCTAACAAAAAATATTTCCCAGAAATAAATCAATGAAATGTATACAAGGTAAAAATATATTTCCCATATTTCAATATTATTAAGTTGCAAGGGTTGAAAATGAGATTTTTACGAATTAATAGAGACGTTTAATTTCGAAATTAATTCGTAAAGCATTTCCAATTCTTGATATAAAGTTAAATATTTCATATTATATCGAATTTAATTGTACAAAAAGGAATTCCTGTCTCCACTTTTAATTATTTTTTCGCTACTTTATCTTTCTTGGACCAAAAATCACATTTTTATTTTTCCTGTGGTTGATCGCAATCTCCCAATCTTCCTATTTTCCTGCTTTGTTCTTCCAACTTAAATTTTAAAATTTTATATTTTAAAATTAATTCCGCCGCTGTGATCTTGTTAAGCAGCGGGCCTGGGTTCGATCCCCGGTCGGTACAGTTTTTCTGGGTGAGGTTTTTGTCGGGGTTTTTCCTCACCTGTAAGACAAATGTCAGGAAAACTTTAAGGTCCAAACGGTCCCCGAAATCATATGGCCATCGCAATCATCATCATTTCATATTCATCTTAGATTAAGCTTAGGATTAGAGACTCTCCTGGCGCACCACCATCATCACCCATCATATCATCGGGGCAACGTAACCCCGCCTTCCAGGCGTCCCAACCTCAGAAGTGGGTTACAAGTACGCCATGCCAGGAGAAAACACCAGGAATGTCGAAAGACAACCTGGGACATTTGCAAAAAAAATATACATTTTTTTTTTAATTTCATATTTTGATTGCCAATCCGCCACTGTGGTCTCGAGGCAGCGTGCTGCACCGGACCCGAGTTCGATCCCCGGTCGGGAAAAGTTTCCTGGGTGAGGTTTTTTTTTTAGAGTTTTTCCTCGCCTGTAAGACAAATGTCAAAAAACTTCAAGTTTCATTATATTTATTTTAACTCCACCGTTGTGGTCTCGAGGTAGCGTGCTGCCTTGTCACGCAGCGGACTCGGGTTCGATTCCCGGTCGGGACAGGCTCCTGGGTGAGGCCTTTTTTCGGAATTTTTCCTCACATGGTCCCCGAAAATCATTCGGCCATCATCATCATGCTTCACCGGCGTGGAAAGCAACGGGAAACTACCACACCTATAATTCCCTATAAAGCTGCAAAGCATAGCATGCAAATGCTATGATTGCAGTGAAAGACCTGCCCTCGGGCAGAATTATTATTGATGGATGTATATAACTATTTGTTTAAAACGATTATGATTTTTTTCGATACTCATATAATATCTGAGAAAACAAATGAAAAATATTAGAAACTATATTTTATAAATGAATTAAAGAAGCGAATAAACAAATGACAGTCGGACGTATCGGCTTTAGTATTTTTTAATGCAATGCTGTATTGACAGAGTAGAGATCAGTTGGGCTGTGGATCCATTATGACGTAACCAAATACATTAACCATCCCACTGTATGTTATCATTCTCCGATGCCACTGAACAAACCGATTCACGTTCAGCTACTGATGGACCATTTGGATTTAGTTAGAATCCCCATTTACTCTATTTTATGAAAATTAAAAGCATTTCGTTTGTTAATGGAACTTTATTCATTTATAATATGAAATAACAATGCGAAATATTGTATGGGAAAATATATTTTATATATCCACGAGTTGAGTGTAATTTTATAATTTTTACTATACAGAGTGTTCCGTAAAAGTTTTGTTATTTGGAGATGAGGTATAAATCATTATATTTATAACAATGGCTATTAAAAATAATATCATCTGAATATTTATAAGTGTAATAGTCACTGGAGACAATGGGTTACTTATATAAAAAAATATGAAAATTGTCAATAGAGTGATCTTCTACACTATATCCGTAGTTTCAACCCTACAGCAGGGGTTCTTAACAATGTAATTCTTCATCATTCCTCATGCAACACATAAACACACATTCATCAATACATTTGAACAGTAATGCATATTTCGAAATTATATATAGGCTATGGAATATATTGTAGGCCTATATATTTTTGTCATTTTATTGCTAACTCACTGTCACTATCGAACCAGGAGGTCCATGGCCGGACGGGTATAAGCTCTCCATGCATAGGCATATACGGGTGTATAAAAAAGGATGGCGCAAACTTACATGGTTAAAAGTACACGATAATAGAAGCAACAATGTCCCGGTAAACATGGGTCCGCAAACGAGCCGTTTGCGAGATAATTTTGAATGTATGGTTACAAGCCGCCACTGACTTTATTGTAAACATCGTCCTAGTTAGTACAAATTAATTTGAATTTAGACTTTACTATTAATTTTTCATCTCATTTTGTTCACATTTCACAGTTCACTTCACTTATGGGTTACTTATTAAAGGAGGTATTCGAAGTGTCTTCCTTGCATCTGGATGCAATACTGTGCTCGTCTCTGCAATGAATGTCGAATTCTTTCGAAAACCCCTGCATCATTTCTGAATTCTTGACAAGCATGTACAACTCTCAGCTCCAGTTCTTCAACCGTGTTAACGGGTGTGCTGTACACTTCGCTTTTGAGGTGACCCCAGACACAAAAATCCAAAGGATTTAGATCAAGTGATCTGGAGGCCAAGGTACACATCCGCCTCGACATATCCACGACCTATCGACGATGTTACAAACAATGACGTCAGTGGCGGCTTGTAACCATACATTCGTAATTATCTCGCAAACGGCTCGTTTGCGGACCCATGTTAATTGGGACATTATTGCTTCTATGATCGTGTACTTTCAACCATGGAAGTTTGCGCCATGCTTTTTTATACACCCTGTATATCCTGAGCTAAACTTTTTCATTAATCCCTTTGTTAAATTCACCTCCCTTAAATCTTCTTCTTCTTCTTCACTTCATGGGCTAAGCAAATTGCCTGCTCCGCCTCACAGTTGTTTTGTCCATCTTTTCACTAGCCTTCCTACATTCTTTGAACCTCTTGGCTTGTAGTTAAATGCTGCTTTTGGTAATCTTACTTACTTACTTACTCACTGGCACTATCGAACCCATAGGTTCATGGCCGCGCGGACATAAGTTCTCCACATATCCCTATCCTGAGCTACCCCAGTTGAACCCATGTCCGCATTTCTTGACGGTTGTATTTTACGATGAAAGATCGTCACTCTTTCGACCAAGGTACTTTTTTCATCTGGCTTATCACCTTCGATCAGTCCGGCATATATAATAAAATATAATAGCCTGACTAGATTATGTGCCATATTTTTTAAAAGATTCACAATAAATATTGTCAAAAATGGATACTAGTTACTTGTGATAGAAGAAAGCAAATCAGTATTTATTTAATTTCCAGAAAGAAATAAATTAAGGATGTCTCAAATTTATGCATCTTTTAATGTTGCAAACCATCCCATCAATATGGTATGTTAAATGTAGAATTATTTTTATATAATCTTTCAAATATTAAGTTTAATATAAAGATCTTACCAACTTTAATGTCAACAGGCCAGCCCTTTTCTTTAGCAGTCTTTCCTACTTCAGATATTGGATGAGCCAAGTCAGGGGTGAATGGACCATTAATATGTGGCTCCAACTTGCTAAGGTCCAACTCGATCAGCTGGTCATACGGAGCATTAGGATCAGCTGTCAGGAGGGACTTGGCATACTTATCGGCCTCACCAGCAATACCATCTCTCCTCGTTGCTTTGAGGTAATCCCTCATACGAGAATTGTAGGGGAAAAGGGATGTAGTAGCTCCAATTTCTGCACCCATGTTGCAAATAGTTGTCATACCTGTACATGAAATGGACTCAACACCAGGACCGAAGTACTCGACAATTGCACCAGTTCCACCTTTCACAGTGAGGATGCCAGCTACCTTGAGAATGATATCTTTGGGAGATGTCCATCCAGCAAGCTTACCCGTCAGTTTCACGCCAATAACCTTAGGGCATTAATCTTGTTACATTAATTCTTTTTACATCTCTAAATCATTTGTCTCTATATTATTTGATTTTATCATTCAATGAATATATATTTAGCTCTGTTCTTATATCTTTATTCTTTATCCGATCCATTCTTGTGTAGACTTTTGTTCTTCTAAGGAAGTTCATTTCTACGCGTTGTATTCTACAGGTTGGACCGCTCGAATGGACCTAATTTCAATTGCTTGTTACTGGCAAACGGTTGAAGATAGAAACTTAAAACAACGTTCATAGTACAGAAAAACTCACCAAGTTTCGAATCCTGTCGGTAGATGGCACAAAGATACGTTTCTCGTTCTTAGATTTAATTGTTTGTGAAAATGGCGACTCCGCAGATGAAAGTGCAAGCTGTTTTGTGGTATGCGGAGTTTAAATCAATCATTAGAGTTCAAAGGGAGTTCCGGCGTGTGTTTAACCGTGATGCTCCAACTGCTAGAAGCATAAAGAAGTGGCGTGATACATTATTAGCTACAGGATCTGTGTTGAAGAAGCATGGTGGTGGTCGCAGAGCATCCGATGAAATGGTAGCAAATGTTCAAGCCGCATTTGAGCGAAGCCCCCGGAAGTCATTAAGAAGAGCTTCGCGGGAACTTCAAATACCAAAATCGACATTACAACGGATTGTCCACAAACGCCTCAAACTGCACGCATATAAAGTGCAGTTAGTGCAACGTCTGGAGCCGAATGACATGCCGAAACGAGTGGATTCGCCAATACGATGCTGGACCGTCTCGGCGCTGATCCTGACTTCATGACCAAGATTTTCTTCTCGGACGAAGCCACTTTCCATTTGTCAGGCAAGGTAAACCGGCATAATGTGCGGATCTGGGGATCGGAGAATCCTCACGCTATTCAAGAGCATGTTCGTGATAGTCCGAAGATGAATGTTTGGTGCAGTTTGTCACATAATAAGGTCATTGGACCGTTTTTCTTCGCCGAGAAAACTGTTCGTGGTACCACATATCTTGACATGCTGGAGCAGTTCTTCTTTCTACAAATTGAACAACTGCAGCCTAACATCGTTTTCCAGCAAGATGGTGCTCCTCCCCACTGGTCCAATGAAGTTCGTACGACTTTGGACAACATTTTCCCTGGCCGTTGGATTGGTAGGGGAGGACCAATCGCGTGGCCCCCGAGATCTCCCGATTTAACACCACTGGATTTCTTTCTCTGGGGCTATGTCAAAGATAAAGTTTACACCACCCCAGTCAAAGACCTTCGTGATCTTCGTGAGCGCATCATAGAGGCTATTGAGAACATTCCAGAAGACATACTCCAACGTACTTGGCAAGAAATTGTTCATCGCTTTAATATCGTCACAGTGACTGCTGGGGCTCATATAGAGATGTGGTGATCTGGATATCAAAACTTGGTGAGTTTTTCTGTAATATGAACGTTGTTTTAAGTTTCTATCTTCAACCGTTTGCCAGTAACAAGCAATTGAAATTGGGTCCATTCGAGCGGTCCACCCTGTACTTTGTAATTTTTTGTTCATTGCCCAAGTTTCACTCCCATAAAGTAATGCAGGAACTGCCAATGTTTTATGAAACTTCAATCTTAGTATCTCTTCTTGTTTTGTTCTGTAACGTTCTATGTATAGTTCCGCACATAATTTGAAATCTTGACAGTTTCACATTTACGCCTCTTTCAGTTTTTGTGTTTATAGTAAAATTACAACCCAAATAATTAAAATTTGTTACTTGTTCCAGAAGTTTGTTGTCTAATATGATTTTTGATCTTATATGTTCACTTCCCCCAAAATGCCATTATTTTCGTTTTTTCTTTTGATATTTTAAAATTATATTCTTGGCATAACTGATTTAATTGATGTAAGGAGTACTGTAAATTATTTTCAAATTATTAAATCATGGTTAATATTAATCTCTCTCTTCATCTTTGATGTTTTCGCTCTTTCCATGCGCATCTTCCATTTCCTATTCGTACTACATGTCTCATCGCAGACTATGAGATTTAGCAGTTCTTATTACATCTGTATTCCCATAAAATAAACTCTATAGCACATTTTTTTTATTTAAGATCCCCACCACCATCCCCCTGGGTTTCCTCGGGCTTAATGCTCATATCCCCAGGTCTGCTCTTGTCACTATTTATTAACTAGCGTGATTCCTTTATTTAATTCATAACAGGCCTGTCAAGGCCTTGGCCTATAAGCCTTCTGCTGACCTCCACATGTGTTAATCACAGAGGAAGACGATCATCCAGCCAGAGTAGGGGTGACATGTGGTCAGCATGTCGGATCCCCCAGTCGTTATAGCTGGTTTTCTCAACCTGGAACCGCTACTTACAAATGCCTCGCGATGCTGAAAATTGTGAAAAATGCCTTAAAATAAAGTGAGAAGTTCAACTAAAAATAACTTAAAAAACAGCGCATTTGCAATGTAAAATGTGTATTAGTCATTGCTAAGACAGTGTAGCCAGCTTATCACAAAATCTCGCTAACAAACAAGTGAATGCTAAATTAATCTGGTGTACTAACTAGCCAATTTTCTCACCTTAACCCATTCGCCTCAAAAGACGAGGTAGACTCGCCGGCAGTTAAATGACCTTCAACTCAGAAGACGAGGTACACTCACTTAACTCAGCTGTTGTAATATTTTGTACATCCCTTAGCAGGTTAATCTTATGTTAACATTTACGAATAGTAGAGGAATGTGTTTCTCCTTTACCCTTCTTGTGATCTCGAGTCCCGTTATATTTTGTTTGTTTTGTATCTCTCAAAATAGGAAATAATTTAACGGTAACTTAAATCCAGTTTCTGGGAAAATTCATTGGCCATTTAAACCTGAAACGAATGAGTTAACTTGCCCACTAATGTAGGTGGACTCTTAGGATAGAATCCTCTTATATGTGAGAAAACATGTTGGCAATTGGCTCTAGCGGGAACATGTGTTATCATATTGGCCAACACGACGCTAACAGTTATTTGTTCTCTGATCAAATATTCACTGGTGACACGGGGTATGAAATAGCCAAATTTCCTATAATTCGATATTGTAAAACTAGTCCACCGCTGTGGTCTTCTGGTAGTGTGCTGCCTTAACACGCAGCAGTCCCGGATTCGATCCCCAGGTCGGAACAATTTTCCTGGGTGAGGTTTCTTCTGGGGTTTTCTTCACTTTTAAGACAAATATCAGGAAACTTAAAGGCCCTAACGGTCTCCGAACACCATATGGCCATCGCAACCATAATTCATATTTGCCTTAGATTAAGTTTAGGATTAAGGACTCTCCTGGTGCATCATTATCATCGTCACTTATCATATCATCGGGGCAGCCATAATCTACCTTCCAGGAGCCCGAACCTGAGAAATGGGTTACAATTACGCTAATGCCAGGAGAGAACATCAGAAATGTCCAACTGACAACCTGGGGCATTGTATAAAAATATTGTAAAAATTCACACCTTCCCTGTAACCTCTTTCACCCCCGGGGGAGACACACCTCGTTAGTTAAGAACTCCTGCTGTACAGTAATTAAGTTATAAGATGAAATGTTTCGTAACACACACGATCATTTTTATTGAAACACTGTTAACATTTGACAGCACACACACGATCAATACAACACAGTTATTCAGACAGAATCTTCTTGGTCTGTTCTTTAACACTTAACACCACCGCACACTTCTATCTTCAATTGGTTTAAAGCACAGAAAATTTGAAAAAAAAAAAGAAAAATAAAATTTTTCAGAAAAAAAAAAATTGAAGTATTTTTGTAGTCGATTTTGTTGTGTTTTTAAGTATAGATTTTTCTCTTTCTCTTTTTTCCCCTTTTTTCTTTTTTTGTTTCCACGGCCAATTTTTTTGCAGCAGGGCGTAAGGTTCGACCCCGACATGCCCCAAACGATTCGCCTGGAGTTTGCCAAAAGTAACACGAAGGTTAGCAAGCCAAAACAGCAAGCAGCTAATGCAGCCACCACGCACCCATCTCTAATGCACCCTCTCACAGGACGTAAGTACATTACATCACTGTTATTCTCTTCTTCTGTACATTTGCTTGCCTTCTATCTGACTGCTATCACTTGCCAAACACGTGTAGTGTTGATGTTCTCACACAAATCTTATACAGAATCAAAAAGGATAAAACGTGCCATTCTCTTAAAAAATTGCTATGAGTTATTTTTAATTGAAGACCTCGAATAAAGATGTCACTCAATCTGAAGAAGGATGTATTTTTGCCATGATTTTAACTAGTGGGCAGGCAGGGTTACCAATTTAGCCATTTGTGGCTATTTTCAAAATTTAACTGGCTACAAATATGTGTAAAAGCTACTCCAATAGCTTCTCTGGTCATTTGTCATAGATTCTTTAGACACGTCTATCAATTTTTGAAAGTTTAATTTTTATTTATAAATTCTGTAATAACAGCTTATGTATTATTAATGGATTTTGCCACAATAAAAAATAGTAGACCTACCTTCTTTCCAAAGAACATGCCCACAAAAACGTGGGCATCCCCATTTCTAATCAGTTAGACCATGTACGGGGTGAATCATAAATATAGCTATACGTTTGATCGCGTTGTGTGATGAAAATATTACCATTACAGGAAATATGGAAAGGCAATTATTCAAATTACAAGAATGGAATAAAATAAAACAGTGTAGATATTACGTCATTGGGCAAAATGGCGTTGAATATTCAACAGCAAATTACAATTGCTGCATGGGCAATAACGTATGCTAATGATCGTGAGGCCGCAATACGGGCAAGACGTGAGTTTAACGTAGCATTGCAGCCGTCGACTGTGGGGAAGTGGAGAAAACGACTGTTGGAAACGGGAAGGATGCTGAAAATCAAACCTCCTGGAAGGCCTCGCATTAGCACGGATGCAGAAACAACGAAGAGAATTGTGGAGGCGTTCGACGCTAGCCCACAAAAATCAACCCGCCAAGCTGCACGTGAGCAGTGATTTGTTTTGTTCTATTGTTGTAATTTGAAGGATTCCCTTTCCAATGATAACATATATCCTTTAATAATAATATTTTCGTCGCAGAATGCGATCATATAGCCATATTTCTGAATCACTCTGTACGCATTATTACAGAACGGCTCAAGTATACAATTTTAAATATACATATGAGGGGAGTAGATAGTGATTCAGTGAAAGTCAGATATAAACAAAGAATATCCAACATGAATAGAATCAACACTTTTGAAATTCATATTAAAACACCGTTCAGATTATGTAATAAGACCTGGTAAGTCAGTCGTCCTCAACTAATTTATTAAACTTCTTCAAGTTGTTCTAAAATGGAGGCCTTTCGAAATCAATGTTTCATCTTCTGAGTTTTAACTGGAACTGATGGTTGATGGTGTTGTAAAGGTTGTACAGTGGATCTATGTCTGCCGTTATGTACTCGTTGAGTAGGTCTTTATTCCTTGCTTCTTTTAGAATCTCTATGTCTTCAAGGATACTGATCGATTTAAAAGAAAATCGATAACTCTATGTCAATACTACACAAAGAGTATAATAACAAGATCAGCATCCATGAAGACATAAAAATTCTAAAAGAAGCAAGGAATAAAGACCTACTCAACGCCATTCCTCTATGTCCATCCATTGATCTTCCTCCAATCCTCTGATATTCATAGCTGCTTGTACCCCTTCTATCCAAGTTTTCTTCGGTCTTCCTCTCTTCCTCCTTTCCATTCGGATCCATTCCATAACTATTTTAGGCAATCTTTGCTTTGGCATTCTTTTGACGTGGCCAACCACTGTAATCTCTTCTTTTCTATAATGTCTATGATGTCCGGCTCCTCTTGTACACCCATAATTTCCCTTATTTCTTTATTTCGTATTCTATCCATTCTAGATTTTCCAGCTGATCTTCTTAAAACATCCATTTCTGTACTTAAAATTCTTTTCATTTCCCTGGTAGGAATTTGTCGGACTTCAGCACCATATCTTAAAATGCTCTGAATTATGGTTTGATATATTTGTAATTTTCTATTTTTTTTATATTTTTACTCCACCAAACAGATTTTAAAGCATTTATTGCTTGTTTTGCTTGAGCGATTCTGTTTTTAATTTCCACTGTGTTTAAATGTTTTAAAATAATAAATTATTTTATACAAACGTCTTGGCGAATAACTAGCGAAAGTTGCATATATAACAATGAATAGTGTATTCATTTTGACATCTGAAAATTGCATTCGCAGAAATTGATAGTTACATCCTTTTTCGAGGGAGATCTTCATTTAATTATCGAGCAATTAGACAATTGCCTTGTAATCCAAAGTTAAGCATGAAAAACCCTACAATTTTAACGAATTTACTATAAAAATTTGAAATCACAAAAAAAGGTTAAAAAATATATACTTTGTTTTACAAAATCACTGAAATTTTTGCCGCAGAGAGTATCACGCGAGAAATGAACAGCTGGCATTTTGAAAACATCCAATCAACAGGAATGGTAAGTGAAAAATAAATAATAATTCAGTATATCAAAGCTCTAACTGTTATATTAATTAATCGCAACACATATTAACTTGAATTATCAATATTAACATTTGTAATGTTATTATATTAATTTATTTTATACTTTTTAGAACAAAACAACAAAAACAAGTAATGTTAAGTTCTTTATTTCATAACAGCTGATACTTTAAAGAGATTTAAACAATATTTATTAAAAATTGTTTTAAAAAATCTCTTATTTTAGTAAATAAAATTCAGTGTGAATGGTAACGATGTTAAAGTAGCAATTAAACTAAACTGTTATTTATTTGGCAAGTATAGCAGTTAGGTAAGAACAGAACTGCTACACGTATTTATTGAATTCTCTACATACAGCATTCACTTGTTTTCCATTATAGATTTGGTTTTGAACGTATATTTAAATTACATATTATTAACGTAGATATAAAATTAACAATTAAGATAATATATCAGTACATTATTTAACTAGATGATATAAAAATGGAGTTTTATTAACGAGTGAGTCAAGTTGAATCAGACACTTTATCCAAATGTGGAGGTTAAAGTGGACCTTTCTTGTAATGTAAAAAGTTTATAATTTATGAACATGTTTCCATATTTTAATAAAATAATAATGCTATTTCATAGTTACAACACTAATGATAACACTATCCAACAAATTTCAACTTTTTATCTGCCACATGGACAAAAACAGGTCATTTTATATAAATCAGACCTCCTGAACATGAAAATGACAGTAAGAACTCCGTACACGTAACGTTTTCCTGTGACAGAACTCAGTTTGATTCTAGCAAAAATAACAGAAAATCTAGTTTAATTTATGCATAATTGTAAAAATGTCACAACTATAACTAATTTAATTATGGAATTACGTTATAAAATGCGTTAAGTTTACATATGGGGTATTATAAAAGGAATAAATGTATGCTACTATTGACAAATTGAATTTCATCCTCAGAAAAATGTAATAAAATGATGTAATTTTTGCTATAAACTAAACAATTTTAAATTGTATTTGGAATTAAGAAATCTTAAGAATTAATAGTCAAAACCCCTTTGTAGTGGTACTTATTAACTGAAACATGCAGGTAATACGTATTATAAATGTGACAGCTACTTTTAAAATTAAATTAAATAAGACAGTTAATTCTTCTCCTTGTAGTGTGTGTCAGTCTCCCTAACTAAAAAACCAGCAATAGTCGCCCATCATGTGAGGATCCCTTGATATCTCTGCTCCATTTTCTGAATGTCCTGGTGAATTTCTCCTTGCTCGTCACTGACAGAAACCAAATTCTCAGGAACAAAATCCAGGTGCAAATGGAAAAAATTAATTTTCAGACACATTCTGCATCCAAGTTTTTGGTAACTCTCCAGAAGTTCTTGAACTAACTGTTGATCATTTTCTGCTTTATTATTTCCCAGAAACCTATTCACTATCTCACATAAGGCCTTCCAGGCTGCTAGTTCTCTATCATTTAACTTTCTCTCAATGGTATCATCATGTACATGTCTGAATTTGGGAGCCAATGAATATTCCCTGTAACACGCCTCTTTTAGTTTTTCTGTTAACCCTTAAATTAAAAATGTATCCTAAAAGATGCATCATTTGGTTTCATTCATTTACTAATTTTAATAAAAACAGATAAAAACTAACGAGATAATATTACTTATATTTTTTTAGGATTTCGCAATAAACCTAATAATTACAGTTACGCACCAATTCGTTTTCACTGCGGTCCGACTCATTTAAATAACTGACACGAGAAATAAGTCTTTTGCTAATTTAAGGGTTAAAGATGGACGTTGATTTTTAGTATTAAACTGTCCACACACGTAATAGAAATTATTTGGCGAATTAACACAAGCACGGCATTTTTTTTTTCATTGCAGTGAAAGTTAAAACTGTAGGAAGCAAAAATCACTTAAAACACTTTTCAGAGACGTAGCCAAACTGAAATTAAAGCTAAAATTTGAACTTTTCATGTTCAAACCCCACCTCACCCCATATTCAGCCATTTCCTGTCGGTCGAGCACTTACATCAATGAAGTAATAAATTTCACTATTCCCTTCCTCGAAAAGTACCGCACATCCCTACGGATCAAGCATGTAAGAATGGACAAATTGTTGTGCAAACTGGCTTTGAGGAAGGTAATAAAGCTCCAAAAGTTGTTAATAATTAATAATAATTATAATTATAATAATTTATGTATACTAACTTCAAGCCAGATAATAAGAACAGTTATGTCTCGTAGACTGCGATGGGTAGGACATGTGGCACGTATGGGGAGTGAAAGACGTCCATGGAAGCTTCTTGTAGGAAAGCTAGAGGGAAAACGCCCAGTTGGTAGACCAAGAATGAGGTGGGAGAATAATATTAACTATGATTTGAGAGAAGTAGATTATATAAGGACTGATTGGAAAGCATTAGCTCAGGATAGGGATGTATGGAGAGCTTATGTCCGCGCGGCCATGAACCTATGGGTTCGATAGTGCCAGTGAGTAAGTAAGTATACTAACTTCAATTCTTTCATATTTTGTTCATATTTTTAGATGTATTTTAGTGATTTTCTAAAAGTTTGATGGAACATTTTCATATTCATATTCGTAAATAGCACATAAAAACTTGATCTGATGCCTATAGTTTCAAGCATGTGGCAAAAACCTTGTTAACTAATGTAATCACTGTATATATAAGAACATTAATAGTTCACTATTTATTTATGTTTATGCATATATATTTTTAAAAAAGGAGGAAACAAATATACAGTTTTTAAAAATGTAATTCATGACGATACGTCATACCTGTTAATAAGTACTCAGTAGGTGTGAAAAGACACCCCCGCCCCTCCTATTCAACATTACTGACAAGATAAGATACTGCTACTCACTTGTCAGTTGTGTTGTTTCATTGGGAGTGCATCTGTATGCGGGTTGGTGGGGGGTCGCCTTTTACACCTACTGAGCACTGATCCAGATTGATAAACATTCCATTATTATCTAGTTTTATAATATCCTATTAATTGTTCTGTAATGTTTTCATGAAATGAAATTTCCTTGATTCTGTGTAATTTTCCGAGACAAGTTTGACGTCATTATATTTTTATACGCGTTTGCTTATTAACAACAAACAAATTAGGATGTATATTCCATGCTAATTAATTAGAATCAAATTATATTTACATAGAATACTATAGGGTGTTAAGATATTTTTTTTAGTTAGATGGAAAGCTCTGCGGCCATCACTTAAGTGTTGGTGGAGAGCGATCCGTTATGGTTCTCCTTTATAGGTAGAGCCCCGGGTTCCTGTGAAATACATTATCCCTGGAAGATATAAAGTATAAAGAATAATATAGGGTGTTAATATATAAAGTTTAATTGTTAAATACATTGGAAATGCTGTATGTAGTAGAAAAATTACTGAATTCAGCAATGCATGGGATGAGATATGCATTAATATCACAAGCAGGCACTCTCCCATGTTGGACAAACTTCATCTCCCAACCACACATAGTAGCACATCTTTGAATAAAATACTTTTAACATCTATTGTAAAGTAGATTTAAATTAAACAAGAGTAACAATTGCACTTTATCACTCTGCCACCATTTCTCATCCCACCAATTCTGAATTCATTTAGCACCTTGCACTGTTTCTGATCTTATTTCACTATAACATGGTATATTATATTATGTGACAAGTGTTTAAAGTTATATGTATAAATATTTAAGTAAAGTGTTAATTCTTTATACTTAGGTTGTAACTTTAATAGTGGCAACTGTTTATTTATTATTACACTCTATTTTAACCCAGGAAGTTACTACAGACCTTACGGACTACGCCTATGCCCCCTATGTACAGGGGGTAGATGTTGGCAAACTTATAATAACGGTATTTGTTTGTTTAAGAAGGGGTGGAGGGGCAAGGTTAGCAGTACTTTTTCCAAATCTATGTACTATACATTTAAAAAACATAGTTTTTTTCTTTTATTGCATGCAAACTAGTTTTATAGTAAATATGAGAGTCGACACTTTCACACAGGATAGTACAGATCCGCACGAGCTCAGTGACAAGTAATAACTGTTTTTTCTTTAACCCATTCGTCTCAAAAGACGAGGTAGACTCACCAGCAGTTAAATGACCTTCAACTCAAAAAACGAGGTACACTCGCTTAACTGTGCTGTTATATATTTTGCAATATGTTGTACATCCCTTGGCAGGGTAATCTTTTTTTAACATTTATCAATAGTAGAGGAATGTGTTTTGGTCTTCATCCTTATTGTGATGTCAAGTACCGTTATCTTTTGTTTGTTGTGAATGTCTGAAAATAGAAAATATAATTTACGGTAACTGAAATCCGGTTTCTGGGGAAATTCATTGAGCATTTAAACCTGAAGCGAGTCGGTTAAGAGGGAGTGGCTTGGACGGCTACAACTTACAACTCTGTAGCTGCTGCGTTGCAAACTTCAGTTTTATTTAAGGATTTCTCTCAAGAAAATACTGTTAAAATGGCAACCCAGTTTTCTATTCCAAACACAAGTAACTTCCTGGGTTGAATCTGACTGTAGTATACAAGTGACAGAACTGTGAAACTTCTACAATCTTTCAGCGTAGTACCCAGCATTCTCTACAACTCGTTGTCAGCGATGTGGAAGTCGTAGCATCGCTGCAGCAGCTCCCGTTCTGTTAATGTTTTTGACTGACCGCATGTTTTTGTCACGGAGATTAAGACCTATCAAAATGATGTGCTGTTCTCCAATTAATTTCCTCTGACGTCTCCTCTCCTGACACTTCAGGTCCCAAAACTATTCAACTGAGACCACAGAAGTGCATTTAAAACTACAAGACATTTGGTCTTACTTTCGCTAAATATCATTTACTTCTCATCACAACTATTATATTGAGGGGGTTGTTTCTTTCAGTAGCGGTTCCCTACTGCAACACTCACCACGTGCTTCCTGTCGCTGTTGCTGGTGTGAAACACATTCTATTCTACAAGTCATTACTGTAACCATGTTAGCCCAGAGCTGGTTTCACAATTGAATAAAAACCGATATCGATGTAAATATATCTTAATATATAAAAATTTCGTGTCACGTTGTTTGTCCGCGATGGAATCCTAAACTACTGAACCGATTTTAATAAAATTTTGCACACTGTGTGCAGTTTGATCCAACTTGAGACTTAGGGTAGTTTATAACTAAATTTATATTCGCATTATTTTTATTGCAAATTATTTGTTTATTATTTAACAAAGAGTTATAATTATCTGTGAGTTCCATACGATTCTAACAGATGGCGGTGTAAGGTAGTTATAATTATCTTTGAGTTCCATACGATTCTAACAGATGGCGGTGTAAGGTAATTTGGTAAGGTAATTGGTTTATTATTTAACAAAGAGAGATCCAGATGGCTGTGCTTTTTGTTGCAACCGCGAATTTCAATTGAATTGCAAATATTGATTATTTCATAATTTAAGTGTGTTCAGTGTTTATTTTATTTTCACTATTATTAATTTCGTGTGTAAGTATTACTTTTAGGTAATCTGGCTGAAAGACACCAACTTCCACTATATGGCTTGGACTGTAAAGTAAAATTAAATGTCCTATAATGTATTATAGCGTAACATAAAGTAGTGAGTTTTTTTATTATTATGAAAGGTACCTAGATTTTTTAGTAAAATTATAAATTTTAAACTTAAGGAAATAAAAGATAACTTAAGAGAAGAACAATGTGGATTCTGGAGTGGAAGATTATGTATTGATAATATTTTCTGTATTAGACAATTACAAGAGAAAATCCTAGCAAAACATAAAGAACTTCATATGACCTTTATTGATTTAGAGATGGCATATGATAGTGTACCTCGACTATTGTTATGGATCGGAATGAAAAATATGAATATCTATGATAAATGGATTAATATTGTTAGGAGAATCTATAGTAATACAAAAGCTAAAGTAAAAATACAGAATAATTTAACAGAGGAATTCACAGTGAATAAAGGCCTTAAGCAGGGGTGCAGTTTGTCACCAATTCTTTTTAACATTTATTTAGACCAGGCTCTTAACTCCCATCCATCCATAGTAATCCTGCCCGAGGGCAGGTCTTTCACTGCAATCATAGCATTTCAATGCTATGCTTTGCAGCTTTACTAGGGAATTGTAGGTTAGGTAGCTTCCCGTTGCTTTCCACACCGGTGAAGGATGATGATGATGATGACAAGGGTGATGATTATGATGGCCATATGATTTGGGGACCGTTTGGGCCTTAAAGTTTTCCTGACATTTGTCTTACAGGTGAGGAAAAACCCCGATAAAAAACCTCACCCAGAAAAACTGCCCCGAGCGGGATCGAACCCGGGCCCGCTGCGTGACAAGGCAGCGCGCTACCTCGAGACCACAGCGGTGGACTATGTACAATATAATGTACTGTATATTTGGAGAAGTACGTATATTTAAAGAGGAGAAAAATAATTAATGTCACAGTATTGAGAGGTAATGTTTGTTTAGCTAAAAGGTCGGGGTGTTTAGGGGTGAGTTAATTTGTAAACAGGAGAGAGAAGCAGTAACCCTTACCAACACAACATGTGACACGAGGGGGGGGGCTTGTGCTAAGGTCGTCAATAACAACCGTTTGCGCCCCCACAACCACTTTCATTGACAAAAAACCATCACCATCATACATTCAATCCGATTCTTTTTAAAAAAATTCTGCAAGGGTTGAAGTACGTCATTAAAATATCTCTCCCTCTCTCTCTCTCTCTCTCTCTCTCTCTCTCTCTCTCTCTCTCTCTCTCTTCTCTCTCTCTCACTCACTCTCTCACTCTCTCTTCCTCTCTCTTCATTTGAATACCCGTCATGCTGTCGCTTCGTTTTATTTCTTTAATTATTTTAAGAGCAGAACGCCATGCGTTTTTCATCTGTCTGTACACATTTACCATTGAAATGAGTCGTACGAATTCTTTTGTTTTGACTCTTTACTTTTTCTAACAACAACAAAAAAAGAATAACAATGATTGATATTTTTTTTTTTTACTCTTCGGGTAATGTTACGATAAAATATTTTCGCACAAATGTCAACTAGCGCCGTCCAGTAGTCATTTGTTATTAAAGATTGTAGTATGTGACATGATGACTTGTAGTGTAAACATTGTTTTTGCGCGATAGTGCGTTTTGTAGTACTTACCAGCAATGGCGATCATTATTGAAAATTCAACTTCCTACATTTGGGGGTTGCCAACCTAAATAACTATACTGTGATATTACATATACACCCACGTGTGGCAAGTAAAACCGGTCGGTGGATCTGCTAGACAGTCCTCCCGGTTAAGTCCAAGGGGCTCGTGAACCATTAGTGGGGTAGGCAAGAGTTGAGCGCCTTGTCGTACTATTTGCTCATCTGTTGGAGCTTGCGAGCTCCGTGCTGGCCCACAACAGCTGCAGAAGGCGTCCCTGGGTGCACACCAGGGCTCGGCTCGGACCAGTCCAGAGGGGAGCTACTGTACTGGTTCCTGGCTCGGCCTACGGGTCCGTCGACAAACTGTGGGGTCGCCAGGAGATGAGCACCTGGATGTACTAAAAGTCTCACACTGTTGGGCTTGTAGCCCTAGCCGGTCTCACAACGGCTGCAGGACACGTCCCTGGAGGCGGAACAGGGGAATGGTCGGTGGATCTGCGACAGCAGTCCTCCCGGCTAGGCTCATGGAGCCCGTGGACCAACTGTGGGGTCGTCAGGATTGAGCGACCTGATGTACTATGTAGCTCAGCAATTCCCAGAACTGCAAACTCCAACACTCTCTCCCTGGGGTGTTGGTTTAAGGACCGTGAACTTGAACGTGGACGTGAACATAGGATAGGGAGGACTAGAACTAGGACTTGGGAGTATGGTCATGACGACCGAGGTATCCCAAGGGGTGGACGGATGGGCCTAGATGGCAAGTAAAACCACTGCCCTCTATGTATCTACGTACAATGTATATACAAAAAAAACTCAAAAGATAGTGTTAATATACATTATACGAAACAAATCACTGCATTTTAAATAAACTGAACTTTATTTGAAACAATATAAAACAATAAATGCGTACTTGCGGCCATGTTATCAATAATTGTTTTCAAGGCCTCCTGTTGTTTCAACTAATAAACATTGCCCACACTATGATGATCTCGAAGAAGATTTTCGGGCTGTAGGCCGTGGTCGTGAGGCTTGTAGTTCCCCGACATTTCGCCAGAGACTGCGTCTGGCATCCTCTGGCGAAACGTCGGGGAACTACAAGCCTCACGACCACGGCCTACAGCCCGAAAATCTTCTTCAAGATCATCCGGCCGTGAAAGTCTACGTGAATACATTGCCCACACTGTTAACGTTAGTCAATTGTTTATAATGAACGCAAATATTTCCAACAAAGATATTATTTTACTATTATTTATTATTTTGAAAACACCATCGCGCAAAAAATATTGTACAACGCACGTTTGTGAAGTCTTTTACAGAATCTCGGAAATAAAACTGGCATCCTCTGGCGAAACGTCGGGGAACTACAAGCCTCACGACCACGGCCTACAGCCCGAAAATCTTCTTCAAGATCATCCGGCCGTGAAAGTCTACGTGAATACATTGCCCACACTGTTAACGTTAGTCAATTGTTTATAATGAACGCAAATATTTCCAACAAAGATATTATTTTACTATTATTTATTATTTTGAAAACACCATCGCGCAAAAAATATTGTACAACGCACGTTTGTGAAGTCTTTTACAGAATCTCGGAAATAAAACTGGCATCCTCTGGCGAAACGTCGGGGAACTACAAGCCTCACGACCACGGCCTACAGCCCGAAAATCTTCTTCAAGATCATCCGGCCGTGAAAGTCTACGTGAATACATTGCCCACACTGTTAACGTTAGTCAATTGTTTATAATGAACGCAAATATTTCCAACAAAGATATTATTTTACTATTATTTATTATTTTGAAAACACCATCGCGCAAAAAATATTGTACAACGCACGTTTGTGAAGTCTTTTACAGAATCTCGGAAATAAAACTGGCATCCTCTGGCGAAACGTCGGGGAACTACAAGCCTCACGACCACGGCCTACAGCCCGAAAATCTTCTTCAAGATCATCCGGCCGTGAAAGTCTACGTGAATACATTGCCCACACTGTTAACGTTAGTCAATTGTTTATAATGAACGCAAATATTTCCAACAAAGATATTATTTTACTATTATTTATTATTTTGAAAACACCATCGCGCAAAAAATATTGTACAACGCACGTTTGTGAAGTCTTTTACAGAATCTCGGAAATAAAAAACTTCGCTATCGCTCGGTTTTTAAACATTTTTCCTGGATTCTGTAAAAACCACTTCCCAACCTCGCATCGTAATATATTATTATTAGTTTTAATTTTAATTATATTTAACTTTATTGCATTTTAGACCTTATTTTTATTATTGTTCAGTTTGGCCAGATAATCGTTTAAATTTGTCATTGTGATTTTTGTATTTGAATATAACATGCGTTTGTCCTGGAGGGTGTAAGAGAAAGCCATATGCCTTAACTCCACCAGCCTAAATAAAAAAAATTAAAATGAAATAATAGCTTTACTTAGAACCACTTCTAAATAAAAATTCACATTTCAATTGCCTCTTTAATAATAACATGTGACTCGATATTTTTAAGTCAGTTAGTAGTTTTAATTCATCTCTTGTTTTTCCCAAGTACAACAGTTTATTAAAGATATGTTACATTTCTAAGTACTGTATGCAGATACGTGCAACTCAAACCCATGTTTAACAAACTCAAAAAGAATATTAGTAAGTCTAATGATGGATAATGGTTAATAGATAATCATATAGAGTTAAGACCTGGAAAATACATAACTAACTAACTCGCTCACTGGTACTATCAGATGTGGCCGCGCGGATGTGAGCTTTCCATACATCCCTAGGCTGAGATGTTTTCCAATCATGCATGTATAGTTGCATAACATCTATATACAGCATTCTATAAATAATCATTTAGGAAGCTACTTACTTTATTTTATATCATTTTAATTTTATTGTATTCCATGTTTTTGTTAGTATTAGCTAGTATTAGATCACATCATCATTGTATTTTGCTTAGTCTGTATTTTAATAATAACTTAAAATTGTAATATGTATGTAATTTTTGTATAATTCTACTATTCGCTGGTTGAGTGGAAGAGAAGGCCTTATGGCCTTAACTCTGCCAGCTAAAATAAACCATTATTATTATTATTATTATCATTATTATTATTATTATTATTATTATTATTATCATTATCATTATCATCATTATCATTATTATTATTATTATTATTATTATTATTATTATTATTATTATATTATATTATATTATATTATATTATATTATATTATCTTATATTACTCTTCTCTTCTCTTCTCTTCTCTCTCTCTTCTCTTCTCTTCTCTTCTCTTCTCTCTCTTCTCTTCTCTTTCTTCTCTTCCTTCTCTTCTCTCCTCTTCTCTCTTCTCTTCTCTCTCTTCTCTTCTCTTCTTTCTCTTACTCTTCTCTTCTCTTCTCTTCTCTTCTCTTCTCTTCTCTTATCCTTCTCTTCTCTTCTCTTCTCTTCTCTTCTCTTCTCTTATCTTCTCTTCTCTCTCTTCTCTTCTCTTCTCTTCTCTTCTCTTCTCTTCTCTTCTCTTCTATTCTTCTCTTATTTCCTTCCCATCCTCGTTAACTCTTATTCGCCACCCTCATTTCTTGGTCTACAACTGGGCGTTTTCCCTCCGATTTTCTTACAGAGAGCTTCCATACCCAATACACATGCATATTTCAATACATTCATGCAGAATACGAACCATATTTTTACTAACACACTGTAGTTTGCTTATTGCACGCCACTGATCGTTTTAATATTCAGAATCGATACCAATTACATTTCATTTGAAACATAGTATAAATCCAACTTAACGAGTGTACATTAAAATGAAAAAAAAAATTGAAATGGATTCTATCGATTCTTTTGATATCACACAAAAATTAGGATTGACCTCATAGACTATAGACTTATAGAAGGTCGATGCCAGCGCCCCACTTGAATAGCTGAGTGCAACTCACCCCCCCCCTTTCAAAATCCAGGATGCTTGCATTAATGGGGAATCATAGCTATTATTGTGAGGGGATTGTAATGAAGGGTAGTTTTGTGTTTAAATTTTACCACCCACTCTTGCGGGGTAAACAATGCGGTAGTGGGGGATGCAAGTTTTATTTACCACAGGGGTTGGAGGGACCAGAGTGCTTTTAATCTCATATTAATAACCGTAGAGCTTTTATCGATTAAAAATACTCGCTCTCTCTATAAAACTTGATGAGAGGGTTACATCCCCTGCGTGTGAAAATTGACTGCAACCACCCCTTCTTATTGTTAGCGGTGTAAATTATTCCATTCTATTTTACGAGCGTGTTCAGATATCGACTTAAATGATATTCGTTATGGAGGCCATGCAACTTTATTGCACCAATTAATGACGTCAACAGTACGATTAATAATAATAAACTATTATACATTTCAGGGAATCTTGTCATTCCCATTTCTCTCAATGAATAAATTAACTAACTCAATGGCACTAACAAACCCTTAGGTTAATGTTCGCATATGATTGGTATTAGTAGTAGGACTTCATTAGACAAAAAGTAAGATATTTACAATATTATTTACAAATATGGGTCGCACGGGCAGTAAGCCGTACGTGCTGTTGACAGTCCGTTACAATAAAGTAACAATTGCTACTAGTGTAAAGAAAAATAAACAACAAAAAAGGCAACAACATTACAATTACATAAAGAAAACACAATAATATTACAATTAAATAATAACATAATAGCATTATACACTAAAAAACATTAACATTACAATTACATAAAGAAAACACAATAGCATTATACACTAAAAAAACATTAACATTACAATTACATAAAGAAAACACAATAATATTACAATTAAATAATAACACAATAGCATTATACACTAAAAAAACATTAACATTACAATTACATAAAGAAAACACAATAATATTACAATTAAATAATAACACAATAGCAATATACACTAAAAAAACATTAACATTACAATTACATAAAGAAAACACAATAATATTACAATTAAATAATAACACAATAGCATTATACACTAAAAAAACATTAACATTACAATTACATAAAGAAAACACAATAATACTACAATTAAATAATAACACAATAGCATTATACACTAAAAAACATTAACATTACAATTACATAAAGAAAACACAATAATATTACAATTAAATAATAACACAATAGCATTGTACACTAATTAATTTATATATAATTGTTAATAATTAATGGTATTGCATTTTGATAACATATATTTATTCATGAATGAGTGTTGTCCTTAGTTTCCGCGTTTTGTCCAGAAATTTACCGAGGTTTATCCAATTTTCTGGATTTACCAATAACTCGTAGCATGCCAATCTTTCCCGATTTGAATTTAGAAATCTTTCCGGTAATAACTGACGTCTCCAATATTCTAAATCATTACATTTCCCTAATATATGTATCTCATCTTCAAAGTTCCCAAGTTATATGATGAAAGTTAAAAATTAAATTTTACCTGTTGGTAGGTGCCGTCGTCCTCAACTTAGTTAAAATATTGTACATAAAATTAACTATTTGTTGTTGTTGTTGTTGTGTACGGTGATGTACAAAACAACAACAAATAGCGGAAACTCAACCTGCAGAAGATGGAAGATAACTTCCGAAAGCGCTCCAGTTAATTTTATATACAATATTTTAACAAAGTTGAGGACGACGGCACCTACCAACAGGTAAAATTTAATTTTTAACTTTCATCATATGTCTTCACCTCAACGGAATTTGATATGAATTTTACTAGTATTGATAGGTAAGTTATATGTGGCATTCTTCTGCCATGACCATAAAATTATAATTAATAGTATATTACGATGCAAGGTTGGGAAGTGGTTTTTGCAGAAGTTAGAAAATGTTTAAAAACCGAGCCATAGCCAGGTTTTTAATTTCCGATATTCTGTAAAACACTTCAAAAACGTGCGTTGTACATTATTTTTTGCGCGATGGTGTTTTCAAAATTATAAAATCTTTGATGAAAATAATTGCGTTCATTGTAGATAACCGACCAACATTAACAGTGTGGGGAATGTTTATTAGTCGAGACTCTCGGATACACATAAATTAAATACCCGATCCTTTGAGCACAGTGTCCTTTATATCCCTCCTCATCACACTGGCTATTATTCGAAATCTTTTACAATTTCTCTTGCTAGAACATGGAATTCCCTTCCACCCTATGTCAGAGACTGCCAAACTTTACAATCTTTCAGAAACAAATTGAAAATAAAATTATTAGCATAAACAACTCACTAATATTATTTTTTTTAATTAATAATGTTTTTCATTATTTAATAAAAATACTTTTAAGATTTGTTAATATATTTACCTATTGCCTTGTATAAAAAGCGATAGATTAATTCTGAAGATGTAGTACTACTGGCCGATAGCGAGGAGATACTGAAGGACAACACGCACACATTATTGAGTAACACTAAGAAATTAGGACTGGAAGTAAATATCAGTAAAACTAAATATATGTTCACACGTAGAAATTCAGTATATAATGGAAATGGACAGCTAATGACAAATGAGGGAAATTTTGAGGAAGTGGCTGAATTCAAATACCTAGGAACAATAATCACAAATAGGAATCAGATGCACAAAGAAATTAAACATAGGCTCAATTCTGGAAATGCGTGCTATTATGCATTGCAGAGACTCTTGATGCCCCAACTCCTTTCAAAAAACGTTAAGCTGAAAATATATAAAACTATTATTCTACCAGTTATATTATATGGGTGTGAAACATGGACTCCTACTTTAAGGGAGGAAAGGAGATTACGAGTATTTGAGAATAAAGTTCTTAGGAAAATTTTTGGACCAAAGAGAGATGAACAGACAGGTGAATGGAGAAGACTACATAACAATGAACTACATGGTCTTTATAGGAAGCCAGATATAATAAGAACAATTAAGTCTCATAGACTGTGATGGGCAGGACATGTTGCACGTATGGGGAATGAAAGACGTACATGGAAACTTCTTGTAGGAAAGCCAGAAGGAAAACGCCCAGTTGGTAGACCAAGAATGAGGTGGGAGAACAACATTAACTATGATTTGAGGGAAGTAGAATATACAGGGAATGATTGGAAAGTATTGGCTCAGGATAGGGATGTATGGAGAGCTTATGTCCGCGCAGCCATGAACCTACGGGTTCGTTAGTGCCAGTGAGTAAGTAAGTAAGTAAGATTAATTCATCATAGTTTTTTACTTTCTTTGTATTTTTTCTTTCTTTTCTTTTTATGTATAGTAGATTCGAGCTGTTATTCCTTTCTGTATTTATTCTATCATTAATTTAATTTTAATTGTATTTAATTTTATTGTATTATTAGACAGTATTTTCATTATTATTCAGTTTGACAGATAATTAATTGTTTAGTATGACTATTATTGTAATTTTTTGTATTTATATGTAACATATGTTTGTCCTGGTGAGTGGAAGAGAAGGCCACATGGCCTTAACTCCACCAGGCTAAATAAATCTATTCTATTCTATTCTATTCTAAAATACAGTAGGCCGTGACACCAATCAGTCATAAAATGGCGGCAAGTACGTATTTATTGTTTTATATTGTTTCAAATAAAGTTCAGTTCATTTAAAATTCAGTTATTTGTTTTGTATAATATATATTAACACTACATTTTCGATATTTTTTGTACATACATTCTACGTAGTATATATAAATGGCAGTGCTTTTACTTCCCGCGCAAGGTTTTTAATATGTAATATTACAGTTTAGTTATTTAGGTTGGCAGCCCCGAAATGTAGGATGTTGAACTTTCAATCATGGTCGCTATTGCTGTTAGTACGAAAAAACGCACTATCGCGCAAAAACTATATTTAATTAAAACTAATGTACAGTTTTTGGACCATCGTTTGTTTCCTGGTTACTGTGTTCATAATTTTTGCAATTTAGAATTTATATCTGATCTGAAATAGTAAATTTCCGTTGACAGTAATTTAACCTAATATTTTGATTAACGTACTTGTCAAGTATCAGTTCCATATGTTATGGCATTCCCCAACTATTATTTATAAATTTAT
This sequence comes from Diploptera punctata, assembly GCA_030220185.1. Classification (NCBI taxonomy): domain Eukaryota; kingdom Metazoa; phylum Arthropoda; class Insecta; order Blattodea; family Blaberidae; genus Diploptera; species Diploptera punctata. Next base: position 326,781 of record JASPKZ010010250.1, read on the forward strand.
ATTTTCGTATCCTTTGTTACATTTTCGCCCATCTTTCTTTCATTATCATTTGATTTGTTATTCACATGATTACACAATAATAATAATAATAATAATAATAATAATAATAATAATAATAATGTTATTATTCAGCAGTTCAGAGCATTTTAACATATGGTGCTGAAGTCTGGCAAATTCCTACCAGGGAAATGAAAAGAATTTTAAGTACAGAAATGGATGTTTTAAGAAGATCAGCTGGAAAATCTAGAATGGATAGAATACGAAATAAAGAAATAAGGGAAATTATGGGTGTGCAAGAGGAGCCGGACATCATAGACATTATAGAAAAAGAAAAGATTACAGCGATATGGCCATGTCAAAAGAATGCCAGAGCAAAGATTACCTAAAATTGTTATGGAATGGATCCCAATGTAAAGGAGGAAGAGAGGAAGACCAAAGAAAACTTGGATAGAAGGGGTACAAGCAGCTATGAATATCAGAGGAAGGGAGGAAGATCAATGGATGGAGAGAGAGGAATGGCGTTCGGTTTCCGAAAGACGGCGGCAGCTGCCATGATACCGGATGATGATGATGATGATTAACCAGTTCTGCTATATGGATCAGAAACTTGGACCATGACACGAAATGACATTAACAAATTGCAGGCTACACAAATGAGGTTTCTGAGATCAGTTAAGGATTATACTAGATTAGATAAATTTAAAATGAGGATATAAAAAATTATTAATTGTAATATAATTAGAGTAAAAGATTCATCGCTATAGACATCAAAGGATTATACACCTAGAACGAATGGGCTCAGTCGTATTCCTAGAAGAATTTTTGATTATAAATGTGAAGGAAGAAGAGATTTGGGAAGACCACGGAAACGTTCGCTGGAGAATATGTGAAGCCGGAACAGGCTTAAGAACCTAATCCCAGATTGAAGATGATGATGATTATTATTATTATTAATATTATTATAAATATTATCATTACTGTTATTTTTATTACTATTAATATTATTATTATTGCTATTATTATCATCATTATAGCAAATTCCGAAGATAATCTACAGAAAGGTCTGTATGAACTTAACAAAATTACACAAGAATATGGTTTGAAGATATCTACAGAAAAAACAAAAATTATGGCATTTCAAGGTGTAGATCCTGTCAGAAGTAAAATTGTACTGGACAATAAAATTTTGGAGCAGGTGAATAATTTTACATATCTAGGATGCAATGTCTCATATGAAGAAGAAAAGGATGTAAATGCAAAAATATCTCAATTTTTAAGAATTTTAGGGTTAATAAATTCTATCTTCAAGCCACAGTTAGTCCAAAAGCATTCAAGATTAAAAGTGTATAAAATACTGGCTCTTCCAACTCTTTTGTATGGTAGCGAAGTATGGACGTTGAAACAGAAGGATATACAGAGACTTAGATCCGCTGAAATGAGATATCTTCGGAGGACTGCAGGATACACACTACTAGATCACAAAAAAAATGAAGACATCTTAGAAGAATTACACATGGAATCTTTAGAAAACAAAATTTCTGATTATAAGTCAAGATGGATACAACATGTTCATCGAATGGAAGATCACAGGATACCCAAACAAATGTTAAGATATCAACCTGCAGGAAGAAGAAGACCAGGACGTCCACTCAAAAGACTGTTGGATGGTGTTTCTCTTGAGGCCGAAACAGGTCAACACATGGCCTAAATTCGTGAATGTACTATGATGATGATGATTATTATCATGGTTATCATCATCATCATTATTATCATTATTATTATTGGAGTCCGGATGTTAGGCAATTAAAAAGTTCAAAATAGGCAGGCAAAAAGGCACTAAAAATCATTAATATAGGCACTAAAAAATCAAAATAGGCTCTTACAAAAATGGACTACAACATACATTTTTACAGCCTTACGCTAAAGAATATAAAAACATCCTATCAATAGCACACGAAGATATCAGAGATGATTTTGGAACTTGATTCGCCTATACTTATGTTTTGCAGTGTGTACGTGCTGCGAAACATGGCACTTCTTGGCGCAATTCACCGAAATTTTACAAACTTTGCAAAACAATATTGAACCGTCACTTGAGAGTATTTCCGCACCAAATTCTTTCACGAAATTAGTACGTTTGTCTTTACTGTTTTACTGTTGTCCATTCTTTAGGCATCGTGAAAAAACTGTTCTAAAGGGGGGGGGGAAACTTGTCTTTGAAGCACCTGTCTGTGAACGAGGACTACAGACTGAATTCAGTGTTATCAACATCAAAAATAATATTGCCAGTCAATTAAAGGTTTCTATGCAATTATATGTGTCGTGAAGTTTGTCCATTTCAATTAATTTCATTAAAATACTAAGTTAATCTGGAGAAAAGAATGGCGAATAGGCATTTATAGGCATTGTAAGCTGAAATAGGCATTGATATGCATTGTAAGCTGAAGTAGGCATGGAGAGGCAAAAGGAACGGCAGGGAAAACAGCGCGAGGAGCGGCGGGAGGAACGGAGATGAAGGCACGGGGACAAGAGAGAGAAGAAAGAACGGGAGGCAGGGGCCCGGAACAGCCAGGCGAGAAGGGGGAGGAGGAGGAGGAAGAGGAGGAGAGCAGGAGGAGCAGGAGGAGGAGCAGGAGGAGGAGCAGGAGGAGGAGGAGGAAGAGGAGGAGGAGCAGGAGGAGGAGGAGCGGGAGGAGGAGGAGCAAGAGGAGGGGCAGCAGGAGGAGCAGAGAAGCAGGAGGAGGACGAGGAGCAAGAGGAGGGGCAGGAGGAGGGGCAGGAGGAGGAGCAAGAGGAGGGGCAGGAGGAGGAGAGCGGAGGAGGAGGAGAGGAGGAGGGGCAGGAGGAGGAGGAGCAAGAGGAGGGGGAGGAGGAGGGGCAGGAGGAGGATGAGGAGCAAGAGGAGGGGCAGGAGGAGGAGGAGGAGCGTGAGGAGGAGGAGGAGGAGGAGGAGGAGGAGGAGGGGCAGGAGGAGGAGGAGGAGGAGGAGTAGCAAGAGGTAGGGGAGGAGTAGGGGCAGGAGGAGGAGGAGGAGGAGGAGGAGGAGGAGGAGGAGGAGGAGGAGGGATGAGGAGGAGGAGCAAGAGGAGGGGCAGGAGGAGGAGGAGCGGGAGGGGGAGGAGGAGGAGGGGCAGGAGGAGGAGGAGGTAGCAAGAGGAGGGGGAGGGAGGAGGGAGCGGGAGGAGGAGGAGGAGGGGCAGGAGGAGGAGGAGGAGGAGGAGGAGCAAGAGGAGGGGGAGAGGAGGAGGGAGGAGGAGCAAGAGGAGGGGCAGGAGGAGGAGGAGGAGAGGGAGTGGGAGAGGAGGGGCAGGAGGAGGAGCAAGAGGAGGGGGAGGAGGAGGGGCAGGAGGAGGAGGAGGAGGCTCATATTATGGGTCATTATTATTAGTATATTAAGTTAATCAAGATTATTTTATTAGTATTATTATGATCATATCATGTGCGGATGAGTAGGAGGAGCAAGATGAGGTGCATTATCATATTATATATTCTCATTATTATTTTATTATGATTATTAGTATATTATTATTATTATTATATTATTATTATTATGTTTTAATTCACACACACAAGATGTAGATTTAAAATTTTGCTAGCCCGCTGGAAATCGAACAGAGGTCTCTGGAGTGGAAGATATGGACTCTACCAATCAGACCACGGAGTAAAAGTAATTGAAAGACTACAAGAAGTAAAACTATTGAAGTTTGTTGATAAAAAGAAAGGACCTGAATAAAAATGGAGCAAGGCCTCGTTTTATAGAACAACGTTGCTTTTTGTGTCGTTTTGAAGTTGTAGGAACGGGTACGAAGCCCTAGCACAGCTGGCATAGCTATTACCAACTGAAACTTGGCAAAAATGTTCCAACAAAAAAGAAACTTGCCTTCTTCATATCAAATATAGCTCCATCTTTTAGAAACTTGGAGAAATTGAAACCATACGTAGTCTCGACCCATTTTGTGTCTTCTTCCCTCCTCTAATTGATAAAGTTTTCTTGCCTTAAAACAGCTAATATCTGTAAAAATGTTGTAACTTATAGATCCAACTTGCATCTTCCTTTGTAACTTACCTAATATTCCTACAGTAATTTACTCGTTAAAATTTTAACATGACTTCATTATGAATTGTTTTTAATTTTATTTTCTTTCTTTTCATACAATTACTCGGGAAGGATACTTAACAAAAAAAGGTGCAGTTTTTTTAAAGAAGCGCTGGAATTCAAATACCCAGAAAAAATAATTACAAAGAGGAATTAGATGCAGAAAGGAATTAAACTAGTCACAACTCTTGAAAAGCTTATTATTATTATTATTATTATTATTATTATTATTATTATTATTATTATTATTATTATTATTATTATTATTATTATTGTTATTATTATTGCTATACTATTATGTTATTATATTGTTATTATTATTGTTATTGTTATTATTATTGTTGTTATTGTTATTATTATTATTGTTATTATTATGTTATTATTATTGTTGTTATTATGATTGGTGTTATTATTATTTTTGTTATTATTATTATTATTAAAAAATTATTATATTATTATTATTATTAGTATTATATTATTATTATTATTATTAATTATTTTATATTACTATGATTTATTTATAAACAAGTTTACACAGTGTAATGAAACATCTTCCTGTGTCCAAAGCGCTTTAAATTTGTATCTTCTTTCTCCATTCTTCTCTATATTCCCATTCTAATTCTATCCCCCTCACACCTCTTCTGATATCATCCATCCATTTAAATCTAGGTCGACCTTTCTTTCCTTTCCCAGGTGAAATCCGGAGTTTTTCTGGGTAATCTTGTCTCTGGCATTCTACGTATATGGCCATACCGTTTTAGCTGTCTGTATATCACAAAATCTAATATTGAATTTTGTACTTTCGTTTGTTGTGCGATGACTGAATTTCTGATTTTTTAATAATAACAATAACAATCATCATCATCATCATCATCGGCGTCATAGTAATCTGTAATCTGATTAGGTAATTGGCTTGGTAAAGAAATGCAAAATATAAAAGAATAATAAAAATATTGAGCCTACCTGTTGCATGGTTATATATTATATTGTCTAAGGAAACTTAACCAAAAATTAGGTATTTTTTAAGAAGCGGTGGTATTAAAATACGCAGGAATAATAATTTGAAAGAGAATTAGAATTGAAAACCGTATTATTTTGCCTGTGCGCCGGTTCGCTCAGGGTAGAATATGATCACTCAGGGATGTTTATATTATACACATTTTATTTCAATTCATTGTACAATTTGTGTGTACAATGGTATTTACAATGTTTGATATTTAGCTCACTCGGAGTGGAGTTGATGAATTACTTCCACCCACGTGTTTTATTATCACCTTCGCGAACTGTTACTGACGAACTTGACTATTGTAGAACGTAGGTGCGTGAGAGTTTTCACACGCGTCCTTGCCTTATAAGGGCGATGACTCCTCCCATCCCCACTCCGAGTGTATATGTTATTCATTATAGCTTAGAGGGGTAGGTACCATTCGTTTAGGTTTCTATGTTGGTAATAGACTCGTGTGCACGTTTTGTGCGCCTTCCAGTTATTACTATTAATGGTACGTTTTAATACTCACGAGTCTATTACTTCTTGCCACACCTTAGAGCCTCTTGTTATTCCAACTTCTCTAAAAAAATAAACTAAAAAAAATGTAAGATATATTACATGGTTACGAAACATGATCTTTTACTTTTAATGTGGGAAAAAATATTATAAATATTTGAAAACAAAGTGTTTAGAATTTTTCTAACTAAACACACACACAGACAGATGACGGTAACATTATGTGATTTCTGGTTTAGAATAATTCGTTAATACCCACTTCCACATTTACCTCGAGACCACAGCGATGGACGTAGATATAATTATTGTTAGAAAGAATTGGCTGTGCGTTTAATAAAAAAAGTTTGGTGGAATAAACCGATCTTGAAACAAAATGAAATGTCCTGAAGGAAGATATTGTTTATGTTCGTGTTTTCTTCTTTGGATATGATCTCGAGTCCCTCAAGATATCTCTAACTTGACAAACAAACGAGAAATAACGTAAACACTATGACATCTTATATCTTAGTAGGTTTTTTCATTCTTTTTGTTTTCTCTTACTGTTTACGAAAGCGCTCGCAGCGCCAAAATCTAGGACGTACGGAACTAGCCGTCTCTCTTGAAGGAACCTATCTTTACTCTCTCTTAGCTTGGGATTACAGATGACGTCAACAGGAAGAGACAACTTCCATAGTATTATTTTGTATAAAACTTACCTTTTACAGACGTTCCTTCAGGGAATTCTAAACCTACCAATTATACTGTATATTCTCTCTCTCTCTCTCTCTCTCTCTCTCTCTCTCTCTCTCTCTCTCTCTCTCTCTCTCTCTCTTTCTATCTCTCTCTCTGTCTCTCTCTCTCTCTCAATGTGTGTGTGTGTGTGTTTTCTTCTAAGTTTCTTTTGTAGGTTTTTTATAATTTTATTAATGCCAGACTACAATCGGAGATATTACAAGGTTGAAAGCAATATAAATTCGAAAATTCCAAGTTCCGGTATGACTTCCCGGGGTTTCCACTTGCGGTGTCAGTTTACATAAATTTGAATAATAACACAGAAATTACATTTCTTACTTACTTTTTTTTTACTTTTGAGGGCCTCTCCTCTTTTCAGCGGTTACCCTGTATTCCCATTCGCCATTCTTGCCGATCACGCCATTCATCCTCCTCCAGACCTCGGTCGTTCATCAATCTATGGATCTCTCCTCTCCAAGTTGTTCTTGGCCTGCCCCGTTTCCTTCTACCAGAAGGTGACCATTCCAAAGAAGTTCTGGGCCACCTATCATCCTCCATTCTCCTGACATGGCCATACCACTGAAGAGCTCGTCTTTCGATCCTTTCCACCACTGTCTCCTCCATATCCATCATCTGCCTCACTTCTTCATTTCTTCTTCTTTCCAACCTGGACAACCCTGCAACTGCGTCTTATTCCATCCATCTCCACTGCCAAGATCTTAGTTTTTTGTCCCTCTACCAAAGTCCATCCCTCAGCACCATATGTCGTTATGCTTTCCACAACAGACTTCAAAATTCTCCTCTTCGTGTGGTTTGACATGGTCCTACTCCACAGTACTCCATTCAACATTTTTATGGATCTTCGTGCTTGTACTAACCTGCTATCTGCTTCAGCTTTACAGCTCCCTGATTCATCAATAAGTGATCCCAAATATTTATATTTTAACAGCTCTAATAATTCCTTGGGATAGGGATATATCTCGTCCGTTTCCTCTACTATAAGAAACTACATTTCAAGTATTTAAATAATCACATTTTATAGTAAATCTGTCTCAAATACCTTCAATTTCATCCTTTTAATATTAAATTATGTAGTGTATGACCTTTTTTGGCAGAACTTTGTTCTAAAGATTTAATTTTAGAGAGTGTTTCATTAAGATACGTAAATTATTTTTTTTTACTTTTGTACAGGGTTAACTGTATGTTACTCGATGTGTTTTAATCCAAAAAAGATGAAAATTTTAATGAAAATAGGCGGCACTATGGCCCTGGGATCGACTCAAGCCTCTAACGGAAATGAGTACCAGACGTTTGTTCTGGGGTAAAGGCGGCCGTCACGCAGGGCTGACAACCCGGCTGACATCAAGTGCCGATTGTCCAGAAATAGTGGGAGCCTTAACCTCCCACTACCCAAGGGCCTCCTGAGGCCTGTAGTGGGATCACTTTACTTTACTTTAGATGTAAAAATAACTTAAAATATGCTATATTATACAGTAGTTGGAACATGTATATTACCATTGATAAAACAGAATAGCCAACCTATGAAAAATACGCTAACAAAAAATGAATATTGTCGAGTACCTACTAAATCTCATCATCTTCTTCTTCTTCCTTTTCCTTTCGATCTGTTCCATTATTTAAACATATTGTCGCCTGCTACCGGGGGTCTTTCTCGCGTCATTTTCTTGTAATAAACAAGACAGATGTTCATGTAAAATCTCGCAATAACTTTATTTGATTCATATAAACATTTAAGGACACTTTTCACACAGCTTGCTGCAATATTATTTTACAATGTATTTGCCACACAATTTCCAGCCACTAACGATCGTTACAAGTTTCCTGAGTGTGGTTTTCTGCGATTTTTCCTCACCTTTAAGACAAATATCAGGAAACTTTAAGGTCCAAA